>NW_021025227.1:394046-422089 GCF_004153795.1 Camellia sinensis
TTGCTTGAGCCTAGTTACACAAAATGGTTATTCAAACCCACACAAACACAGCCCTTGGCTTACACACAGAGTCACAGCAAAATGAGAGCATTGTACTCCCAACATATATACTTCTACACCCCTAGTTGGGTGTGATCACCACATCTTTTCTTACACAAAAATCCCATAGGGAGGAAGTGCACAAGTTGAATTATGTTGAAAATTTATAAAATTTTAAACCGCCAAACCGATTCGCATCCATCCGCCAAACCGCCATCCGCTCAATCCACATCCGCCGGATTGGCGGACGGATGCGGATTGATTTTCTTCAATCCGCCAATCTGGCGGACGGATGGCGGATTTGAGATTTTTTGGCCGCAACCGAACCGCCAAACCGCCAAATCGCGAGCACCTGTAGTAATTTATAAGACTTTGTATTTTCAATTTGTTTAAATATTATGTTTGTGTTTTCAATTGAAAAAGAGTTTAAATATTCTGTTGAAAAAAAGTTTTCAACTAGAATATATTTTTTGAATTGAAAAAAATAAACGTATTATTCATATATATTTTTTAGTTTTTAAATGTAACTCTAAAAATAATAAATAGAAAATATGATATATGCTGGTTGGTTTTTGTTTTCAAAAACATATGTAGATGTAACAATACAGAGACATTCAATCTCTACTACTGCTCTGTTCATCGTTTTGATGGTTTGAATTGTTATTATATTTTAAGAATCACAGATTGTAATACTTTATGGGGATGAATCATGCTGTGATTGTAATATATGGATGAGGCATGCAGTGATCGTGATATTCTAAAGTTTCAAACTTTTTTTCTTTGGATAAGGCATACAGTGATTGTAATACTTTTTTAAGTCATTGACTGTAATACTTTCTTTTTCTTTTTTTTCTTTTTTTTTTGTTTGAGGAAGTGCACAAGTTGAATTATGTTGAAAATTTATATAATTTTAAACCGCCAAACCGATTCGCATCCATCCGCCAAACCGCCAATCCGCTCAATCCACATCCACCGGATTGGCGGACGGATGCGGATTGATTTTCTTCAATCCGCCAATCTGGCGGACGGATGGCGGATTGGAGGTTCCGTGGCCGCAACCTACCCGCGCCCACCCCTAACGTGTATGGAGGGATTGATACAAAGCCTCTAGCTTGTCCAACAAGCTTGAGACTTGGATTTCTATAGGAGGGGAGGTCCCTCTCCTTTTCCAAAGGTTCAGAAATTTGGAGATACAAAACATGTCCCTCTCTCTCTATATTTGCACTTGTTTGTGCCTTAAAGTGGTTTTTTTCACACTTTTGCACTAAAGCACCTAGTGAAACACATTCACACTTGAGCTGAGGTTCTTGGAGGTTGCATTTGAGTGGTTTTAGCTTGGTTTTTGCCTTTGAACTTGTTGTTATTGTTGTGTTTCAAGGGTGAGTCCCGTAACTTCATTTAAGCTTTGTTTTTGCTTAAGTATTTAGCCACCTTCACATGTTACTTTTGGCTTAACTTTCGACTACAAAAAGCTTCATTTTTAAGTATTAAAAATGGTTGTTTGGGGCTTGGTTTGAGTTAGGGGTGGTCTACCCCCTTTGGTGGCTTGTTATGCTTTGTTTTGTGCCACCTCTTGGGGCCTTTGAGATCACATTCTCTTGGCCTTCTAACCACTGAATTCCAGAGGAATTTCAGTGGTGGAAAGTGTGTTTCGAGGCCTCAAATAGGAGAGGGTTGTCCCCCTTCCTTTTCTCTTGTTTGCTTGTGTTGGTGGCTCACCAAAAGAGCATGTATTTCTATCTTCTTGAAGCTTTGTTTGAGCACTTTTTTTGTGATTTTTCAGACCTGCCATGACTCTGTTTTTGGCTATCTTGGTCACTTATTGCATGCTTCTTGTACTTGTAGTACAATCCTACTTGTAGCTTTGCAAAGTAGCATGTCTTTCTAGCATGTTTTGGCTCTATCTTAGCATGTTTTTGTCACTTTTTCTGGCATGTTATAACTTTGTTTTCGGTTGGTTTGATCACTTGTTGCATGCTTCATGTACTTGTAGTGCAATCCTCCCTATAGCCTTAACATGCATCATGCTTTGGACCATCATTTTAGCATTCTTTTGGCTCCACTCTAGGAAGATTTTACTCATGTTTTGCCATGCTTAAGCTCTATTTTAAGTTGTTTTGGTAATGCATGCTTTGCTTTGTATAGCCATAGTGCAATCTTGCTCACTAGCTTTGAGTTTCATAGTCTCTAGCATGGCTTACTTGAGTTGTTTGCATCCTGTGGCCTCTTTTCTACCATGATTTCAATGTATGAATTGTGGTCATACTCTCTCATGTTTCACTCTTTCAATGCTTTTGGAGAGTTATGATTTATGCCTTAAACATGAGCCCACATGTATGCCATCTTGCCTAAGCTTTTGGGCTGCCATTTCAATGTGTTTTGGGTCTTATTTTTCCATGATATGACTCTGTTTTTGGTTGGTTAGAGCATCCCTCATTTGCTTCTTACATGTGTAGTGTAATCCTCCTCATTAGCCTTGCACACTCCATGCTTTACGCCTCTAATTCTAGTATGTGTTAGCTATGTTCAAGCATGTTTTTGGCCTTGTTTTGACCTGCCTTGGGACTGTTTTGAGTCACCTTGGCCCTTTGGGGCTTGCTTGATATGGCTATGGTGCAAGTACCTTTGCTAGCCTTAAGATTTGAGCCTCCTAGCATGCCTTATTTGTCATATATGCACGTTTTGGCATCATTTGGAATAATATTTCAGAGCATATAATGTTGTCACACTTCCAGGTTTTTCACTCTTTAGGTGCTCTTAAGGGTTGCACCATTATGCCCTATTCATGGGCCAATGCATGAGCATGCATTTTATTGCTTTCAATGCTAGCATTTCAGAGCATTTTGGCCATTATTTTGGCATGCATGAGGGCTGTTTATTGGTGATTTAGTCCATTGAGCATTGTATTGCTTGCCTCTTGTATGATGCTCTTTACTTGCTTTGATGCTTTAGCCTTCAAACATGCCATGCATGCGTTGTTCACAAGATAGAATCTTGTGTATGCCATTAGCATTGATAGGATGATCATGTTGTATGCGTTGCATTGTGTTTGGATCGAGTGCTGATCCAAACACAAGGAATGTGGCACGTTTCGTACTTGAAGTGATGAAAAGTGTTGCATTTCTTGGTCGTCGACCCTCTTGATCGACCATGATAGAGGTTAAGGCCCATATGTGTTGTTTGTGCATTCATCAACATTGTGCAAACTTGACTCTTTGGCCATCATGCATTGAGATGCGTGATTGACGGCTCAAGAGCCGAGCACTACACTCCTTTAAGCTTGAAATATGATAAGGAGTGTGGTTGCACACACATTTCCTTGCAAATACACTGCCATGCCTCTGTTTGTGCTCTGTTGCAGCATAAGGAGAAATTGCAGGAAGCAGTGGCCGACCGGCCATCAAAGCTATCGACCGGCCACCAAGTCTTTCGATCAGCTATCAGAAGTGGCCGATGGCCATCAACTTTGACCGATGGCCATCCTTCTAGGCTGACCATCCCTCAGCATGTTCCTAAGGTGGGTCAGAAGAATCTCAGAAGTTGGCAGCATTTTCAGAAGTCCAAAAGAGTGCAAACAGAGGCATCATGAGGCACGATAGTGGATTTTCGAGTGAAGCCGACCGAACATGCATATCCCCCTCACTTCCCGAGTCTATTTGTTTAAATTGCTTAGCTAAACTAGTTCATTAGCTTAGTTCTTTTGTAAGTAATTAGTTAATTGTTTAATTAATTAATTTGGTTTGCATTTAATTAGCTTAGATTAGCTAGTTGTTAAAATTCATTTGTGTTGTAATAATTAATTAGCTAGTATAGTTAATTAGTTAATTTGTAATAGTTAGCTTAATTAGTGTAGCTAGTTAGCTTTCATTTCATTCGAATCCCTCCGTCGAGAGGGCAATTTTGTAATAAGTGTGCGTGTGTGTGATGCATGTCTTCCAACCCCCATTTCGTTCTCCCTTTTACTTATCAGCTTTTGATGGTTAGTTTTAGGACATATTTCAATTAGCATCCTTATGTTTGCATGCGTGCATCATTCATCTATCTTGCATGCACCGGGCTCAGTGCATCATTCAAACTGCATTGTATTTTAATACTTACTTGAATATTTCTTTCAAAGCATGTTATCAATGTTGCATCCATATGCCATCTTAGAATAGCCAAGCCTACTTAGTTGCATTTTTGCATATGTTGCATTAGGCATCTTAACATAGCTAGGATCACGCATAATTTCTAACTAGTTGTTGTTTTGGCTCGGAGTACTCGGTGAGTGTTTATGCTTTAGCATCCTTGCATATGTGTAAGTGACTACCATGATAGCATGGTTACCATGCGGCTATCTGCTTATGTGTTTGACTGCATGAATGCCTGTGGATGAAGGCTTCATTGCTTGAATTGGAACAATTCGTCAAAACGTGCGTTTTAAGCCCACTTGAGAGTGGCAAAATCTTGTTTTCTGAAGCCCACTTGAGGGTGGAAAATCTGCGTCTTAGCCTACTTGCGAGTAGCAGCATCCAACCATTTTCGAAAAGCAAACATGAGATGTTTTGTTCCAACTTGAGTAATTGAGTTTATACTTGTATGCTGTGCGCAACACATAGTAATGCTAGCTAATAAACCGGACAAGAACACATGTGTTTTTAAAAACAACATATCATGCTTAGTAGAGGCCGATCTTTGATCGGGCGAGCGGGGGTGCTCATTTCATGACCTTCCCCTCTCGTACCCAAGTTCCCGAGTCGAGGCAACTTTGGTGATGACGAACACGTGGCCTTTCGCACTAGTCAGGGTTTCCTAAATTTCCCAAAACAAAATATTTAGGTTGCGACTCTGAAATCTGGAAAAGCAGTCCATGTTTGGCGCTTTTTGATTGAAATCAATTTTCCAAAACAATTTTTCGGAGTTGGACTCTTTGGTGATTTATCAGTCTTACATTGCACTTTGTGAGATTAGATTTAGAACCGTGATAGGAGTCCGAACTGTGCTAGAACTACATTTCGCGCCCTCGCACGCGGAGCGGAGTTCGAGCGGTCTACAACAAGTTGTGTGTTGAAGAAGAAGAAGCAAAATGTGTTATGGAGGCTATTCATGAAGGAGAGTGCGGAGCATATATGAACGGTGTGATAATGGCCCAGAAAATCCTTAGACAAGGTTATTACTGGTCAATCATAGAGGAGGATTGCATTGGTTTTGTCCAGTAATGCCACAAATGTCAAATTCATTCCAATCACATGAACATACCACCATCTAAGATTTATAACATGACTTCACCATGGCCTTTCTTAGTTTGGGGAATCGACGTTATTGGGGTTGTCTCGCCAAAGGGCTCTAATGGGCATGAGTTCATTATGGTGGCTATTGACTACTTCACAAAATAGGTGGAGGCCTAGTCTTACGCTGTATTGAAGGCATCACATGTGGCTAAGTTCATCAAGAATAATATCATCTGCCGATAACGGCTCGCCCTTCAAGAAAGAGGTGGTGGATCTGCTTGAAAAACACAACGTGGATTTTCATAAGTCATCTACGTATAGACCACAAACCAACAGAGCTGTTGAGGCCACAGACAAGAATGTGAAGAACATCCTGTGGAATGGTGGAAACATATAGGGCCTAGCTAGATAAATTGCCATTTGCGCTCTAGGGCTATAGAACCTCAATCCGAACATCAACAGGGGCAACCCCCTATTGTCTCGTATATGGGATGGAGGCTGTTTTGCCAATTGAAATTAAAGTGCCGTCGCTACGACTTATGGCCGAGTGTCAGATAGCAGAGGCGGACTGGAAGCGGAGTAGATTTGAGGAGTTAATGTTGTTTGATGAGAGAAGACTGAGGGCATTGTATCATGTCTAGGGTTACGAATGGCGAATTGCCAGGGCTTTTAACAAGAAGGTTAAGTTCATAAATCTTAATAAAAGGGACATGGTACTAAAAGACAACTGGGCTCCGATCTATGACTTTGGGGCAAGTACAGACCTAATTGGACTGGTCCTTATATCATCAAGTCAATTTGGTTAGGAGGGGCGATTATTCTCATGGATTTGGATGGCTTGAAATTTTCCAAGCTGATCAACATGGACAAGTTGAAAAAATATTACCTCTGAGAGGCTCGCTAGGGCTATAACCCAAAAAGGCGACCTAGGCAAAAGTTAGAGAATGAAAAATTAGAAACAAAGAAAAAGTGAGCTTACAAGGTTGAAAACCCTAAAGGGAAACTTTGGCAAAAGTTAGAGCGCAAAATGAGAGAGTTAATACTCGAGTGAACCCCAATTAAACTACTTATGGCCTGATTCCCATCATTGGGATACGTAGGCAACTTCATCCTGAAGTTCGGCCGTAACCATCTCCAATTCAACTATTCTATTCATTCATATTTGATCAGGCCA
Source organism: Camellia sinensis (assembly GCF_004153795.1). Classification (NCBI taxonomy): domain Eukaryota; kingdom Viridiplantae; phylum Streptophyta; class Magnoliopsida; order Ericales; family Theaceae; genus Camellia; species Camellia sinensis. The sequence continues at coordinate 400,470 of NW_021025227.1, forward strand.
TGTTTCTCCATTGTTAGTTGGCGTGGTTCTATTGACTTGGGGCTATACATGTTGAGAATGGGTGTTGAGTTTGTCAGGTAATGACCATTTCCGGAGACTGTTTTGAAAAGTTTTAATAAAAGCTGATCGTTCTCAAAATTTAACCCTTTTACAACTTGAACCATTTTTGGGACCAAAAGGAAAATTTTTAGTACTCGCAACTTTAATTTTATTGATTTCAACACAAGTACATTCTCCAACTCTCTGATTTAGATGAAAGTTGCTTTTACATAAACTTGAAAAGAAAGATCAAAGCGGTAAAACTAGGGGCACAGCTAAATTAGGTAGCTCTATGTTTTTTACTTGCACTTGTGGAGTTTTCTACAACTAAAGACGGCCCTGCAACTAAAGACGGCCCAACTTGCTCTTCGTCCTCAAGCCAAGCCAAACACTCGCCAGAAAGGGCATAACTGAAGCTAGGGACAGGGGCTAGAAGCTCCCTCATCGTTTAAGCAATGAGATATTGAGCAAGTGTGAACTCGGGATGGGAAATGAAGCCGGGTATTCCACCTCCTCATCTGGACGCATCTGGTCATGCCCAAACTGGTGTCTAAGCCGAAATGAGAAATAGAACATGCAGTGTGTGAGGCCAATCAACTGTATACCTAGCAGACGGGATATGCTGTAGCTCATCTCAATCCAATTAAGCCTGAGACAACGCCAAGTTATGTCAGCTGTGGATTTGCTGCATATCCAGTCGCACCATAACCCCTCTGAAGGGAAATCTACAAACCGTTGGGAAAAGAAGTAAGCTCTGGTCACGTACTCGGGGCAAGGGTCCACCACTTTTAGCTTATCCATCAACCTGACCTGGGAAGAGACGAAAAATAAGAGAGATTAAAGTATAGAGAGATGTACGTTGAGAGAAAAATAAGAAAAGGGTTTCGAGAGGAAAATAGAGATTGGGTGTTGAGTTATGTGAGAATTACAAATTAGAAGGATGGGAGGCAATACCTGAAGAAGTAATGGACTCCCTGCAAAGCGGGTAGTCTCTCATCGATGAAAGGCATCCAAACCTATCTAGGTTTCGGCCTGGGCCAAGCCCATGCAACTCTTACCCTCTTTCAGACATTGGGCCCCTTCAATCAACTGGATATTGGCTCCGCCGAAACTAGGGGCAAGGAGGAATTATGCAAGTAAACATAAATAGAGAGCGTGTTGCTAATAACCTCACTAGAGAAGGTCGTTCCTGTTCCCAATAGCAGAAAATCGATGAACTAAGCCGAAGATGTCTAGCTCCTCATCATGGGCTAGGGACCGAGCCTCATGTACTGAAAACCCACACATCCATCCCAAAGCCTAGGCATGGCTGAAACGGGGCTGAGGCATGATTTCCTCGTTGCGCTGGGATTCCATCAATGCTTGAAATTCTTCGATCGTCAGACACATCTTTTGTGACCCGAAGTTAAATACATGTGTGACCGGGTTCCAGCATCGAGCAGTGACGTGGAGGAACAGAAAACAAAGCAAAGTATGACTTAGAGAAAAAAGAGCACTTAGGCCAAAGTCGCGAAAGTTCACCTTTTCCGAGCCGTCCAAAGTGGCTATCTAGTCTCGGAGCCTAATGTTGAGAAGAGTCTCCATCTTGAGAGAAAAATACTAAGGACTTGCTATTCTACCAGAAAAACAGCATGGGAGCGCCATTTATAGAGTTTGAGAAGAAACAGTGCATGATAGCTGGACAGCACAGACTAACCTCATTTTTGGGCCCGACCGTGCCTCATTCGGCCCGGCCGGGTCTAAATGTTACCCTAGGTCAGTCTAGTTGCAGAAAAGGACTGGCTTTTGTTTCGGTGTACTATGGCTCTATTTTGAGTTCTGTTTTATTTATACCCTATGTTTTTTAGTATTTTTGAGTTGTTTTCATTTCATTTTTGTGTTATCGAGTTGTATTTTATATTTGACTAGTCGTAAGTTATTATCCGATTCAAGAATCAATTCAAGAACAAGTGTTTACAGTTTTTAACTGTCTTGTATAAGAGTATCATGCAAGCACTATTCATTTATCACATATCATGCGAGACATCACGGAAAAAATCTGTCTTTTTTAATAAACTGGTGGGTCTAACCCTAATCATTATGTACAAAGACCAAAAACAAAAGAAAAGTCTTCCAAAACAAAATACATGTGTCTATCTAAAGCTATATAGTTCCTAACTACGAAGAAAAACAAAAAGAAAAAGAAAAAAAAAAATCAGTAACCCATTCTCGCTCTCTTCCTCCTCGGCTGTGGAGTAAGTGCATCACTGTCATCACTGGGACTACTAGACCGCATGTTGGCCGCCCCCCTCCTCCTTGGAGGTTGTGTACTCCTCGAAAGACTCCTCATGAGGTGAGCACTATCTCACTCTGCCTCTCCCCCGGTCAACTCCTCCTCTGCCCCTCACTGGGCCCCGTCTTTGTCTCCTAGCTGGAGAAGGTCCTACAGGTGTAACTGGTGTTGGCTCAAGATGAAATAAGAAAGTAACAAGAGAGATTACAGATATTAGAAAAGACGAACAGAGTTCTGAGAAAGATTGTAATAACCATAAACTAGGGGCAAAGTGTACCTCGATCCCATGGGTAGGTAGAGCAGTTTATCTCCTCCGCACCATCAAGAGTAATCTGTCAACTGTCCAGAGGAGGTCATCCGCATATCCTGCAAGCACCTGCAAAAGATGTGAGAATGTGAGGCAAGATAATGGTATATAGTGGGTAGAAAGTAAGCACAGTGAACAACAAGTAATGAAGCATAATGGGCAGAATATAAGGAAATAATGGGTAGAAAATGATGAAGCATAGCAAAAAACATAATGGGCAGACATGTACAAATGTGTACCTGTTTGACACCGGGAGCGATCACCAATTTGCGATCCCTCTCCTCAATATGCTCAAAGCGGATCTGTTCGATCATCCCATCCGGTCACATGTATATGCCCTCAGTTGAAATTGCAGGAAGCTTGGGTGTCACGACCCCAAACCGCCCTTAGTAGGATGGTGTCGTGATGGCCAGTAATCCGAGATTACCGAAGGCCAACTTTCAAAATTCACACACAATCAGAGTATTACATATGGGGCTAACAAGTGCGGAAGCAATAATTTACAACACAAGTGGTCCATAAGAGCAGTGCATAGATCAAATGAAATGACATACATGGTCTTGCATCTCGGCTATAACATAAGCAAAATACATATTACATCTTGTTCAAAGGCCTCTCAAGCCGACATGTATAAAACACATGAACTACAAGTCAAGAAACATAATCTTCCAGATTTACTTACTTACTTTGGATGTTAATAACATCTACATAATACAAGGGATGACATTCCGGACTTACAAAACCCACGCGGTAAACCGTCAGTGGCAAAACAAGGGAATAATCGACCCCGAATCGATTAGACAAACCACCCGCACAAGGTCGTCGGTGGGGCCATCCGTTCATAGACCGTCGATGGCAGAGATCTCTCATACTTAGTACTACGAAAGTGTAGAGTCCTCCAGCACAAGGAACTTTCCGAGAATTTCATCAAAACAAAGCTTACTTGATACATAAAAATAGGGATAATCATTCATGCTTAACAATTACTTTCAAAACAAAGCAAAGCAAAGCCTTTATCAAAACGTATAACATAGCTTTATTAAAAATACCACTCACATAGCTCTTCGGATGTCGGGATCAAGACAAAGTCTACTGAACGTACTATTCAAGCAAGTCTTACATGCATGCAAATGATCTCGGGAAAACATGCTGGAAGTGAAAACACCATTTTACATGTCAGGAAGACATGATGGGTACCAACCAGGTCTTTGCCAAGGTCCCACACCTCCTGACTGGGGTGTGGTCACCTAGGCTTCGGCGCGCGGCTGCATGCTGAGGTGCGCACAAGACAAACTAAAGGTGTAAGTGATCATGCAAGGTAGGCCAAGGTGAGATACGGTGCTTGGCCTAAGTGCAAGGTCTAGGTAAGAGTGATCTCGGCGACTACACTTAGGGAAGTGAGGTCTGGAGATCTGGGTCTCCACCCGTGAAGAGCATGAAGAACATGAACATGAAGATCATGAAGAACATGAATTCTAAAATCATAACTTCTTTATTACAAAAATCTGGGATTTCATGCTATGAGTTCGAAAACATGGGCCTGGGTACCCATACTTGAAGATCATAAGGAAACAAACACAAAAACATGGATCTTGGCATGAACTTTCGGATCAAAACATGACTTTTCTTTGAAGAACACATGAATACTATTTTCTCTTTCTAAAACCGAACTTCAAAGTAATGCATGGCTTACAAATCATATTCAATCACGCGATGCAATAATATGAACATAAAGAATAACATGAGCAGATCAAGAATCTAACCTTAGAACACGGATCTAACGGTTTGATCTCTAGGAATCAAGCTTGGAAATCTACCCTCCCTCAAGAACTCCTCTCCCTCTTCTAGAGCTTCTCTCTCTTGTTCAAAGACAAGGATATAACAAACGATAGGTTTCTCTCTCACTGCCGGCTGACTTAACACTCAGCTCAGACACGTGGCAATGGCTGGTTGGTTCTCCTAAAAAAGGTGATAGATTGACAAGACATGTGTAAGACAAAGCGTATCTAACAAGCTACTCGGCAAGGCACTCCGGCAAGTGATGACATCGGCTAAGGACAAAGCTTCGGCATCTAAGGTGACAATGACCTCGGCTAGGAAGGACAACACTTGACTAAGTTGTGCCACACCTTGGCCTAGATGTGCCACACCTCGGTCTAGGTCATACCACTCCAGGACAAGATCACTTAGGTGCAAAGCTAACATCTCGGCCTAGATAATACACGTCTCGGCTTTGGTGATGAACACCTCGGCCTAGATAATGACATCTCGGCCAATATGTCAGGGCGAAGGTAGAGGTCAAACAAAATGATTCCAAGATAATTCTAGACTAAAGATGACCTCGGCTTGGAATAATCTACGCTTAACATAACTTAGGCTTGAGACACCAAGGACGGAACAAAGCATGCACACAACATTTAGGCAAATCACATAAGCACAAAACGAGACATGGACCTTACTTAGGCAAAACAAGTCATAAACATACAAATGCAAGCTTAACGAGTCATAATCATACAAATGCTCATGAACATGACTAAGACATAAATGTGGGTTGTTACATTGGGAGTGCGAGCGGCAGCGGCAGTGACAACCTCCGGAATGGCACATGCCACGCCGGGGTAAGAGGCGCCATCACCTGAGTCTATAAGAAAGTAGTGAAATCGCCGCGCTCATGGTACCGATCACCATCCTCCCTGTAGATGTCCCCGAATGTCCCAGGAGGGAATCCCGTTTTGTTCATTGGGCTTACTACAGTTCAGACTCAAATGTCGCGGTTCTTAATCTGATCTCGCAAAGTGCAATACGAGATTGATAAAACACCAAAGAGTCCAAATCTGGCAAATCGTTTTGAAAAACTGATTTTTAGATAGAAGTGCCAAAGATGGACTGCTTTGCCAGATACAGAGTCGCCACCTAAATATTTTATTTTGGGGGAATTTAGGAAACCCTGACTCGTGCCTAAGGCCACGTGTCCGTCATCACCAAAGTTTCCTCGGCTCGGGAACTTGGGTACGATTGGGGAAGGTCATTTCATGAGCACCCCTGCTCGCCCGATCAAAGATCGGCCACTACTAAACATGATATCTTGTTTTTGAAAACACATGTGCTCTTATTCCGGTTTATTAGCCTAGAATTACTATGTGATGCGCACAACATACAAGTATAGACTAGATTGCCTAAGTCGGAACAACGCATCGCATATCCGTTTGTTTTGAAAATGGATTGAAGTTTGCTACTCGCAAGTAGGCAAAAACACAGGTTTTGACGAATTATTCCAATTCAAGCAACCCAACCTTCACCCACAGGCATTCAGGCAGTTATATCAAATAAGCAAATAGCCTCATGGCAAGCATGCTATCATGGAAACACTCACACTTATGCAAGATGCTAAAGCATAAACACTCAACCAGTACTCCGAGCCAAAATAGAAACTAGTTAGTAATCAATGCATGATCCTAGTTCATGTTAAGATGGTTAATGCAGCACATGTGAAATGCAACTAGGATAGGCTCGGCTATTCTAAGATGGCATATGAGATGCTACAGATAACATGTATTCAACTCGGAATTGAAATACAATGCAGTTAGTATGATGCGCCGAGCTCGGTGCATGCAAGACAGATGAATGAATGCAAACATGCAAACATAAGTATGCTAATTGAAACATGCCCTAAGCTAAACATCAAAAGCTAGTAAATAAAAGGGAGAAAGACGTGGGGTTGGAAGACATTCACACACGCACGCACACTTATTACGACATTGCCCTCATCAGAGGGTCCGAATAAATAATACAGAATCGAAGTAACTAATTATTACACAACACTAGCTAATTAACAAATTAACTAAAATAGCATGTAAACTGAAAGTGGACTGCCTCGGCTCTATTTTGGATGGCAATGAATGCATGCATGCTTGAATCGCTTTGTCGGGAAATCCATCGCGGTGCCTCGACTCGCCTTTGTTTGCAATTGATTTCAGAAAGTTGCAAAAAGCTCCAGAAGGATGAAACTCCACCTTGGGAAGGCCACCGACCAGTTATTAGCATAGGAGACCACCTGCCGACCACCCTTTGTGGTAGAGACCGAAGAGGGTGGTCGGCCTGCTAGAAAATCTGGTCGGCCGACCAGTTTCCACCTTTGGTTTCTGGTTTTTCTGCCACAAAAGCAAGAGAGAGAAAAGGCAATGTATTTTCAACAAATGTGTGCATGACCACTGTCCCCGTCCTAGCACAAGCTCAAGGGAGTGTAGTCCTCGATCCTCGTGCCACCAATCACGCATCTCGATGCATGATGGCCGAGAAGTCGAATTGCACGACTCGATGTGAAATGAATGCACATATAAGCAAGTAAAGCCAACAACTCTATCATGGACAGTCAAGAGTGTCGGCGACCGAGATTCAAGTCACGTTTCGTCACTTGGAGTACGAAATGTCCCTCATTTCCCGGGTTCGGACGTAAACCCTACTCCAAACACAAAGCAATGAGATGTCATACACAATGTGACTAACATGTAACCTAGCATACGCAATGCTATGGGCTAAAATGGCATACACAATGCACGTGACATAACATGGCATACACAATGCACTCACGAAGACTATCATGCGCACATGAACTAAATGGCATAAACAAATGCAAGATGAACTTACACCAATATGAGTGGACCTCAGCCACACTCACATCAGTGGCCATATGGTGGAAATAAGACAACTGAAACACACGCAAACATGCACGGATGCAAAGGACCGATCCTAAGGCACAACATGCAACTCTAACTAAGCATGGAAAAGGATGAAGTATGGCATGCTAACACACATTTTCCAGCTCTGAAACATAATGTACAATGGTCCCGAATCATGCAAATATGTCACACAATGCATGCAAGATGGCTCGAATACCGAAACTAGTAAAGCAGGTTACACTAGAGGTACACAAAGCAATGTATAAATGGCAAAACCAGCCCCAAATAGACCCTAGGCAGGTCTGAAACAGTGGGAAAATGGCCCAAAATGATGATTTAACATGCAGAGAAATGAAGCTCATGCAATGGTCCGAAAATGAGGCATTTATGCACAACTCTCAAACACGTTTAAAGAGTGGAAATCATGGAAATATGGAATTCATATAAGCTCTGAAATATAATGTATAATGACCACAAAGCATGAAAACACCTCAGTATATGCATGCAATAGACCTCAAATCTCAAAGCTAGGCATGGATATTGAACTACAAGGAAGCAAAACAAGCATCATTCGACCATGTGACCCAAAAATAGAGTTAAGGCAGTCCAAAACATGCATAAAATCAGTTTAAGGCATGGTCAAAAAGTGCTAACATGAAGGGCCAAAACAACATGCAACATAGGCTCGTATGCATGGTTTACACTACATGTATATGAAGCACATGAGGGGCCACCAAACCAGCCAAAACAGAAACATGGCATCCCAAAATATGACCAAAAATCCACTGAAACTCAGTCAACACATGTTAGAATGAAGTGTTCCTTTGAAAGGCCAAAGCGAGGGTTGTTCTACACATGTATGATGGACACACAAAATGAAAAAACTACCTTTGGACAGAGCTTATGAGGGCCCTAAAACTCACTGAAAAGGGTCTGAAATGAGTCTAGGAAGCATGCAAGTAAAGGCTCCTTTGGAAGGCCTCGAAGAGGATTACTCTACACATGCATAATAAACATTTAACATGGCAAAAAGGGCTCTGGACAGAGCCTATGCAGGTCACAAAACTCACAAAAAGTGGCCTGAAACATGGCTTTGAAACATGTAAATAGGGGCTCCTTTGTAAGGCCCACAAAGCTAGTAAACAAAACAAGGGGTGAGAGGGTCACCCCTCTCTGATTTTGAGGCTCAAAAACACAAGTTAGCTGCTGAAAATCCAGTGGATTTCAGTGGCTAAAAGGCCAAACGAAGGCCAAGACAAATGCTATAATGCATAGCTCAAAACAAGAGGAAAAAAAGCATGCAAGGGGGTAAGTGACCCCCAACAGAAAAATGGCCTTAAACAAACATGTTTAGAAGCTCAAAGGAAGACTTTTTTCAGTTTATGACAAAGCCTAAATATGCTTGCAAAACAGAGCTAAACTATGAAGCAAAATAAGGCTACAAAGAGGGGAATAGAGACTTACTCTTGTAGAGAAGAAGGCCAGCGGCTTCTGGACCAAAATAGGAACACTTCAACCTCTGAAAATGAGCTCCTAGGTGCTTAGGTTGACCACGGAGGTGTTGTGCTTGGAGGTGTAGTGCAATGGGGCCAAGAACTAGGAGTTTTGGACACCAAAAGAGAATGATATATAGAGAGAGAGGTGTATGCCTTAGCCAAAATTTCTCAACCTTGGCTCATGAGGGAGAGGCTCTCTCTTGTAGGAGAGGACGTCCATAGCTTCTCTAAGAAGCTTGGAGCAAAGAGGCCAAGCTTCTAAAGGAAGCTAAACCAAAAGGGTCAAGCTTCTTGAGGAAGCTACAACAAAGGGGTCAAGCTTCCTCAAGAAGCTCAACAAAAGGTCAAGCTTCTCTTAGAAGCTAAGCAAAAGGGACCAAGCTTCTTTAAGAAGCCAAAACAAGAGGGTCAATCCTCGGAGGATGGGGCAAATGCCTCCCAGCTGGCACAGCTACATAGCACTCAAAGAGACAAAAAGTAGAAGGCTGGCCGACCAGTTCAAGTGGTCGGCCGACCACTTGCCCTTGTCGGCCGACCAGGGGTCAAAAGGTTCAAGTTGAAAAGGTGGTCAGCCTACCCATATTGGTGGTCTCCCAGGTGAATGCAACTAAGTGGTGGTATGGGAGACCAGAAATTGTGGCTCAAAAGTGACGGAGACCACTTACCTGTCAAGAAAAATTGGCCGACCGGGGAAAGGTGGTCTCCAAGGAGAAAAGGTGGTCTCCCACCCTTGTACCACCTTCCTAACAATGAAACTAGGGTCTATGCCAAAAAAGAACCAAGATGGATGCAAAACGAGGGTTCGGCGGCCAAAACGCGCAGCCGGGTGCCCCGAAAACTGACCGTTAAGCATCAAAGGTGGTGTGCGACCACAAAGGTGATCTCCCGGGCCACAGTGTCCCTCTAAAGAGAGAAAACAAGGTGTGTGCCAAAAAACAGAGCAAACGGAGGTAGTTAAGCAGTCCCAAACCAAGGTACACGACCGACGGCTCCGAAAACCGAAAACAGGTCTCCAAACGGGAACAGTGGCCTATGACCACGAAACGTAGCCTACGGCCACTGAGAGATGGTCTACGAGACCTCTCCCTCCCTTTGGGAAGAAAAAACAGAACCTGGTTTGCAAACCGAGGCAAAGCATAGAAGAGTCCCGAAGTCCGGGGGTAAGGCTCTCAGCCGAAACTCCGAAACCTCAGAACGAGCACAACATGCACCATCACCGAGCGCTGAATCGATGACGTCCGAGTCTTAAGGTCGGTCAAAAATGGGGTGTCTACAGTTGCCCCTCTTTGATAGAACTCGGAAGTCATAAGTGACGAGAGTGAATGACAAAGCCCAAAGACGACTCATTTTTGACAAGGCCAAAGACTTAGACAAACAGGCGAGACAAACAAAGATGTGCCCGCAGGCAGGGGGCAAAATGCAAAATGATATGCAAGAAGATTTTGACAATTGGACTTATACGCTATGCGAAGCCGGTTTGATAATTGGACTTATACGCTTTCGCGAAGCCGGTTTGGAAATTCAGAATTTATGCAATGCAATGTAATGAAACAATGCAAATGATATGCAATGCATTTGAGAAAATCAAACCATAAGCAGTATAAAACCACACAAATATCATCAAGATGATGGAGTTGCAAAATCCGTCTACCATAAAAAAGGTGCTGACACCCTCAAACCACAATCCCATCAGTGGAATAGGCTCGTACACATGCAGAACTATGTATGTGCAGACGGAACACAAGATACAAGTAATTGGGTGGCATGATATAAGTGAGGAATGATCTGCTGAGGAAAGATCATGATCCTAAATGCTGGATGCAACACACTACACTACAATGCAATGAATTCAATGGATAAGGAGCGCGTCCAAACCGTATCTGGCTTAGGAAAGGCATGGACACAAACAAACCACATCTAACACGGAAATGGTGTCGTCACCCTCAAACCACAATCCCATTAGTGGAATAGGTGCGTACACAAAATCTCATAACCATGCTTCGACGTGAAAAGTATGGGCACATACCAGACCAAGCTCAACATGGAAAGGCACAAGCCATAGATGGATAATGCAGTAAATGCATGCAAACTATAATACAATGTATTCTATATGCAATGCAATGGACATACTAGACGATGTAGTAGTTAGGAAGCGAAGGTACCTTACAGGGGCATTTGGCAATGACCTACCCCATGCTGCTATGGACCATTCTGTCCTTCTCAGTTGAACCGCAGGTACTAGTTTTCTCCCTGACTATGGTCGCAGCTTTCCCTATTCTCCAACAGGGTGACAGACTAGGTTGGTTCAGTATCTAGAATTCAGCCGCATACACATGCTATCTCAATCTATGGGGCTGCCATACAGATTTCAAGCCGAGGATATTCCCCTGGGTATTTAAACCAGACTTTAGTCTCGGAAATCCCGAACTTTTGCGTTCTAGGCAAAAGCCATTCGAACTCTAGTTTTCACCGTCTCAGTTGATCTCCTAGGAACTCACCGCTAACACAGGCAGGTGGCTATACCAGACCACCAGAAGTCGTTCGGGCACGACGACCACCAAAGGAATTGCACTTTTAGAGGATTTAAGGTCTCCTAGACCGGAATAAAACAGATATGATGCAATGGATATCACGATAGAGCAAAAGATGGAAATGGGGTAACGCACTCCAAGTACGCTGGAATCGTGAGAGGAGGAAGAACAAAGAAAACCAATCAGGAGCGCATTCCACGCAACCGGAGATAAATTCCAAACACACTAAAATCGTGTGAGGAAGGGGATACTCTAACCACGCTGAAATCATGAGAAGAGGCCTAAAAACAACTGCCTAGATGCATACACAATGCAACCTGAGATGAATGCCAAACACGCTGAAATCGTGTGCGGAAAAGAACACTCTAACCACGTTGAAATTGCGAGAAGAGCCTCGAAGACAACCGCCTATGTGCAGACACAACACAACCTGAGATAAACTCCAAACACGCTGAAATGGTGTGAGGAACAGGACACTCAAACCACGCTGAAATCGTGAGAAGAGGTCCGAAACAAAGTATCAGGTGCGTGCTCGGCGTAACCTGAGAAAGTCCTGGAGGACAACGATCCTAAACGCAGCTCGGCGTAAAAGGATAAATGGTACAAGTTAACACGAGATGCAAATAAACGCAATAAGTGCGATGATACAGTACATGTTACAAACAAAGTAGAGCATGATGTTTAGGAAATGCAATAAACAAACAAAGCAGTACTTTTGAAGGCACCTCATGGAGTGAGTGGCGGTAAATCACTTTACTCTGATGGGGATCTCCCCTCCATTGTGTTCTTCAAACACTTACCTTCAATTCACAGTATAAAGGTCTTGAAATGCTGACAAGGGGTAGCTTCTGCATGCAGAAACCACAAATGCTGTTTTCCTTCCTGATCATATTCACTACTTTCCCTTATTGTAAACAGTAGCCAGGATAACTTTGACGGGGAATGGTACTCAGCGAGAGCACTTGTCATCACCATTCTGGCTTGAAACAGTGAAACAGTCAACACAGTATTCTGTTCACTTTGAACGCACAGCTCGAATCAGCACACTGCTCATTCTGAACACGCAGCTCATAACACAGTGTTCTGTTTATTCTAAACACACGGCTTACACAAGACACTGTTCATTCTGAATACACGGGGTGCAATGACGGAACTTGCAGAAGCTAAAACAAACTCAGATGCCTAACATTTTCCCTCTTTTCTTTTGCTTTGCAGCCCGAAACTTTCATAGCTTCAGATAGGTCATGGTTTTACTGTTCCCATATGACCCGGGTTGAACCCTGCTGTTTTTGAAAGAACAAAATCTTGTTTTGCACAAATGTGGAGAACGGCACGACACTATAAGCACAAAACGATTCATTTTTTAAATTGAAATGAGAAAAGGGTTCCCAACCGAGTATTGAGCCTATAACTGACCACAAGAACAACGACTCAACAACGGAAAACAAAGGTGGAACAACCTAAACACCACTCAACAAAGGAAAAACAACCTCAACACATCTATTGACACTCAAACGTCTCAAAACAAAAATTGAGACAAACAAAAACACATCTATTGACACTCAGCTTTGTTACAAAGGCAAGAGACCTCTTGGTGCACGAGGAGCCAGTTTCTCCGAATATTATTTCCCACCCTTTCTCATTTGTGATTCTCACATCACTCGGCCCTCAGGCTCTATTTTTTTTTAAAAAAGCCCTTTTCCTCACTTTTTCTCTCAGCGCACATTTCTCTATTCTTCAATCTCTCATTTTTTATCCTTCCCCTGGGTGGTTGATGGGTAACCATAAAGTTGTGGGCTCTTGTCCCTAGCATGCTACTAGATTCTCTTCCTTCTGCTCACAGCCAGTGAGTTCCTCCCATAGAGGGGTTAGGCTAAGACTGGGTATGTAGCAAATCTGCAGCTGACATTGGTTGTCGATGCTCTGCTGGGGAGTTTAGACGTGATCGGATCTGTCCAGATGAGGGAGTGGAATATCTTTATCCATTCCAGTTCGTGCTTCACACTTGATATGATACCTCGCTGCTTGGAGGATGAGAGAGCTTTTTGGCCCTTTTATTGTTAGCTCCAGTTGCGCCCCTATCTGGCAGGTAGAGTGCCCTTCTTGGCAAGTATGGTGCCCTTTCTGGAAAATGCATTGACAACAGGGAAAAGACAGGACACTTGACTCAACTGTCCCCCTAGTTCATCATTTTGACCATTTTTTTTTTCGGCTTTCTACTAAAACAATTTTGACCAAAATGAGAGTTAGATTAACATGCTTGTTCAATTTTCTAATTTAAAATCATGCAAGTCAGGCTGTGAGCACTAAAAATTTTCCTTTTTTGGGTCCAAGAAATGGTCTAGTTTTGAAAAATGGAATACTTTTCAAGAAAATCAATCAACCACGGTAAAAATTCTCAAAAACAATTTTTGCAAACGACCACTGCTCAACGAGCACAGAACTTACTCTTGAGATACACAACCTCAAATCCAAAACAATGGAAAACTGCCCCTTTTGTCTGAAGGATACCGCATGGCAACGGAAAGTTGCCCTTTGTTTGAATAGCACCACGGCACACTGTATGGCAACAGAAAGTTGCCCCTTGTTTGGATAGCACCGCAGCGCATTGTAATAAGTCCTCGGAGTGACAATCACAACCGAACTCTCGGATACAGTGAAGGCAAAGATGATCAAAACCAATACATGGACACAATCGAATTTGAAGTATTTTACGGCTGGACTTCAGAATGAAGTTTCCTACGTATCCCAAAGATGGGAATCAAGCCTTACGTAGTTCGGGGTTAAGGTACACTCGGGTATTAACCTCTCCTTTTGCGCTCTAACTTTTGCCAAGGCCGCCCTTCCGGGTTTTCAACCTTGCGAGCTATGTTCTTCTTTTCTTTTCAATTCTTTTCATTTCTTTTCTACTTTTTTCTTCTTTTTTTTTTCCATTCTTCATTTTTCTTCTTTTGTTCTTTTTTTTTATTCTTTGCATTTTTCTTTTTTTTTTGTTCTTTTTGTTCTTTTTCTTGCTCTAACTTTTGCCTGGGTTGCCCTTCCGGGTTTTCGGCCCAGCGAGCCTCTCAAGGGTAAAAGTCTAGCTTTGTTCATGTTGAATGGTTTTAGGATCTCGAAGCCATCTGAATCCAGGAGAATGGCTGCTCTTCGCTGATGATGTAGAAGTCCATCTAATGGGGGTTGAATTTGCCCCTGGTGTTGAGGGTATAAGCTCAATTGTCCTTCAGCGATACTTTCTTCTTTCCTCCCTTCTGGGATTTGGCATTCTTGCCGATCTTCATTGATTTGTGGAATGATCCATCTTCGGCTCTTCGAGCACAATCTGGCATCTTTTGCGCCTAGTTTGAGGGGTGCTTCTGATCTAGCTTTGCAAGCTTCTTTTAACGACACCTGATCTTCTTGATTTGACTTCCTTGCCCCTAGTTCGAGGGCTGCTTCTGATCCGGGCACACAGGCTTTATATGGTGGTTGACCGTTGAACATTCTGAATCTAGGCTCAAGGTTCGAAAGCAAGGGGCCGAGTCTCGAGGCTTGGAGCGATCCTAGGCAGTACAATCTCAAGAGCGATTCCACACAGGTCTTCGCAGGATGGTGCAAAACATTTTTTGAAATCTTTTAAGAAAGCGACTAATCGCTCGCGCGGAAGACAATGTAGAACCAATCTGGATCAAGCCAGGATCCTTCTCAGTACTCACATTAATAAGCATGATCTCAATCATTAAGGGCTTAGCATGCCTCTCTTTCTCTTAATTGATCAAGTTTTGCAAAACCCGAGGAATTCCCTTCTCTTCATTTTTAATACATTATTCAAAAAGTTTTGAAAAACTTAGGTCAAATGCAATGACTTTAAGGCACAGAAAAGCAAGTGAAAAGCACTGCCGCTTCGTTTAGATCTTCTGGCACAACTGGCGCAAAGCAGAAATGAGCACAAAAACATGAAAACCAACTGGCTGTTTATTCAGATCTGTGGACAAAACTGGCTCCACGGCAGAAACAAACTCAAAAAGAAAGCAAAGAGATAAACACAAAACAAAATAGCGACATCCGAGGTAACATCCTCCGAATCGCTCGACTCCTATACAACATGACTGACTCAATACGACAAGACAGACCCTAACTGACTCAGTACAAAAAGACTAACTATACACAAAACAACAAACTGATCCAATACCCAAGTCAGAAAGTACAAAAACTAGCATTCACAAATGCTCAAAACAGTGCGTGCCATACGCCATATCTGAAGTAAATTGAGTGCCGCCCGCAGGTGGTTCGTCTTCCCGATCACATCACATTATCCCCTACGTTCATCGATCCAGTGCCGATAGATTTTGCTGAGCTGGTGCGGCGATGGCCTTGTTGTCAAACAGATCTTGTACATCATGGCGAAGACGAAAGCAACTGTCAGTGTCATGACCAGTTTGTTGATGGTAGGCACAGTATTTAGTGTGGTCATGCTTTGGAGGGATAGGATCGGGTAGAGGCCGTTGTTCTAATGGTTTTAGATATCCCTTCCGAAGTAAGGCCTCTAGATCCTTTGACAAAGGCATATAAAGTGGGGTAAAAACCCTCTTGACTCGAGGTGGATATTTGGTTTTTTGTGAGCTACTTTCGGACGCCCCGGTGAATAGGGTAGCTGTTTTTGATGCGGTGGTGGTGACCATGCCCACTTCAGAAGATCTTGCAGCTGCATCACCATTGGTGGTCGCATTCGAACTGCGGGAAAACGCCCTCCAGGGCTGCTCCTTCTCCTGGTCAATGAGGCCCTGCTTCATAGCATCCTCAATTTGTACCCCCATCTCATCTAAATTTGAAAAGGTGGGGAAGGGGAGAACAATCATTTTTTGCATAAGCTTGGGCTGGAGATTGCGCACAATCATCCGAATCTGATCTTTGTCAGTGGGCCTAGTCGTCATCATTGAGGCCTTGGCCCTCCACCGGGTTACGAAGTCAGAAAAACTCTCCTTAGGCTCCTGCCTAGTCGTCTCAAGATCACGGGTCGTGATCTCGATCTGTGTATTATAGGAGTACTGAGCGACAAAAGCCTCGGCCATCTCATCCCAATTCCTCTTAACATCGTCTTCCAGTTTTGCGTACCAGATGGCCGCCACACCTGATAGGGTCCGGCCGAATAAAGAAAGCTTCTGTAGTCTGGTGAGGCCCATCGGCCTTAATATGTCTGAAAACAATCGCAAGTGCACCATGGGATCCCCGGACCCGTCAAAGCGGTCAATATGTGGCATCTTAAATCTGTCCGGCAGCGTCACGGCTGCGTCGGTATACCCATCCTCGATGTCCGGGATAGACTTCACACCCTGAGATTTCTTGAATAGCTTTTCAAGCTTGCTCACTTTTAATGTCGTGGGGTCTACCTCGAATTTGAAGGGAGAATCCGGTTGATTGATAGGAGTGGGTGCCTTGGATAGTTGAGGTAGAATCGGGGGTGGAGCTGGCCCTGTCGGAATGTGCATATCTCCCTGGACATTTGGTGCCTCCTCAGGTGCTGGAACTCCTGGTGGGGGAGGGGCTTAGTGCGAAGCAGATGCCCCGGTTTGCTGGTGTAACCTGGCGATCAACTCTGCTTGTTGAGCCATGACCTCGGCCTGTTGTTTGGCAAATTCGGCTTGACGAACAGTGTCCTACTGTATGATTTTCATACTTTCTTGGAGTTGACGCATCATCTCCACCATTCCTGCCATACTGCCATGATCTAACTGATCTATCGGTATATTTGTCGCTGTGGTAAAAACAGATATCTCAACCCAACTGCACACAAGTGAGATGGATAATGACTGCTGATCCGAAGACTGTTGAACTGATGATCTGTACCTCACTGGCCTTTTTACCCTGCCTCTGGTGAAGGAACATGATTTTCCCTTGAACTGAATCTCTGACCTCACAAAGTCTATCAGCACAAGCCCAATGTATCGGGGGATATTGGAGCCTTCTGAAGCTATAGTTTCGAGACTACCTTGCAAAAGAAGAAAAAAGACAGCATCTCAGCCTGATTTCACCAAAACAGATATGAGCAGCCGAATAACTATGCTCTCTACTGAATTCTATCCAAGATTCTGCCTGCAAACTGATACCCTCAGGTCAAACTGATTCCCCACATACTGATGCCCTCAGGCCTGATACCCAGACTTGCAAACTGATATACATAGGTCAAATGGTCAAAAAGGGTGCCCCGGTAAAAATCGGGGTTTGTGTTTCCATCGTGGTAGAGCCCGTAACCAGTCAGCCTTATGACACGCTTCTCAAAGCGAGCCTCCTGGAAACCGTTCAGGAATAGGAGATGGCAAACACGGTGTCCTAGGTGCACCAATGCACATGCAATTCAAAGAAACACATAAGTGTAGTCAAAACACAATATCATAAGTTCGAGTCAAGTTCTCTAACTCCCCAGCGGAGTCGCCAGAAACTGTAGACGTCCCTGAACGCCCCGGGAGGGAATCCCGTTTTGTTCATTGGGCTTACTGCAGTTCGGACTCAAATGTCGCGGTTCTTAATCTGATCTCGTAAAGTGCAATACGAGATTGATAAATCACCAAAGAGTCCAAATCTGGCAAATCGTTTTGAAAAACTGATTTTTAGATAGAAGTGCCAAACATGGACTGCTTTGCCAGATACAGAATCGCCACCTAAATATTTTATTTTGGGGGAATTTAGGAAACCCTGACTCGTGCCTAAGGCCACGTGTCCGTCATCACCAAAGTTGCCTCGGCTCGGAAACTTGGGTACGATTGGGAAGGTCATTTCATGAGCACCCCCGCTCGCCCGATCAAAGATCGGCCACTACTAAACCTGATATCTTGTTTTTGAAAACACATGTGCTCTTATTCCGATTTATTAGCCTAGAATTACTATGTGATGTGCACAACATACAAGTATAGACTAGATTGCCTAAGTCGGAACAACGCATCGCATATCCGTTTGTTTTGAAAATGGATTGAAGTTTGCTACTCGCAAGTAGGCAAAAACATGGGTTCTGATGAATTATTCCAATTCAAGCGACCCAACCTTCACCCACAGGCATTCAGGCAGTTATATCAGATAAGCAAATAGCCTCATGGCAACACTCACACTCATGCAAGATGCTAAAGCATAAACACTCACCGAGTACTCCGAGCCAAAACAGAAACTAGTTAGTAATCAATGCATGATCCTAGTTCATGTTAAGATGGCTAATGCAACACATGCGAAATGCAACTAGGATAGGCTCGGCTATTCTAAGATGGCATGTGAGATGCTACAGATAACATGTATTCAACTCGGAATTGAAATACAATGTAGTTAGTATGATGCCCCGAGCCCGGTGCATGCAAGACAGATGAATGAATGCAAACATGCGAACATAAGTATGCTAATTGAAACATGCCCTAAGCTAACCATCAAAAGCTAGTAAAGAAAAGGGAGAAAGACGTGGGGTTGGAAGACATTCACACACGCACGCACAATTATTACGACATTGCCCTCCTCGGAGGGTCCGAATAAATAATACAGAATCGAAGTAACTAATTATTACACAATACTAGCTAATTAACAAATTAACTAAACTAGCATGTAAACTGAAAGTGGGCTGCCTCGGCTCTGTTTTGGATGGCAATGAATGCATGCATGCTTGAATCTCTTTGTCGGGAAATCCATCGTGATGCCTCGACTCGCCTTTGTTTGCAATTGATTTTAGAAAGTTGCACAAAGCTCCAGAAGGATGAAACTCCACCTTGGGAAGGCCACCGACCAGTTATTTGCATGGAAGACCACCTACCGACCACCCTTTGTGGTAGAGACCAAAGAGGGTGCTCGGCCAGCCAGAAAATCTGGTCGGCCGACCAGTTTCCACCTCTGGTTTCTGGTTTTTCTGCAACAAAGGCAAGAGAGAGAAAAGGCAATATATTTTCAACAAATGTGTGCATGACCACTCTCCCCATCCTTGCACAAGCTCAAGGGAGTGTAGTCCTCGATCCTCGTGCCACCAATCACGGATCTCGATGCATGATGGCCGAGAAGTCAAATTGCACGACTCAATATGAAATGAATGCACATATAAGCAAGTAAAGCCAACAACTCTATCATGGACAATCAAGAGTGTCGGCGACCGAGATTTGAGGCACGTTTCGTCACCTGGAGTGCGAAACGTCCCTCGTTTCCCGAGTTCGGACTTCAACCCTACTCCAAACACAAAGCAATGAGATGGCATACACAATGCGACTAACATGCAACCTAGCATACGCAATGCTATTTGCTAACATGGCATATACAATGCACGTGACATAACATGGCATACACAATGCACTTACGAAGACTATCATGCGCACATGAACTAAATGGCATAAACAAATGCAAGATGGACTTACACCAATATGAGTGGACCTCTGCCAGACTCACATCAGTGGCCATATGATGGAAATGAGCCAACCGAAATACATGCAAACATGCACGGATACAAAGGACTGATCCTAAGGCACAACATGCAACTCTAACTAAGCATGGCAAAGGATGAAGTATGGCATGCAAACACACATTTTCCAGCTCTGAAACATAATGTACAATGGTCCCGAATCATGCAAATATGTCACGTAATGCATGCAAGATGGCTCGAATACTGAAACTAGTAAAGCGGGTTACGCTACAGGTACACAAAGCAATTTATAAATGGCAAAACCAGCCCTAAATAGACCCCAGGAAGATCTGAAATAGTAGGAAAGTGGCCCAAAATGATGATTCAACATGCAAAGAAACGAAGCTCATGCAATGGTCCGAAAATGAGGCATTTATGCACAACTCTCAAACACGTTTAAAGAGTGGAAATCATGGGAATATGGAATTCATATAAGCACTGAAATATGATGTATAATGACCCCAAAGCATGAAAACACCTCAGTATATGCATGCAACAGACCTCAAATCTCAAAGCTAGGCATGGATATTGAACTCCAAGCATGCAAAACAAGCATCAGTCGACCATGAGACCCAAAAACAGAGTTAAGGCAGTCTAAAACATGCACAAAATCAGTTTAAGGCATGGCCAAAAAGTGCTAACATGAAGGGCCAAAACAACATGCAACATAGGCTAGTAAGCATGGTTTACACTACGTGTATATGAAGCACATGAGGGGCCACCAAACCAGCCCAAAACAGAAACATGGCATGCCAAAATATGACCAAAAACCCACTGAAACTCAGGCAACACATGTTAGAATGAAGTGTTCCTTTCAAAGACCAAAGAGAGGGTTGTTCTACACATGTACGATAGACACACAAAATGGCAAAACTACCTCGGCACAGAGGTTATGAGGTTCCTAAAACTCACTAAAAAGGGCCTCAAATGACCCTAGGAAGCATGCAAGTAAAGGCCCCTTTGGAAGGCCTTGAAGAGGATTACTCTACACATGCATAATAAACATTCAACATGGAAAAAAGGGCTCTGGACAGAGCCTATGCAGGTCACAAAACTCACAAAAAGTGGCCTGAAACATGGCTTTGAATCATGTAAATAGGGGCTCCTTTGTAAGGCCAACAAAGCTAGTAAACAAAACAACGGGTGAGAGGGTCACCCCTCTCTGATTTTGAGGCTCAAAAACACATGTTAGCCACTAAAAATTTGCTGGATTTCAGTGGCTAAAAGGCAAAACCAAGGCCAACACAAATGCTCTAATGCATAGCTCAAAACAAGAGGAAATGAAGCATGCAAGGGGGTAGATGACCCCAACAGAAAAAAGGCCTTAAACAAACATGTTTAGAAGCTCAAAACAAGACTTTTTCAATTTATGACAAAGCCTAAAGATGCTTGCAAATAGAGCTAAACTATGATGCAAAATAAGGCTGCAAAGAGGGAAATAGAGACTTACCCTTGTAGAGAAGAAGGCCAGCAGCTTCTGGACCAAAATAGGAACTCCTCAACCTCTGAAAATGAGCTCCTAGGTGATTAGGTTGACCATGGAGGTGTTTTGCTTGGAGGTGTAGTGCAATGGGGCCAAGAACTAAGAGTTTTGGACACCAAAAGAGAATGATATAGAGAGAAAGAGGTGTATGCCTTAGCCAAAATTTCTCAACCCTGGCTCATGAGGGAGAGGCTCCCTCTTATAGAAGAGGAGGTCCATAGCTTCTCTAAGAAGCTTGGAGCAAAGAGGCCAAGCTTCTAAAGGAAGCTAAACCAAAAGGGTCAAGCTTCTTGAGGAAGCTAGACCAAAGGGGTCAAGCTTCCTCAAGAAGCTCAACAAAAGGTCAAGCTTCTCTTAGAAGCTAAGCAAAAGGGACCAAGCTTCTTTAAGAAGCCAAAACAAGAGGGTCAATCCT
>NW_021025227.1:429799-460763 GCF_004153795.1 Camellia sinensis
TTTCATTTCATCTTAGTTTTGCATCAAAATGGAGGCGTTCCTCATCCAAAATCTCACAGCTTGGATTGCTTCTCTGGATGGCTCGAAAAAGTTGAACTTCCGGGGCTTCGGCTTGAATGCACTATTCACGCTGGGCCGTACTCCGCTGCATCTTCCTTTCCTCCATGCCGCGGCAAGGTTTTGGAATCCGGTAACACACGTTTTTAGCTTTAGCAGGCAAGAGATGTGTCCTACTTTCGAAGATTTCTAAGCTTTGATGGAACCCGAGCGCAATGAGGAAATCTCTCCGATTTGGCCACGTCCAAGCCCTAGGACGAATGTGTGGCCTCACTTTGCATGACGCTCGATCATTGATTCACGACAGGGAGCTGGAAATTCCAAGCTGGGTGCGCTGGTTTTCTGATGCCAGTGACCGCGGCGACCATCATTGGCAGGGCTATCAGCGACATGCGCTTTGCCTATGCTTGCTATCTTATTTCTTGCTTGCCTCGGGTTCCGATGGATTTAGTGTCCGGTTGATCGAGGTTGCCCAAGGTTTGAAGGAGGGCAAGAGCTGCATCGCCATGACATTGGCTGAGACATTGATGGGCTTAGATGCTTTTCAACGCCGGGAGACGGCTAGGCTTGCGGGGAGCCCACTACTATTGCAGGTAATGTTTCCCACCCAATCTCACATATGTATAGCTCACATCACTCGACCCTCAGGCTTGGTTTTTCTCACAAAACCCTTTTCTTTCTTTTCTCTCATCGTACATCTCTCTATTCTTTATTCTCTCATTTTTCATCCCTTCCCAGGTGTGGTTGATGGACAAGTTACAGATTGTGGAGTCTTGCCCAACATACTCAGCTTGCGGTTACTTTTTTCGACAACGCCTGGTCGATGCCCTGGATGAGGGGTGGTGGTACAACTGGATGTGCAGTTTGTCTGCAAATCGTATTGCTTGGCGTTGCCCTTGGCTTAATCTTCCGGCAATGAGTTACAACATGACCTGTCGACCTGGGATTCAATTGATTGGCATGACACATTGTGTCTTCTATTTTCCGTTCCGGTTTCGATGCCAGTTCGGACATGATCAGACTTGCCCGCCCGAGGGGATAGAATACCCAACTGCATTCCCAGCCCGAGGTGCACAGCTTGCCCGATATGCCACAACATGGAGGAGCAGAGAGCTCCTGGCCCCCGCTCCCACTTTCAGTTGCACTTTGTCTGATGAGTGCTTGGATTGGCTCAATGAAGAGGCACAGGAAGGGTCCACTTTGGCATCGGAGGCTTCGACCAGCTCTGGGAGGGGGCGCAGGAACACCTGACTTATCTATGCCCCAGATTTATTGCTTTATTAGTACTTTCAAGTTTTCTTTATGAATGTAATAAAAAGCAACTTCAATTTGTATGTAAGAGCAGGAGAACTCTGTATTGAAATCAATGAAATTGAAGGTTGTGGGTACTGAAAATTTTCCGCTTTGGTCCAAAAATGGTCTAAGTTGTAAAAGGATTAATTTTGAACAAAGTCAACTTTTATTAAAACTTTTCAAAACTATTTTCGATATGGATCAGAACTGGACATGCCTGAAATCTGTCACTGAGATGCATAACCTCGGATCCTAGCAACTGGAAAGTTGCCCCTAGTCTGAAAAGCACTGCATCGGAGATCATAACAGAACTCTTGAATGCTGAATAGACAAAGATGGCCGAGATGATCAAATGGACATAGTTGATCAGGGAAAAGTTTATGGCTGAACTTCAGGATGAAATTGCCTACGTATCCCAAAGATGGGAATCAAGCCTTACGTAGTTCAGGCTCGGGTTCACTCGAGTATTTTCACTCTCCTTTTACGCTCTAACTTTTGCCAAGGCCGCCCTTTGAGGGTTTTCAACCTTGCGAGCTCAGTTTTTATAATTTCAAATTTTTTGTGCTCTGACTTTTGCCCAGGTCGCCCTCTCGGGTTTTCGGCCTAGCGAGCCTCTCAGGGGTAATATTTCTTCAACTTGTCCATGTTGATCGGCTGTGAGAACTCTAGGCCATCTAGGTCCATCAGAACCACAGCTCCACCTAACCAGATAGACTTGATGATGTAAGGGCTAGTCCAATTGGGTCTGAACTTGCCCCTAGGGTCATGGATGGGAGCTCGGTTGTCCTTGAGCACCAAATCTCCTTCTTTCAAATTCCTGGACTTAACTTTCTTGTTGAAAGCCCTGGCAATTCTGCGCTGATAACCTTGAACATGGTACAATGCTTTCAGTCTTCTCTCATCAAAGAGCATGAGTTCTTCAAATTTTCTCTACTGCCAATATGCTTCGGCTATTTGACACTCAGCCAACACTCGTAAAGACGGAACCTCAATCTCGATAGGTAGGATGGCCTTCATCCCATAAACTAATGAATACGGAGTCGCCCCAGTAGAAGTTCGAATTGACGTCCGGTAACCCAACAGAGCAAACGACAGCTTATCTGGCCAATCCCGGTAGGTTTCCACCATCTTCTGCAGTATATGCTTGATGTTCTTGTTGGCGGCCTCAACCGCTCCATTGGTTTGCGGTCGGTATGTGGATGACTTATGAAAAGCCACGTTGTTTTTCTCCAACAAGTCAATCACTTCCTTCTTGAAGTGGGAACCATTATCTGAAATGACCTCGTTTGGGACCCCATAACGACAGATGATGTTGTTTCTGATAAATTCTACAACGTGCGACGCCTTCAACACCGCATAAGATTGGGCCTCAACCCACTTCGTGAAATAATCTATCACGACTAGGATGAACTCATGCCATTCGACCCCTTCGGAGTGACAGCCCTGATCACATCGATTCCCCAAACTGAAAATGGCCATGGCGAAGTCATATTGTACAGCTTCGACGGCGGAATGTTCATGCGGTTTGCATGGATCTGACACTTGTGGCATCGCCGAACAAAGCCGATACAATCCTCCTCCATGGTGGACCAATAATAACCTTGTCTGAGGATCTTCCGCGCTAGCATTACCCCGTTCATATGGGCACCGCATTCCCCTCCATGGATGGCCTCCATCAGGCGTTTTGATTCTTCAGCTTCAACGCATAGCTTATGCATTCCCAGATGACCTCTCTTATACAATTTACCTCAGCAGATGATGAACTGAACGACCATTCTTCTGATTGCCCTTTTATCCTTGGCATTTACGCCTGGTGGATATGCTTCCTTGTCGAAGAAATTCCAAATATCGTAATACCAGGGGTGCTCATCTTGAACTTCATCTATAGCAACAATCGACTCATAAGCCGGCACAAATTTCTGGTCGATAATGACTGGACGCATCCGGACTCCAAACGGGATGTCTATCATGGAAGATGGAGTTGCTAGTGAATCTGCGAACCTGTTGTTCTCTCTTAACAGATGAGCAAAGTTTAACTTCTCAAATTGAGGAATTAACAAGTCCAAGGTTTGGTGATACATAATCATATTTTCTTCTTTGACTTTCCAATCTCCTTTCGCTTGAGATACAACAAGGTTCGAGTCCCCGATGACGTCCAACCGTTTTGCCTCTAATTCCAGGGCTGCTTCTAGACTGACAATGCATGCCTCATATTCTGCTTCGTTATTCGAGACTTTGAACTGGAGTTTGAATGCTAGAGGGATAGGGGAGTTGTCGGGTGCTATCAGCAACACTCCTATCCTATACCCGTATTGGTTTGACGCTCCATAAAAGTACATCGTCCAAAATTCATCGTCGATATGAAGAATGGCCTCATCTGGGAATAAGTACTCAACTGCTTCACCTCTTTCACTTGGATGATCAGCTAAGAACTCCGCTACCGCCCTTCCCTTGATTGACTTGCGCATCACATATTTTAGATCGAATTTGGAAAGCAACAGCAACCAACAAGCTAGCCTACTCGTAAGTGTCGGTTTCTCGAAGAGATATTTGATGGGATCTAATCTTGAAACCAGCATTACAGAGTGAGCTAACAGGTAGTGCCGCAGCTTCCTAGTAGCCCATACCAAGGCTAAGCAAGCCTTTTCCAACGGTGTGTAGCGAGTCTCATACTCCAGCATCTTCTTGCTCAGGTAGTAGATGGCTCTCTCCACTTTGTCCTCTGATTCTTGCGCGAGCACGCAACCCATTGTAGTCTCAGTTACTGAAAGATACAAAATCAACGGTCTCCTCGGCTCTAGCGGTGACAACACGGGCAGGTTCTGTAAGTATTCCTTGATCTGTTCAAAAGCAGCTTGGCATCGGCCGTCCCATTGGAATTTCTTTCCTTTCTTCAGGAGGCCAAAAAGTGGTTCACAAGTCAAGGTTAATTTTGACATAAACCGTCTTATGAATTGCGCTTTACCCAGAAAGCTCGCACCTCCTTTTCAGTCCTTGGTGGTGGCATTTCTAAGATGGCCTTCATTTTGGAAGGGTCGATTTCGATACCTCTCTGTGTAATCAGAAATCCCAGCATTTTCCCTGCTGTAACACCAAACGTACACTTCTGAGGATTCAGCCGCAACCGAAATTCTCTGATCCTTTGAAAAAACTTTTGCAAGGCGGTGTAGTGGCCTTCTCTTTCTTTGGACTTGACAATCATGTCATCTACGTACACCTCTACCTCTTTGTGGATCATGTCGTGCAATATCGTGGTCGCGGCCCGTTGATATGTAGCTCCAGCGTTCTTCAACCCAAACGGCATCTCTGTAGCAGTAGGTCCCCCACGGGGTGGTGAAAGCAGTCTTCTCTCGGTCCTCGAGTGCCATTACAATCTGATTATAGCTTGAGAAACCATCCATGAACGAAAGCAAAGCATGCCCCACTGTGAAGTCCACTAACTCATCGATATGCGGCAAGGGGAAGTCGTCCTTCGAACTAGCTCTATTCAAGTCCCTGAAATCCACGCATACCCGGATCATACCATCCTTCTTCAGCATCGGAACGATGTTGGCCAACGAAGT
This sequence comes from Camellia sinensis, assembly GCF_004153795.1. Lineage (NCBI taxonomy): Eukaryota > Viridiplantae > Streptophyta > Magnoliopsida > Ericales > Theaceae > Camellia > Camellia sinensis. The sequence continues at coordinate 434,713 of NW_021025227.1, forward strand.
TGGGTATTCGGATACCAGCAGGAAACCTACGTCAACTTGCTTGGTGACCTCTTCCTTAATCTTGAGAGCCTAGTCTGGGCGGATCCTTCTGAGTTTTTGTTTAACGGGTCGGGCCTCGGGGTCAAAAGGGATCCGGTGCTGTACAATCTCAGGATCGATTCCAGGCATGTCTTCGTAGAACGACGCGAAAACATCTTTGAAATCTTTTAATAAAGCGACTAAGCGCTCGCGTTCCTCCGAAGACAATGTGGACCCGATCTGGACCAGCTACGGGTCCTCCTTAGTACCAATATTTACAGTAGTGATTTCATCCATTAAGGGTTTAACAAATCTTTCCTACTCTTGTTCAATTAAGCGTTGCAAAACCGGAGGAATTTCTTCCTCGTCGTTTTCATCAAAATTTTGAATGTCTGAGTTAATGCAATAAATCAAGGGCACAGAAAGTACTTAGAAACCACAGCCACATCATTCTCATTAAGCATATCCAAATCGTCCGATTCTTCGGTTATAACAGACTCAAAAGAGAAAGAAAAAGACGACCTGGACAGGACTGTGGTATCCGGGTTATCAACCCCTGGAATACCGGACTCAGACTTAGTCAAGCTGGAACATGATTCTGACTCAACAGACTCGGTGAAATCAGATTCCGGCTCACTACCTGACCCGGTGCTGCTTGACAAAAATCCCTTTTCATACTGCCAAATGAGAGAGGATGCGATAGATGCATCCAAAATGTTTGCTGCTAGGCCCGCAGCCATTTTATTCCCGATCACGCATACCGAGAAGTTATCCTCCAATCACTTATGTTCGATCGGAGGATCTGAAAGTAGACATGCCAGCGCTACCCCCATTTCACTTTCGGCGTCCTCAGACTCCACTTTCTTGCTCTGCTCAGCCTCAGCTAATGGGTCCGTCTGCTCTTTGGCAACGTCATCCCTAGATAACTGTAGGTCAAAGAAAATCTCAAACCCTGGCACACGACGTTTCTCTTCGTTTATCCACGGCTTTGGGAAGCCACAAAATGGAAAGTCCTTCGCCTCCCGGACAAAGCGTCCGTTTAGGGTACCCTGGATGGGTTGGTGCATTAGCTCAAAAGGCTTCCCCGCCTGCTTCGCTCTGGCTCTCCCAGTCATCTCCTTACCTTTCCTTATCCAATCCTCTTTGGTGGGCAGATAACCCAAGCCAAAGGTGTGTGGGTTGTGTGGCACTTCGGCCAACGCTGCAACGCCCTTCTGGCCGCTCTTTCGCAATCCCATCCCAGGGATGTGTTGAAGCTTGTTCATGAGGTATATTGATTGTACGCTAACATCCACCCCCTCATTAATAGCTAAGATGTTCTGCACGACCCGGGCCTCGGCCAAGGTAAAACCCGACATGAACACATCCTCCATACCGTGCTCAATTTCCAAAACTGGCATAGATACTTCTGGCGGTGGATGGATCGACGAATTTCCAAAAACGATGGCTACTCCCTTCCCATGGGGGTATTTCACCATTTGATGCAAGGTGGACGAAACTGCCTTTACTTGGTGCAACCACGGCCGCCCCAAAAGTAGATTGAAGGTTGCAGGAACTTCTAAGACATGAAAGTCTACCTCATGCTGTCTCGGCCTAACCTTGGTTTGAATTTTCACTGTCCCCATTACTTCTCTGCTTGTGTTATCATATGCCCGAATCACTTGGGCTATCGGCACAAAGTCCGCGGTCTTTAAACCGATTGCATATGCGGTCCTTGCCAGACACATATTGATGGCAGACCCTGTGTCGACAAGCACCACGGGTATCCATTTGTTTCTGCACTCTACAGAGATGTAGAGTGGCTTGTTATGGTTCGCACCCTCAAGTGGCAATTCTTTGTCGGAGAAAGTCAACATCGGGGTAGCCCCTCCCGAAAAAACTAAGCCCACCAGCTGTTCGGGCGTGGTGTTTATTGAGAGCTTGGCCTTGTCCATGGCCAATAAGACCGTTTGTCGATGCACTCGCGACGCCATAAGCAGTCCTCAGATGGAGATGTCTGCTTGTATCTTTTTCAATTGGTTCAGTACAACCTCTTCTTCGAGTTGCTTCTCTTTCTGTTTCTCCGCCTCCTTATCTTTCCCAGACACCTCTGGCTGATCTAGATGTGGGGGCTTGAAATACCGCCCGCTTCTAGTCATATGATCGACTTCGCCGATGTACCAGGTATCGTCTGGCTGGTTGCTCCCCCAATCCTCATTCGTGTGGGCAACACATAGATCATCGTCTTCCCAACACATTCCGTCGGCAGCCGATAGACACCTGTCCAGCTCTGGTACAATTGTACTTGCAGTACTTTCCGTCCACATGCTCGCAGCATTTTCTATCCTCGTGCACACAGCACTTTCAGTCCCCTTAGGGGCCTTAGCTTTTCTAATTCTCTCAGAATCTCTGAACCTTTCTTGTTCCAACTGCGTTAGTACAGCTGGCTGTTCAACACTTCCCGCATTCACAATGCCCAAGTCCTGAGCGAAATTCTTAGCACCGGCGCTCTCCGGCGATGCATTCTGATCTCCGGCGATGCATTCTGATATCCGGCCACAACTGATGTTCTTGTCCCTGCCGGGCCCCGTTCCAACTGAGTTTCGTTGACAACATCTGGTAGGTCATCAAGCCACACGGTGACCTCTGCTGACTCCTCAAAATCTAACCAGTTGACTACCATGCCCTCTGGATCTTGTTCATTGAAAAATTGGAGGTTAGCAAAGTCCCCTTCCACAGCTGCCAAGTCATCTATCCTCTAACCAGATTCATCCCCCTGTATCACACAAAGCTCTGCCCCTGCTGGCAATTCCACATTTGGCCTAACTTGGCCTACTGATAGAATGTAGTCACTCGGACTGTATACCTCCTCAGCAAAACTCCCAGATTCCTCAAATTCTGACTCAACAATCCCATTCTCTCTTGAAATCTCCCCTATTCTGTTTTCGACAGTCACCACCATTGGTTTGGGTTGGGTTCTGGAGATGTCCAACATGCACAAGTCAGTGCAGTCAGGAAGGAGCACCTCCGGCTTGGGTAGGTGGGATGGGGTGATATATATGCTAGGATCGTACGACACGACCCCAGTCTGGACAAAGTTGATACGTTTGGGGGGTGGAGCTTGGTTGTGCGGTGGGAGAGGGTTTGTTATGACATTGGGTTTTTCTGGAGGCACAATCACCTGCTTGTCAATGAGATCTTGAATCTCATGACGCAATCTAAAACATTGGTCAGTGTCGTGACCATGTTGTTGGTGATTTGTGTAGTATTTTGCTGGGTTATGAGAGGGAGCGAGTGGATTTGGCAATGGCCTCGGCTCCAGGGGCTTTAAGTGCCCTTTCCTGATTAATACCCCCAGAGCCGTGGACAGGGGCATATATAATGGGGTGAAGGTTCTCTGGCCTCGAGGCTGGTATTTGGTGGTTTGTGTGTTGCTTCCGAACGCGCCGAAGAAAGGTGTAGCTGCCGTGGGTCTTGGAGGGGGAATGATGGTGACCATGCTTACTTCTGAAGCTCTAACATTTGAGGCATTGCTGGTGCCTATATTGTTGTTGCGGTTGAAGGTTCTTTTGGGTTGCTCTCTGTCATTATCAATGAAGCCCTGCTTCAAGGCATCCTCAATCTGTACTCCCATCTCATGCAAATCTGAAAAGGTAGGGAAAGGGAGCACGATCATTTTCTGCATCAGCTTAGACTGGAGATTGCGCACAATCATCCGGATTTGATCTTTATCAGTAGGCCTCAGGGTCATCATTGAGGCCTTTGCCCTCCACCTGGCTACGAACTCCGAAAAGCTCTCCTTAGGCTCCTGCCGTGTTGTCTCAAGATCACGTGTTGTAATCTCGATTTACATGTTATAAGAGTACTGTGCAATGAAAGCCTCGGCCATCTTATCCCAGTTCCGCTTAACATCGTCTTCTAATTTTGCGTACCAGATAGCGACCACACCCGATAGGGTCTGGCCGAATAATGAAAGCTTCTGTGGTCTGGTGAGGCCCATCAGTAGTAGTATATCTGAGAACAACCGGAGATGCACCATGGGATCCCCAGATCAGTCAAAGTGATCAATTTGTGGCATTTTGAACCTATCTGGCAGCGTCACAGCCACATCAGTGTACCCGTCCTCAATGTTTGGGATGGACTTTACCCCTTGGGATTTCTTGAACAACTTCTCAAGCTTGCTCAATTTCAATGCTGTAGGATCGACCTCGAATTCGAAGGGAGAGTCCGGTAGGTTGGTAGGTGTTTTGGACAGTTGGGGTAAGATTGGGGGCGGAGCCGGCCCTTTCGGAATGTCTCTTCCTGGACATTAGCTGTCTCCCCGAGTATTGGAACTGCTGGTGGTGGAGGAGCTTGATGTGAAGCAGATGCTCCGTTTTGCTGTTGCAACCTGGTGATTAGCTCAGCCTACTGGGCCATGATCGCAGCCTGCTACGTGGCAAATTCCGCTTGGCGGACGGCGTCCTGTTGCATAAGTTTCATACTTTCTTGGAGTTGACGCATCATTGCCTCCATCCCTGACATATTCTGCTGATCCATCTGACCGACTGGTATATCTATCTCTATGGCAACAATTGAGACCTCAGCCCGACTATCCACTGATGGGGTAGACCACTGCTCTGGTAACCTCTGCTCAGATACACTGCGTTTTCTCGGCCTTCATCTGATAACGGGGGGTAGAGAGTGGAACACTGGTTGTTTGTCGACTAGATCCTCAGATCGATTGAGTCGGCGACCTCTTGTCCAGAGTGCTTGAGGAATATCTGCTTGGTCTGAAGCAATTGTGCTAAACTACTTAGCAAAAAGATAAATAAAACAATAATAAGGAAATAAACAACCAGACAAACGGACAGCATAACGGCTTTAAATAAATACACAACACACAGTTGGGCATCACAACACACAGTCGATAAGCTGAAAATACTGTTCTCAAACACTGATCATTATCCCGAAATCATTGCCCCCAAAACTGAATCTGATACCCGCAGATAACTGATTCTGAAAATACTGAACTGGTGCCCGCAGGCCTGATGCCCAAACTTGCAAACTGATACATGTATTCCTATAGAGACGCACTCTAAAAGCACATAACAAGCAAGTGAGAGCCAAAACACCCCTATGTTGGGATAGGGTTTCCCTGTCCTATTTTGTCAGGAGCTAAGGTTTCACTATGCACGTAGCGGTTTCAAACAACCTATAATCGGGTAAGTAACCTGTCCTAGCTTGGAATGGTCACTATGGATTCCGAATATGCACTAGGTCGAACAGTCAAAAAGGGTGCCCCGGTAAAATCGGAGTTCGTGTTCCCGTCGTGGCAGAGCTCGCAACCGGTCAGCCTTATGGCATGCTTCTCAAAGCGAGCCACTGGCAAACCGTTCAGGAATAGCATACGGCAAACACGGTGTCCTAGGCGCACCAATACAAATGCAATGCAAAGAAACACACAAGTGTAGTCAAAACCAGATATCACGAGTTCAAGTCAAGTTCTTTAATTCTCCAGCGAAGTCGCCAGAAACTGTAGATGTCCCCGAACGCCCTGGGAGGGAAATCCCGTTTTGTTCTTATGGGCTCACTACAGTTCGGATTCAAAAGTCATAGTCTTGTATCTAATCTCGAAGAGTGCAATGCAAGACCGATGAATCATCAAAGAGTCCAAATCTGGCAAATCGTTTTGGAAAACAGATTTTTAGAAAGAAGTGCCAAACATGGCCTGCTTTGCCAGATACAGAGTCGCCACCTAAATATTTTATTTTGGGAGAATTTAGGAAACCCTGACTCGTTTGCCTAAGGCCACGCGTCCGTCATCACCAAAGTTGCCTCGGCTCGGGAACTTGGATATGATTAGGGAAGGTCACTTCGTGAGCACCCCCGCTCGCCCGATCAAAGATCGGCCTCTACTAACCATGATATCGAGTTTTGAAAACATTATGTGCTCTTATTCTGGTTATTAGCCTAGATTTACTACGTGATGCACACAGCATACAAGTATAGATTGGATCGCCTGAATTGGAACAAAACACCTCATGTTTGCTTTTGAAACGGTTTGCTACTCGCAAGTAGGCTAAAATGCGAATTTGCCACCCTCAAGTGGGCTTAGAAAACAAGATGATTTGCCTCTCTCAAGTGGGCTTAAAACTCACAGTCAATGCATTATTCCAATTCAAATAATCCAACCTTCACCCACAGGCATTTAGGCAGGTATATCACATAAGCACATAGCCTCATGATAAGCATACTATCACGGCAGTCACTCACACACATGTAAGGATGCTAAAGTATAAACAGTTACCGAGTACTCCAAGCCAAAACAGAAGCTATGTTAGAAATCCATGCATGATCCTAACTATGCTGAAATGCCTAATGCAACACATGTAGGAATGCAACTACAATAGGCTCGGCTATTCTAAAGATGGCATGTGAAATGCTACAACTAACAAGTATTCAACTCGGAATTGAAATACAATGCAGTTAGTATGATGCGCCGAGCCCGGTGCATGTAAGACAGATGAATGAATGCAAACATGCTATCATAAGTATGCTAATTGAAATATGTCCTAAACTAACCATCATAAGCTGGTAAATAAAAGGAAGAAAGACGTGGAGTTGGAAGACATACATCACACACACGCACACTTATTACAACAATTGACCCTCTCTCGGAGGGTCTGAATAAATAATACAGTCTGAATAAATAATTAACTACTCTAGCTAATTAAATATTACAAAACCCTAATTAATTAACAAATTAACTAGGAAAGTGAATAAACTAGCATGCAATACTACAAGTAATGGATTGCCTCAGCTTTGTTCTGAATGATGAAAGATGCATGCACGCTTGAGTCGCCTTGTCGGTAAATTCCATCGCGATGCCTCGCCTCACTCTTGTTTGCAATTGATTTCAGAAACTTGCACAAAGCTTCAGAAGGATGAAACTCCACCTTGGGAAGGCCACTGACCAGTTATTAGCATGGGAGACCACCTGCCGACCACCCTTTGTGGTGGTGACCAAAGAGGGTGCTCGGCCTGCCAGAAAATCTGGTCGGCCGACCAGTTTCCACCTCTGGTTTCTGGTTTTTCTGCAACAAAGGCAAGAGAGAGAAAATGCAATGTATTTTTAACAAATGTGTGCATGACCACTCTCCCCGTCCTTGCACAATCTCAAGGGAGTGTAGTCCTCGATGCATGATGGCCGAGAAGTCGAATTGCACGACTCGATGTGAAATGAATGCACATATAAGCAAGTAAAGCCAACAACTCTATCATGGACAGTCAAGAGTGTCGGCGACCGAGAATTGAGGCACGTTTCGCCACTTGGAGTACGAAACATCCCTCATTTCCTGTGTTCGGACTAAACCCTACTCCAAACACAAAGCAATGAGATGGCATACACAATGCGACTAACATGCAACCTAGCATACGCAATGCTATGCGCTAAAATGGCATACACAATGCACGTGACATAACATGGCATACAGAATGCACTTATGAAGACTATCATGCGCATATGAACTAAAGGGCATATACAAATGCAAGATGGATTTACACCAATATGAGTGGACCTCAGCCACACTCACATCAGTGGCCATATGATGGAAATGAGACAACCAAAATACATGCAAACATGCACGGATGTAAAGGATCGACCCTAAGGCACAACATGTAACTCTAACAAAGCATGGAAAGGGATGACATATGGCATATAATGACACAAATTCCAGCTCTGAAATAGCATATAAGATGGTCCCGAAACATGCAAACGACTCACACAATGCATGCTAGATGGCCCGGATACAGAAACTAGTGAAGTGCATTACACTAGAGGTACACAAAGCATTGCACAAATGGAAAAATCACCCCCAAACAGACCCTAGGCAGGTCCAAGACAGTGGGAAAATGGCCTAAAATGATGGCTCAAAGTGCATGGAAATGAAGCTCATTCAATGCTCCGAAAACGAGGCATTTATGCACAACTCTCAAACGCATTTAAAGATTGGAAAACATGACAACATAGCATGCATGTAAGCTCTGAAATATGATGTGCAATGGCCTCAAAACATGAAAACGCCTCAGCATATGCATGTAATAGACCTCGAAACTCAAAGCTAAGCCTGGATATTGAACTACAAGCATGCAAAATAAGCATCATTCGACCATGAGACACAAAAATAGAGCTGAGGCAGTCCAAACTATGCACAAAATCAGTTTAAGGCATGGCCAAAAAGTGCTAACATGAAGGGCCAAAACAACATGCAACATTGGCTAGTAAGCATGGTTTACACTACATGTATATGAAGCACATGAGGGACCACCAAACCAGCCAAAAACAGAAACATGGCATGCCAAAATATGACCAAAAACACACTGAAACTCAATCAACACATGTTAAAATGATGTGCTCCTTTGAAAGGCCAATGAGAGGGTTGTTCTACACATGTATGATGGACACACAAAATGACAAAACTACCTCTGGACAGAGGTTATGAGGGCCCTAAAACTCACTGAAAAGAGCCTGAAATGAGTCTAGGAAGCATGCAAGTAAAGGCCCCTTTGGAAGGCCTTGGAGAGGATTACTGTACACATGCATAATAGACATTGAACATGGCAAAAACAACTCTGGACAGAGTTCATGCAGGTCATAAAACTCACAAATAATGGCCTGAAACATGCTCAAGAAATGTGCAAATATGGGCTCCTTTGTAAGGCCAACAAAGCTAGTAAACAAAATAAGGGGTGACAGGGTCACCCCTCTCTGATTTTGAGGCTCAGAACACATGTTAGCCACTGAAAATCTGCTGGATTTCAGTGGCTAAAAGGCCAAACCAAGGCCAACACAAATGCTCTAATGCATAGCTCAAAACAAGAGGAAATGAAGCATGCAAGGGGGTAGATGACGCCCAACAGAAAAATGGCCTTAAACAAACATGTTTAGAAGCTCGAAACAAGACTTTTTTCAGTTTATGATAAAGCCTAAATATACTTGCAAATAGAGCTAAACTATGAAGCAAAATAAGGCTACAAAGAGGGAAATAGAGACTTACCTTGTAGGGAAGAAGGCCCGTAGCTTCTGGACCAATGTAGTAAGCTTTCAACCTCTGAAAAACAGCTTCAAGGTGCTTAGAGTGATGGTGGAGGTGTTGTGCTTGGAGGTGCAGGGCAATGGTGCAAGAACTATGGAGTTTTGGAGCTCAAGTGTAGAGATATAGGGAGAGAGGTGTATAAGCTTTAGATACAAAAATCTCAACCCTTGCAAATGGAGAGGAGGGTCTCTCTTATAGAAGAAGAGTTCCAAGGCTTCTCTTAGAATCTTGGAGGAAAGGGACCAAACTTCTAAAGGAAGCTAAACTAGAGGGTCAAACTTCTTGAGGAAGCTAGACCAAAGGGGCCAAGCTTCCTCAAGAAGCTAAACAAAAGGTCAAGCTTCTCTTAGAAGCTAAGAGTAAAGGACCAAGCTTCTTTAAGAAGCCAAAACAAGAGGGTCAAACCTCAGAGGATAGAGCAAATGCTTCCCAGCTGGCACAATTGGATTGCATTCAGGGAGACCAAAAAGCAGAAGGCTGGCCGACCAGTTCAAGTGGTCGGCCGACCAAGTTCAAAAGGGTCAAGCTCAAAAGGTGGTCGGCCTACCAGGATTGGTGGTCTCCCAGGTGAATGTAACTTAGTGGTGGTATGGGAGACCAGAAATTGTGGCTCAAAAGTGAGGGAGACCACTTACCTGTCAAGAAAAACTGATCGACCGGGAAAGGTGGTCTCCAAGAAGAAAAGGTGGTCTCCCACCATACTACCACCTTCCTAACAATGAAACTAGGGTCCATGCCAAAAATGAACCCACACCGATGCGAAACGAAGGTTCGGGGGCTAAAACATGCGGCCGGGCCCCCCGAAAACCGACTATTAAGCATCGAAAGTGGCGTGCGACCACGAAGGTGGTCTCCCGGGCCACAGTGTCCCTCTAAGGAGAGGAAACAAGGTATGTGTCAAAAATCGAAGCAAACGGAGGTAGTTAAGCGGTCCCGAACCGAGGCACACGGCCGACAGCTCTGAAAATTGAAAACTGGTCTCCAAACGGGAAAAATGGCCTACGACCACGAAATGTAGCCTATGGCCACTGAGAGATGGCCTATGAGATCTCTCCCTCCCTTCAGGAAGAGAAAAATAGAGAAAACAGGACCTGGTTCGCAAACCGAGGCAAGGCACGAAACGGTTTCGAAGCCCGGAGGCAAGGCTCTCAGCCGAGACTTTGTAACCTCAGAACGAGCACAATATGCAACATCACCGAGCGTTCAGTTAGTGACGTCTGAGTCTTAAGGTTGGTCAAAAATGGGGTGTCTACAAACGACCTTTGGTCCATTCATTCTTGTGAAATAGCTTTTGGCCCATTCATTTATGTGAAACGGCCTTTGGCCCCTTCATTCATGTGAAACGGCCTTTGGCCCATTCAATTGTACCCAACGGCCATTGGCCCAACCATATGGCATAGCAAACATTTGTTGACAATTCAAATTAACAACTTATAAGACTTATATGGGAATAAGCAATTGGACAAATAACATACTTCAAAATATCTTTACTAAGATATTACTCACAGTGTTCTGCCCGTGGATTTGCCCTGGAGCTCGACCCTACACATTACATAATACATATGGGTCACAAACGATTCATTCCGTCCTTAATTCATATATTCCTCTTAGGCTTCGTTCTTATCCTTTTAACTCATTTACAATACTCAATGCATGCCTAAGAGTGCTTAGAAATGAAAGAGAACGGGAAATGAAACACATAACACCTTTACAAATTTTCTGAAACAAGGGTCCCCGCTCGAGCGTGGGTTCCGTCGCTCGAGCAGACCCTCAAGGTCTACAAAAGTACTGGTTGCCTCATTTTTATGCTCGAGCGTGAATTCGGACGTTCGAGCTGAAGGTCACACAACATAGCTTCCCGCTCGAGCGTGAATGTCCCCGCTCGAGCGGACATCACTGACTGCAAAACTACTGGGAGCTTGCATTTTACGCTCGAGTGGCGCTTTCCCTGCTCGAGCAGACATGCCAAATTCTAGGTTTTCCAGAACTGTTCTTGAGGCTCAAACTTGATTTCAAACTCAAATAACTTGCATATCACGATTTATACTTCACATGCAAACCTTCTAATATGATTCAAATGCTAAATTACAACATTTTGAAGTTCAATTCCCATGGATTGATTTCATACTCATACAATTCTTGCCAAATTCATCTCCAAAGCATGTAGTTGAGTCCATAGTCTCATTTTCATGGATGCATGTCTTAAATGACTTCCAATTTAACCCAATCAACATGTCTTAAACACAAATATGAGAACTCATAACAATTCACTACATGCATGCACACATTGATCTCAATTTCAACATGATTAACATGCTTCACCTTCAAATATGCATCTATATGGTAGTTCATGGTAATTATACACATGCATGTACATACAAGCTCCATATTCAACAAATTCAACTCAAGTCATGTTCTTGATCACCATCAAGCCTTGCATTCACAAAATTACAATATTAAACTTATGAATTCATAACCAATTACTCACCTAGGAGCTCAACTCTCCCAAATTATGGTTAATTCTTGAGTTGGTCTTCAAATTACTAGAGTTTCTTGCTCAAATCTTCAATGGCTTTCCCCTCCTCTCTCTCTAGCCGACCCTCTCTCCCTTTCCTTAGAGTATTCTCAGCCAAATTGAATAAAAGAGGGGAATTGAGTGAAAATGAGCCTTTTTATAGGCTCTCTTAATCACATTCCATTAACACTAATTAATTGAGTACTATTTCATCAATTTAATCTATTTAATTTAATCTGAATCAATTTTCAATTAAATTTCACCGTAGGCTCTAAAAATTACGCCAATCACAATGGCGTAGTCAATTTCGGTTTCTGTGGTCGATAAGGCCTTCAATTTAAATTCTAAAGTAGATAATCAAACAGATTTTCCTATGGTGAACAGATAGAAATTCAAAACCACATATATTCATATAAATGACACTCAAAATCATATCAAACACATAATCACATTCGTAATTAAGATTAATTAGCATAATACGGAGCAGGGTTATCACAGCTCGAGCATAGAAGTTATTGGCTCAAGCATATTTTTCACCCATCTAGTACTTTTGTAGGCAGAGCAGTCTGCTCGAGCAACCAAAGGTGTGCTCAAGAAGCCAAGCCAAATTCAGCATATTTTTGAAAGATATTTGGTGTTCATATTTTTGTTCCTATCATTTTCTGAGCATATTTAGGCATGAATACCGATTCGAGCCGAGCTCTTGGAATTGAAATAAGTTCGGCATTAAAGAGTACTAAGTTGAGAAGTGACATGTGTAATTGAATTAGAAAATTTGAGGCTAATCCGAGAATGTGGTTAACGTGTACAAGTCATTAGAAATGGATTGAATAAGAATTAATGTAAAGAAAGCTAAGCCATGATGGCCAAGTGCATGTGTAATGATAAGATATGTTTGTGTTCTGTACTTGTAGACGTCCCCCGAACGCCCCGGGGAGGAACGAGTCCCCCGTTCCGTTCGATATTGGGCTCACTACAGTTCAGGACTCTCAAATTGTCACGGTTCTTAATCTGAACCAAAGAGTCCAAATCCGGCAAATCGTTTTGAGAAACAGATTTTTGAAAAGAAGTGCCAAACATGGACTGCTTTGCCAGATACAGAGTCGCCACCTAAATATTTTATAAGGGGGAATTTAGGAAACCCAGACTCAGTGCCAAAGGCCACGCGTCCGTCATTACCAAAGTTGCCTCGGCTCGGGAGCTAGGATACGATTGGGGAAGGTCAGCTATGAGCACCCCCTCTCGCCCGATCCGAAGATCGGCCTCTACTAACCATGATATCCGTTTCTGAAAACGTTATGTGTTCTTATTCCAGTTATTAGCCTAGAATTACTATGTTATGCGCACAGCAAACAAGTATAGACTAGATTGCCTAATTTGGAGATAAGCATTGCATATCCGTTTGTCTTAAGAAGCACTTTGGAATTTGCTACTCGCAAGTAGGCTAAAACACGGATTTCAACGAGTTTTTCCAACTCAGACAATCCAACCTTCACCCACAGGCATTCAAACAGTTTATCACATAAGCATCTAGCCACATGGTAAGCATACTGTAATGATAGCATTCATACGCATGTGATATGCTAAAGCATGAAAATACTTACATCGTACTCCGTGCCAAAACAAGAAACCAGTTAGCCAACATGCGTGATCCTAGTTCATGTCAAATTGACTAATGCAACACATACAGGATGCAATTAGAATAGGCTCGGCTAACCTAAACATGGCATGTGAAATGCAATCAATTGATGCACGTATTCAATTTGGAATTGAAGTACAAATGCAGTTAGCATGATGTACCGAGCCCGGTGCATGCAAGACAAATGTATGGATGCACGCATGCATAGCATAAGGTATGCTAATTTAAACATGACCTATTACTAACCATCAAAGCAGGTAAGTAAAAGGGAAGAAAGACGTGGGGTTGGAAGACATGCACACACTCACCCACACTTATTACAAATTCGCCCTCGCTCGGAGGGACCAAATAAATATTACAGATAATTAACCTACAAGCTAATTAAATATTACAGGCCATCTAATTAGCTAAGCAAATTAACTAATCTAGGGAAAACAGATAAACCGCCTCGGGAAGAGAGCCTAATGCAATGCGTGCTCGGTCCTACCCGGAAGTACACTGCCATGCACAAGCTGCCTCTGTTTTCCTTGCTATACTCCTCTGGAGACTGCCAAAGTCTTAGGATTGCTTCCCTGGACATTGGGAGACACCACCGGCTGAGTAGAATGGCCACCGGCAACGGTATGTGATCACCGGCTGTTGGTGAAGCTATCGTCCCAGGAAAGATTGCCGGTCAGCACTGAATACTGCCGGTCGGCAGAAAGTTCCTGCAGAATCTGCAATTGACAACAACAGAGGGCAAGGCAGAGCATGGCATGCAATTCAAGCCATATATGCACCAATCATGTCCCTTATCATGTGAGTGACTCAAAGGGACATGTTCCTTGGTTCTCGGACCATCAATCGCGCATTTCCATGCGTGATGGCCCAAGGGACCAAGTGTGCACACTTTGATGTCAAATGCAATGCAAACAATCAAACCAATGGGGACTTAACCTCTATCATGGATAGTCAAGAGGCCAAGCATGCATGCCAATGCAATGCAACCTAAGCATGTTAACTAACATGGCAACATGGTAATGCAAACAAGCATACAAGACATGTAAGGCATGAGATAATGCAACCAACAAGTATGCAAGGCACAATGTGGGTGTTTAAGCATGTAAACAAACATGTGACTTCATTCAATCTCTGTCCCCATAGGTTCCTGCAAACTCTTCCACAATCTAGATACAAATTTCGGATCTCTGGGTGTTCAAACGGTGACGTCCAAGTCTTGAGGACGGTCAAAAATGGGGTCTAGCAACTTGACCAAGGGAATGCATGCCAAATGCGAGTGATTTCAAGCATGCAACACACGCAACCAAAGCATGCAAACATGAGATAATGTAATAGCACTTGAATGGTGTACAAGGGGTGGACTTACACTAATTGGACGGCTCTAAGTTAGGTCCCAAAACAGTGGCCAAAGCTTAAGAAGATGGGACCAAACACACATACACACATGCACATATTAAGGCCTAAACACTTAAGCCTCAAGGGGCATCTTTCAAGCACACTTAAAAGGGAATAATCATGGACATGGGGCATGCATTAAGCTCTGAAAATCATGCAAGAACATGGTGCCAAACCAAGCAAACAAGATAGGCTAAACATGCAACAAATGGCCCAAGCATTCAAGGCAAGCTAATGAAGTATTGAACTACACTTAGCAAGACCAAACATGGCATGAATTTAATGATCAAAAACAGAGTTTTAGCACATAAAACAAAGCCCAAAAGATCACTTAGATGTCATCTAAATGGCTTGAATTCAAAAGCATGCACAAATGCACTTTCAAGGAGCATACCACACAAGCTCATAAGGCATCAAAGAGGCATCCAAGGCAAGCATACAAGCATGCTAAGGGGACTGAAATGATGCTATAAATGGTGCCAACCATTAAAATAAAGCAAGTAATGCATGCTACACACTCACACACTTAAGGCCAACAAGCCAAAATGCAAAGGGGGGATATAATGCATGCCATGGCCGACCAAGATAACTAAAAACAGAGGCATATTATGACATAATAAGCACAAAAAACAGCTAAGGCATGGTAAACATGGGCCTAAACATGGTGCTCCCTCAAGAGGCCAAAAATGGTCCTTTTCAAAGACAACAAGGAGAGGGGGTGGCCCTCTCCTTCTTGGGACCTCAAGGCACCATCCTCACCTCTGAAATCCCTCAAGATTTCAGTGGTGAGGAGGCCCAAACACCAAGGTCTCGAAGCTCACTCAAAATAGCACAAAATGGAGCCTCTCAAGGCCTAAGAGGGGTCAAACACCTCCGAACCATAAAACACTCTAAACAAACTATTTAGAGGACCCAAAAATAGAACTTTTTTATATTATACACTAAGCTCAAAAACAGTTCTAAGATAGGCAAATGTAGTATGAAAAAATGGGGAATAAAGGAGTAAGATTGTTACCCTTGAAGACCCTCTTCACAAATGAAGCTCCAACAGCTTCTTAAGCTCCAAACCAGCTCCAAAACTCTGAAAACAATCCCTTAGAACCTCAATAGCCAAGGGAAGGTGTAATGGTAGGTGTTTGTGTGCAATACTATGAACAAACACACCTAGAATACTCAAGAGAGAGAGAGATATAGAGATAAGATATGTATAAGTTCTAACCCTAGAACCAGAGCTTCTAACAATGTTTTTTCTCTCTAAAATATCTAACCCTAAGCAAGGGAGAGGGGAGCTCCTCTTATAGAGGAGCCAATCTTGTAAAGCTTACAACGTAAGCTAACAAGAAGGCCATCCCTCCATACACGTGTATGGAGGGGAACAAAAGGCCATACAGCTGTATTAAAATATCTGCAAAAGCAGATGAACAGTAGTCGGTTGCTCAAAATTGTCATTTTGACAAAATGGAATGCCGACCGGCAACAAAGAATGCCGACCGGCAATATACATTGCCGATGGCACAAAATCACTGGCTGGTGGCCTCAAGACATGGCCGGTGATGTGTGGGGATGCCTCACAAGGGCATTCCCTGCCCCTCCAAGGCAAAACACAAGTGTTTGGTGCAAAACCAGACACTAAACAGTCGAGTCGAGAGATCCTGAGGCAAGGCGCGCAAGCCGAGACCTCCGGGAACTCAAGACGAACACAAACATGGATGATCACCGAGTGTTCAAATGGTGACGTCCAAGTCTTGAGGACGGTCAAAAATGGGGTGTCTACAGTTGCCCCTCTTTGACAGAACTCGAAAGTCATAACAATGACGGGAGTGAATGTCAAAGCCCAGAGACGACCCATTTTTGACAAGGCCGAAGACTCAGACAAACATGCAAGACAAATAAGATATGCGCCCGAAGGTAGGGGCAAAATGCAAGACAATGCACAGAGACGGACATAACTTATGATCATGCAAAGAAAACTGTAACGAAGCATACATGCGACAGTTTTAAGCTAGCATACACCAAACTACATTACAATGCAGAAAGGATGTAAGAGAATTATGTAATTCTCAATACGTCTCACTTGGAGGATACAATACCTGTGCGGTTCGTCTGGTTGCACCAACCTCAAATGAACCGTACATACAATATCGTGCCTGTAAAGAAAACAACTCAACAGGTACAATGTTATTAGCAACATGCATGACAATGCAAAAATGGATGCAAAATGATATGCAATATATACAAAACAATGTATAAACAATGCAAATAAAGATGCAATGTAATTGAAACAATGCAAACTATATGCAAAGCAATTGAATCATGATCCAATCATGAGCGGTTCAAAAACCAAATCTTGCCTAGGAAGGGCATGTACACATACAAGCCGCGTCTAACATAGAACGGTTCACTGAACTATGCTTCGACACGAGAAGTATGGGCACATACTAGACCAAGCTCAACATGGAAAGGCGCAAGCCATAGATGGAAGGTGATGCAATGAATGCGTGCAATCTATAATGCAATGGAAATGGCACACGGGTCAAACCAAATCTTGCCTAGGAAGGGCATGTACACATACAAGCCGCGTCTAACATAGAACGGTTCACTGAACTATGCTTCGACACGAGAAGTATGGGCACATACTAGACCAAGCTCAACATGGAAAGGCGCAAGCCATAGATGGAAGGTGATGCAATGAATGCGTGCAATCTATAATGCAATGGAAATGGCACACGGGTCAAACCAAATCTTGCCTAGGAAGGGCATGTACACATACAAGCCGCGTCTAACATAGAACGGTCCACTGAACTATGTTTCGACGTGAAAAGTATGGGCACATACCAGACCAAGCTCAATCATGGAAAGGCGCAAGCCATAGATGGAAGGTGATGCAATGAATGCGTGCAATCTATAATGCAATGGAAATGGCACACGGGTCAAACCAAATCTTGCCTAGGAAGGGCATGTACACATACAAGCCGCGTCTAACATAGAACGGTCCACTGAACTATGCTTCGACGTGAAAAGTATGGGCACATACCAGACCAAGCTCAATCATGGAAAGGCGGAAGCCATAGGCGGAGGTGATGCAATGAATGCATGCAAACTAAAATGCAATATACACTATATTCTAATGATGCATGACAATGCAACTATTTACGATGTGCATGACAATGCGAATGAACTGTGTACATCAATGCGCCAAAGGTTTTACACTTTCCAAGTATTTAAGGTCTCCTAGACCGTCGAGCACGACAAACACCGAAGGACTTGCACCTTCCGAGGATTTAGGGTCTCCTAGACCGTACAATACCTGTGTGGTTCGTCTGGTTGCACCAGACTTAAATGAACCGTACATACAATATCGTGCCTGCAAAGAAAACAAACTTAACAGGTACAATGTGATTAACAATATGCATATTAATGTATTTGAAAATGCGTGACAACGCAAAGCAAGTGGGAAGCACAACAATGCTGTGAAAGCACAGACATGTAAGTGGAGCATGCGGTCTACGCAGGCAACGAAACTGATCATAAGCATGCGGTCTACGCAAGCAATGAAATTGAGCATAAGAATATGGTTGCGCAAGTAGAACATGCGGTCTACGCAGGTAATGAAATTGAACATAAGCATGCGGTCTACGCAAGCAAGACATGCGGTCTACGCAAGGAATGAAATTGAACAAACATGCGGTCTACGCAATCAAAACATGCGGTCTACGCAAGTAATGAAATTGAACAATCATGCGGTCTACGTAGGCAAAACATGCGGTCTACGCAAGTAATGAAATTGAACAAACATGCGGTCTACGCAAGCAAAACATGCGGTCTACGCAAGTAATGAAATTGATTACAAACATGTGGTCTACGCAAGCAAAACATGCGGTCTACGCCAGTAATGAAATTGAACAAACATGCGGTCTACGCAAGCAAAACATGCAGTCTACGCAAGTAATGAAATTGAACAATCATGCGGTCTACGCAAGCAAAACATGCAGTCTACGCAAGTAATAAAATTGAACAATCATGCGGTCTACGCAGGTAATGAAGTTGAACAATCATGCGGTCTACGCAAGCAAAACATGCGGTCTACGCAAGTAATGAAATTGAGCAATCATGCGGTCTATGCAAGCAAAACATGCGGTCTACGCAAGTAATGAAATTGATTACAAACATGCGGTCTACGCAAGTAATGAAATTGAACAAACATGTGGTCTACGTAGGTAATGAATTTGAACAAACATGCGGTCTACGCAAGTAATGAAATTGAGTAATCATGCGGTCTACACAGGCAAAACATGCGGTCTACGCAAAGAAAATATGCGGTCTACGCAAGTTATAAAATTGATTGAATGCATGCAAAATGCAATGAGACGCGCAAAACCGCGCAATGCGTTTTAGACAACGCGAGCGCACAAGACAGTGCGATTGATATGCGATACGCATAGGGCAACCTTTGAGTTTTGTAAAAGCCAAAAGGATATGAAAAGGATACACCTTGCACGAATTCGAGTGCCACGCACAGAAGACACGACCTGAGGTCAAAACGGAGGCCGGTTGAGCGTCGGAAATGCACTGTTTTGCACTGTTTTGATCACTAAAGGCCCTAAACCACACATATAATCCAAATAGAGATGTAGAAGGCTCAAAAACCACTGTAGGGGACCATCGGATTCCCACCAGCCATCATAATGCATCATCGGCCATCCATCGACCTTCATAAAATTATATCGGCACAAAATACTGCCGACCGGCAAAGAGTGTGGCCGATCGGCAGAATATTCCTGTTCGGGGCAGTTTTGACATTTCGGCCGTGGGTCTTCAAATATAGGGCCTCTTGCCCTATATTTTTCACATCCTCTTGCTCGAAAATTCCCTCTCTCTCTCTCTAGAGTGTTTTCGTCCTTCGATCTCCTCGTTTTCTTGCGTTCTAGCCTCGATTTTGTTGTTCGATTCGCGAATACCCTCGCGTTTCGAACGTTTTGAACCGAACGAAACTTCATTTTGGTGTTTATTTCTTGATTTCCGCCACTCGTGGCTGGTTTCCCTCGAGTTTTTCTCGATACCCGTACTTTTTCTGTACTCCGACTTTTCCGGCCTTTTCCGACCCTCTCGGGGTTGACTTTCTGTTGACTTTTCACATTCTCGCCTGGTTTTTCATCTTCCGGCCATTTTCACACCCTCTTCGAGATGGCGGACGACCTTCCACAGGGCGGGACCCCTCCAGAGCTCGAGATGGATCCTGAGGCCGAGCCCTTGCCATTCCGCGTCCGGCCGTTCGATCCGGAGACCTACAGGCCCGAGGTTCACGTGATGCTTCCTGATGGACTACGCCAGTTCAGGAGCTTTGATAGGCACGTGCCACCCGAGCTACTACTGCGTGAGCCTACCTTCCACCTGTCCTTCGGCGCTTCCGAGGTAACTTTCTTTCTCTGCTTTACTTTCTGCAATGTAGGATGTAAAACTACCGTAGCTGGTTATGCTCTTTAACTGCTTAATTCTGATATACTGTATACTGTAGTTGATTGTAAACATACGTGCAACTGATATCTGTTTGAGACTGACACATGCACACACACTGCACTGGCTTTGAATCACCCAAACACACGGCGCACACTGTATTTCACTGCATACACACTGGTACCCTGTATTGGCTTGAGTTTGAAAATATGCACGCATGCTGTATTTGCCCTGAACCACTCAAAACACGCTGACACGTCACACGTTGTAGTTCACTGTAAGTACACCGGCAACCGATGTTTGTTTGAATTTGTTGAAACTTGCATGCATGCTACATCTGCCCTGAACGACCCGAACATGCTGACACATCACACGTTGTAGTTCACTGTATGCTTCTTAGAACTGCATTTTGAATATTGCCTCGCGATTGTTGTTTTTGATTACAGGGGGATTCCCATACCATCCGCGGGTATGGGAACACCGTTGCTCGGGACTGGTACCTAGAGCTGCCAGACGCGGTTCGTGACATCGTCGACGAGGCCGGCTTCGGCATCTTCTGCAGGGGGCTCTCCCGGCTCACGACCTGCAGGCCCCTGTTTGCTGCTCTAGTGGCGAGGTGGTGGGATACCACCAACTCCTTCCACTTCTCCGTCGCAAGGGACATGACGATGACCCCTTACGACTTCTTGATGCTTACTGGCATTGGGGGGGTGATTCGATCCCCTTCGACACAGATATGGATGAGTGGGACGCCGCCCAGCTGTACCTGCTCGGCACTCAGCCTCCCCTCGCTCGAGCGGGGTTCGTCAGGTATTCCTGGTTCGAGAGCCACTTTCGGGTCCAGCCGGCCTTGGCAGAGGAGGCGCAGATATCCCCGGAGGAGGTGGACCAGTACGCACGGGCTTCATCATGTTCCTTTTCGGGACGACCCTTTTCGCCGATCGGGCGAACACCGTGCCCTTATGCCTGTTGAGTACGCTGGTGGACGTTAGGCGGATCCGTCACTACGACTGGGGTGGCGCAGGCCTGGCCACTTTGTATGGTTATATGAGCTCTTTTTCCCGCCTCAGTGGACAGCTCCTTGGTGGCTACTGGCGAGCTTGGGAGGTACGTCTTCTTCCCATTTTACATTTCTGCCTTCTGCTTTCTGTATTCTGTACACTGCACATATACTGTACACTGCCCCGCACTGACTGTACATTGCACACCTGGCACACATATACTCTGCTTTACACTGACTGCACACTGCACACATTGTACACTCTGCACAATACACTGCACAACACATGGTTCTGCCATTTTGCTTTATTCTGTATTCTGCCTTATCTGATAGTCATACTGATATCTGTTCTGCAGTTGTGGGTGTCTGCCTACTTTCCTAGGCTTGCTCCAGTACCCGATGAGGAGATCCCACTCGACGTCCCCTTCTTTCATCGCTTCGATGTGCGATGCGTGCGGAGACCACAGGAGTCACTTATTTTCTTCCGCCGATACTTCGACACCATTACCGCCGCGGAGGTATGTTCAACTTTAGAGTTTATTTTTTGGCTTTGCTTCACACCGTATGTTATCAACAATGGTAGATAATAAACTGCATTTCATTTTCAGATCACCTGGCAGCCCTGGGCTCCGTTGCCGGTCGTGGTGAGGGATCACTATGAGGGCGCAGGGGAGACTGCCTGTTGTCGGATCCTGTTGGAGGGCCCGGTCTGTCGGGTTTGGTACCTGGGCGAGCGCTTCTTGCGTCAGACCCTGGGTTTACCGGAGCAGATAGTGCTGGGTCCACCTCCTTCCCATATGAGAGATATAGAGAGGTTCACCGCCCGGGAGATGAGGGACTACATCGTCGGCTGGGGAGCAGAGCATCACAGAGGCGAGGGCGACTACACAGAGTACGTCCGGACCTATATTATGCGACCCTTGAGCGGTGGTCGCCGAGCTGAGGGGGAGAGGCCAGCGGCGCTAGTAGCTGGAGCGGGAGCTGGGGTTGGAGCAGGCACATCGAGGAGGGCTCGAGTGCATGGCAGGAGCAGAGTTCAGAGAGGGCGGGGGACCAGCTGGCCTGCCTTGCCCACTGTACTGTCATATAGAGGGCAGGATGGGGCGACTTATCAGATCCCCTTTGCTCCTCCCCCGGCCGATCATTAGTTAGCCAGTATCCCCGACTTGCCTCCGGTATGTATTACTTCATTTTGCATCTTGCATTGGCATTTCATTTCAGTTTATTTGATATTCCGCAGAACACTGATGTATCTTATACTCTTGCAGGCGTCCTCCGAGTACACCCGGTAGTCCGTGGAGTTGAATGCCTCCATGATGGGGATGCTACAGCGGACCTTCGACCTTCTGGCCCTCTATAGTATTTCGGTATGTTCTTCTGACAATGGCCTCAAACCATTCATAAGCTGATTCGCGTAATCTGATGCATGACACAACACCTGACACACTAATCTCACAGCATCTGATATACTGCATACACTGCATTTATACATTGCATTCTGCACGGATAAACTGCTCACGGCATTCACACTGTACCCATACATTGCATTTTGCACTGATAAACTGCTCACAGCGTCCACACACCACACTTATACACTTCATTCTACACTGATAAACTGCTCACGGCATTCACACTGCACCCATACACAGCATTCTGTACTGATACACTGCTCACATTATTCTGATGTATTTGCCCTTTGTGATTTTCAGCCTCCCTTCCAGATTCCTCTGATGGGTGGTGCTCCGGCCGGGCCTTCTATTCCTGCTCGAGGAGGGCCTGGAGACACTGCACGTCCCCGTACCAGGGGAGGGCGTACTCATGTCGGGAGCAGTTCTCGGGCGCCAACCCCTGATGATGATGATGATGACGATGACGAGTCAGAGGTAGAGGCAGAGGCAGAGGCCGGGTCATCTGAGGAGGTTGGAGACGACTCAGACTCAGGCTCAGATGACGATGTTGATGACGATGCCCCTGGACCTTCGTCCAGGAAGAGGGTGAGGACAGATCCCCGGGCCCGAGACTACTGATGATGATCCAGATTGTTGATTTTCTTCTCCTTTTTTTTTCTTTTTGTTGGTAGTTAGGATACTTTGTACTGCCGCAGGCAGATTTTTATTTCCAAAACTTGTGTACTTGAAAAGATGATGAAATGAAACAGGATTTTTATCTGAAAAAGTGTTTACATCCGTATATCTTTACATTTCATACTTTGCATTGCATCACACCATATTACACCTCAATGTAAATGAAATTGATTGGTTGTTTGAAAATTGAACACTTGCACTGTAATAATTAGATAACTAAACAGCCAACAGCCAAAATAGCCCAAGCAACCCACTGCCTGATTCTGGACACACAGCTATTACTCTACTGGGGATTAATCTGCTTACAGCCCGTAACACAGCATTCGGTTCATTCTGCACACAGCAAATCCTGAACAAACAGCCCAATCTGATAAGACGGAACACAAAGACGGGACCAGTTAAAGTTGAAGCACGCTCAGATGCCCCAATTTTTCTTCTTCTTCTGCTTCGCACAGATGTAGAGAATGGTACAGCATTTTGAGCATAAACAATTTTCGAAACAAAACGGATTTTCAACTAGGGTATCGAGCCTACAACTGAACACAGCGGGGAGGACTCAAACAAAAGGGTACACGACCTAAACACAATGGGACAAGCTCGAAAGAGACCTAAAACAAAGGTTGAGGTAAACAAAACAGAAGACACGACATACAGACGCGTTAACGATGACGGGGGACCTCAGATCACGAGGAGCCAGTTTCTCTGGGTATTGTTTCCCACCCTTTTCTCATTTGTGATTCTCACATCACTCTGGCACTCAAGCTCGGTTTTTCTCTCAAAACCCTTTGGCTCGCTTTTTCTCTCAACTTACACCTCTCTATTCTTTATTCTCTCATTTTCCGTCCCTCCCCAAGGTGATTAATGAATGAATAGGAAGTTGCGGGTTCATGCCCGATGCCGTTAGCTCACAGCTATTTCTTCTGGGGGGTAGAATGCCCTCCTGGCAAGTATGTTGACGACGGGGGGAAAGACAGAAAGCCTGACACAACTGTGCCCCTAGTTCATCATTTTGACCATTTTTCGTTTTGGTTTTCTACTAAAACAGTTTTGATCAAGATGAGAGTCGGATTAACGTACTTGTTCGATTTTTGATTTGAAAACCATACAAGTCAGGCTGTAAGCACTGAAAATTTTCCTTTTTGGGTCCAAGAAAATGGTCCAGTTTTGGAAAATGAAATAATTTTCGAGAAAATAGCCAACCTCAGTAAAAATTCTCAAAAACTATATTGCAAACAGTTAATGCTCAACGAGCATGGAACTTACTCTTTGAGATGCGCAACCTCGGATTGGAGGCAAATGGAAAATTGCCCCTGGCTTGAAGGACGCTGCACGGCAACGGAAAGTTGCCCCTGGTTTGAACGGCGACTTACGGCAACGGAAAGTTGCCCCTTGTTTGGATGATGCCGCAGCATATTGTAAACAGTCCTTACCGGTGATGATCATGACCGAACTTTCTCGGATACAGAGAAGACGAAGATGGTCAAACCAATATGTGGACACAGTCACTTTGAAGGTGTTGGCGACTGGACTTTGGGATGAAATTGGAACCATTGTAGGGACCGAGACGCTATGAAAGCGTTGGGGGCTGGACTTCAGGATGAAGTTGCCTACGTATCCCAAACATGGGAATCAAGCCTTACGTAGTTCCGGTTAAGGTACACTCGGGTATTTTAACCTTCACTTTTCAGGCTCTAACTTTTGCCAAGGTGCCCGATGCAGGTTTTCGACCTTGCGAGCTTCCTTTAATTTTTGTTCATTTCTTTTTCTTTTCTTTTTTTTGTATTATATTTTTTTTTTCTTTTCTTAGTATTTTTTTGTTTCTTTGTATTTTTCTCTTGCTCTAACTTTTTCCTGGGTCGCCCTTCCGGGTTTTCGGCCCAATGAGCCTCTCAAAGCGTAAAAGTGTAGCAAGGCCATGCCAAATGGTTTTTGAAGTTGAAGCCTCTCTATATCTAGGAGAACGGCTGTTGCAATGATTTGTAGGAGAATCCATCATGGCTACTCGGCGAGATCTAATCCTTCTGATTTGACTTTGGTGCCTCTTGTTCGAGGGCTGCTTCAAAACTGGCCACACGGGCCTCCTCTGATAGTTGACTGTTGAATGTTCTGAATGAGTTCGAGGTTCGGGTCGAATCTTGAGGCTGAGAGCGATCCTAGACTACGCAATCTCAGGAGTGGTTCCACACAGGTCTTCACAGGGCCGTGTTTGTTTTTGAAAGTTTTTAAGAAAGCAACGAATCACTCGTGCCGAAGATAGTGTGGAACCAATCCGAATCAAGCCAGGGTCCTTCCCAGTACTCACGCTGACAAGCATGGTCTCATTCATTAAGGGCTTAGCATGCCTTTTTTTCTCTCAAAATGATCAAGATTTTGCAAAACCCGAGGAATTCCTTCCTCTTCGTTTTCACCGCAGTGTTAAAGAGGTTTTGAAAAACATAGGTCAATGCAATGAGTTTGGCGCGTGTAGACACCCCATTTTTGACCGTCCTCAAGACTTGGACGTCACCGCTTGAAACACTCGGTGATTATCCATGTTTGTGTTCGTTTGGAGTTCCCGGAGGTCTCGGCTCGCGCGCCCTGCCTCAGGATCTCCGAACTTGACTGTTTAGTGTCTGGTTTTGCACCAAACACTTGTGTTTTGCCTTGGAAAGGCAGGGAATGCCTTGTGCGGCATCCCCACACACCACCGGCCATGACCAGAGGCCACCGACTGGTGTTTTGCTGCCATCGGCAATGTTTATTGCCGGACGGCATTATTTGTTGCCAGTCGGCACTCCCTTTTGCCAAAATGGCATTTTTGGGCAGCCGACTACTGTTCATCTGCTTTTGCAGATATTTTATCACAGCTGTCTTGCATTTGGCTCCCCTCCATACACGTGTATGGAGAGAT
>NW_021025227.1:461815-575026 GCF_004153795.1 Camellia sinensis
GTTTCCTAAATTTTTCAAAATAAAATATTTAGGTGGCGACTCTGTATCTGGCAAAGCAGTCCATGTTTGGCACTTCTTTCAAAAATCTGTTTTCTCAAAACGATTTGCCGGATTTGGACTCTTTGGTTCAAACTTAGAACCGTGACAATTTTAGAGTCCTGAGCTGTAGTGACCCCAAATGAACAGAACGAGACTCACCCTTCCGAGGCATTCGGGGACGTCTACAGCAGGGAATCATCTCCCAGCCTCTACTCTGCCGACGCTGTCCCTCAATTCATCTTATCGTACAGCCTATTCCATCCAATCTTCTCCTATACACTAATTTATATAATTTTTTAATACACATTTTTTCGTAAAAAGTCAAAAAGTTATTCCAAACAACTATATTTTTTTCCTCAACTTTTTAGTCCAAAAAGTCAAAAAGTGCACTTCTTCAGGACACCCCAAACAATCCCTTAATTAAAAATTGATTCAGATCAAAATAATTAGATTAATTTGATTGAAATGAGTTCATTTGATTAGGCCTAAACTTCGATTAGCCTATATGATTAGCGAGGCCTATATATATATACTAATTAGGGACTTAGCTCATATCTTTGAGCTCAAAAATTCTGAATTATACACTCTAGGGAGGGTAACTCAACACTTAGAGAGAGGGAGAGAAGAGAGTTGTGAAGGAATTGAAGGAGATTTGGAGAATTTGACTAGAATACACTTGAATTCAAGCCATAGGGTCAAGTGCAAGGACGAATCAAGCATCAGAATATTGTGAGTAATATCTTAGTAAAGATAATTTGAGTATATATATTATTTTCTAAATGTTACCTGTGTGGTAAGTTTCTAAACTTCTGATTGATACTGTGAATGAGTATTCTATCCGCTTGGTTTACAATGAAATATGTGAAGTAAATGATATATGATTATGAAATGGGCCTAAGGCCAGTTGGTTTACTTGAAGAGGATATAACATGGGCCTAAGGCCGTTTTGTATAACTGTGAGATGGGCCAAAGGCCATTTTGGATATAGAAATGATTGGACCTAAGGTCGTTTTGAACGCTAAAATGAATGTGAACATGATCATGGATCATGATGTGAATATGGATTAATTGGACCCAAGGTCGTTACGGATATGAAATGGATCCAAGGTTGTTTTATGTATGGTGGACCCCAGGTCGTTTTGCATATGTTGGGCCGAAGGTCCTTATGCCTATGAATTGGACCTAAGGTCGTTTTGCATATAATGGACCAAAGGTCGTTCTGCAAATACGAGTTGGACCGGATGTCGTTTGGTACATGAATACGGATATGATATATGATGTGTTAGACCTAAGGTTGTTTTGCGTTGATATCGATCAACAAGATTAGTTTATAACTTCTGATTAAACGAATCTCATTCATGAACTCCTTTACTTTGGTATTATTCATTGGGCGTTGGCTTACTCCTTATTTATATGTATATAGGTGAAGAGCAGAATGTCCAGCCCCAGTCCTAGTGAGCAATGAGAAACCGAGTTTTGAGGAGTAAACCAAGGTCGCCTCATGCAAGAGGCCTTACTTTTCCTTTTTGTTTTTCTGTGGTCATGTATGACCAAATCTGTGTATAACCTTGGTTTTTATTAACACTGTCTTTTGAATGATCCTGGACTTATGAATACATAATATGGATGTTTGTATAGTGTGAGTTATTGCATATATGAGAATGTTTTGGTTAAGTCATGTATGCACAGCTCATTGGACAATCTTTAAAAATTTTGCTTCTGCAATTTGGTCCCCTATTATTAAATATGATTTGATTTCTGACTGAGGTCGTAGGTAATCTCATGATTATTGGCTGGTTGTGACTCTAATCCATAGGGACGGGTTTGGGTCATGACAAGAACATTGCGGGAGAAAGCCAACTTGTGCCACCTGTGCACGTAATGATTAAGGGAGAAATTGGGCTTAAGGTGTTAGCACTTCGGACATGTATATATAGGGGTTGAGGTAATAAACGGAGGCATCACAAAGTAGAAGTACAAGCAAGGAGTGGGGTTTGGAAAATCAAAGGAAATATAAAATAATAGGAGTCGACATTAAGGTGAGTTATATTATATCTCGAGTCACCATAACATATTTTATGTATGTCTTGAGTTACCATAATTTATTTTATGCGATTCATGTTTTATAAGTTATATATTATTTTCTGACATCTATTTGTTTAAATTAAAACCTATAGATATGATTGTTCAAATTTTAGAAATTATTTGACAATGGTTATATATATAATTATTTTTTTGTAAGTACCATCACGGGAATCCCATGCCTTGGGAGATTTAAATAAACCATTGGCTTCTGGCTGGTCACTTTGTAGCCCTCTGTTTGTCATGGATCCATTGACCTCTATTTTGATTGTCACCTTGGTGACCTCTGTTCTGTAATGAATCATGGTTATGATTACTTTGCTTATATAATTTCTAACTTAAAATTTTGTTGTTTAAATAATTTATTTATTTAAACTAAATTGTTCACTATTTTAGCCTAAATAATTATCCATGGTAATTTTTGTACCCTCTTGCTCACTGTATAATATTTCTCAATCTGCAATGAGATTTAGCGTGGTCGAAATTGGGCATAAATCATAGTTTTTTTTTACTACCTATAATTTGATCAGACTCTTGTAATTAACTAAGGCCCAAATAAATGTTTTTCTTTCAAATAGGCTTGTTTTTTTTTGTACCCATTTATTTTATTTTATTCGCTTCCGTTATTAATACAGAAATTTTAGAATTTTGTTTTTATTGTCGTGATACCTATCCCATGGGTACCGAGGTTAGGTCATGACAAAAGTGGTATCAGAGTCTTTACAACAACAACAAAAGAAAAAACAAAACATCTTATACGATTAAATCGTTTTTATAAATAAAGTTTAGGCTAAGTTTTCTTGTGTAGTAGGAAATGACAAATCTGGTAGAGTTATTCTGGTTCGAGCCCCCAGGAGCCCACATTGTCCCAAATTTACTAGAGAGGTCAGGAGATTTAGAGAGTATCATCAAACAAGCCCACCCAGGACTTGACCGGCTTATTGGGAGACCTGTATACTTATAAGCTGACCCCGATGAGGATTTTTAGTTTTGAAGACTTAGTTATGGAAGCACATGCAAGAGATACATTAGACCGATCCATGTTATTGGTCTTGCGCCAAATCTAGGACATCCATACTTTGTGGTTGCACCTTTTCCCCTGAGCTGTGCTGAGAGGAGAGGGCATGCGTACCCTTGTTGCCACATATGTACTACGACACCTCTCCCACAACACATTATCCATGTCCTAGTTGTGGATTTCACTAAAAGCGCAACATACTTGGAGGTACTTGTACGGATTACTGAGCGAGAGTTCTGGGGGTACGATCACGACGTTCCTGTCTATATGGTCCAAGTTGTTTGGTGTTGTTTTGAGATAGAGCATAGTGCTAGCAGTTTGAGTCCCTTATGCAGAATAAGTTTGCAAGGCTGTTTCATGGCCCAGTTTTTCAAAGCCAGTTCTCGTGGTTGCTTAACAATCTATTTTAGACACTCGATCAGGAGACTTTTGTAAATTGATTGTAACAACCCCGATCCATAATTAACTATTAATCCATAATTAAGAATGCTAACTAAGTGCTTAGAATAGATTATGTGCTAATTGTGTATTTTGTATGCTATTTGGCTTTCTATCTGTTACTCGTAGAAATATCTGTCTGGAATTCTGCTTTGATCTGAAAATTAAAAGCCTTATTTTCCTCCGAAACCGGAATTGGTTACATCAATATGGTATTCAAAATTTTTAGAAGCATATGGAAAATTTTATTAAAAATTGATTCGATTCGATTCGATTAATTAAGTTGTGTTTGGAAAGCCTAATGTTCTAATTAATGCATTATAACATCATAACTATATATATATGAATCTTAAGCTCATTTGAGCTCAAAACCCCTCATTTCTAAGTGGAAAATTCTGAGAGAGAGCATTGTAGAGAGAGAGAGAAAGAGAAAGCTCTCATTCTAGAGAGAGAGAAGGAATAAATTGAAGAAGAATTTCAAAGTCTTGCTTGAACCATGAAGATTAAGCTAGAACAAGAGTAATTCAAGACTCTAGGTTAGCTTTTGGTCATCAATTCTTGTAGGTTATGTGTTTTAATGTTGAACCCATGGAGTTGACATGATCTCTTGTATGTATTTTGTCATAAAAGGCTAAGATAGAGTTGAATCTATACATGTAGCTATATATATAAGTTAGACTATCATTTTGATTATGAGCTTCATCATCTATGTTGAATTCGGAGAGTAAAATGAACATGCATGCATATTTGACCAAGTTTTGCAAGTGAATTTCATGTTTATAAAGTTTTGGAAAGGAATTAGGAAGAGAATTCTACATGTATGCATAAACATGTTGAGTTTTGCTATGTCAAGTTTGATTTTGACAATTCATGTAGAAATTATAGGTAATTGGCACATGCATGTTTG
This sequence comes from Camellia sinensis, assembly GCF_004153795.1. Lineage (NCBI taxonomy): Eukaryota > Viridiplantae > Streptophyta > Magnoliopsida > Ericales > Theaceae > Camellia > Camellia sinensis. Next base: position 466,300 of record NW_021025227.1, read on the forward strand.
AATCATGTTTGAACCATTACATTTTACCTCTTAAAATCATGTTTTGAAAAAGAGTTTTGGACATGCATGGAGCTTTTGAGCTCCAGTTTGTTAAAAACATGGGATTTGAGAAAAATTTTTATAAAACTTACATGCATGGGAGTTTTGAGCCCAATTTTGGTTAAATTCATGAGTTTTGAGCAAAGGGTTTGTAAAAGATCATGTATTCATGTTTATGGATAAGTTTTCAAGCTTTAAAGACAAGCCATGCATGAGTTTTGCCTTTGAATTTGCATTTGGAAGCTCAAGACTCTGTTTTGAAAACCCAGAAAATTTGTAGACCGTTCAAGCGATAGATTTACCGCTTGATCAAACATTTCGAGCATCTAGTAGTTTTGCAGTCTCTTACAGACCGCTTGAGCGACCACTTGGTGGCTCGAGTGAACCCTTTGTATGTTGTTAGACCGCTCGTGTCATGACCCGAACTCGCCCCCCATGGGTTAAGGACATAACCGGCTAGTAATCACGAGATTACCTACGGCCTTAAACCAAATCAGATATATTTTAACGGAGTTAAGGGGGCCAGACGGAAGCAGTTTCAAACTTTTGTCCATAGGGTTGTGCTTACATGGCACGTCATAACATTTTACAAACATACATTAATAACTCACATCAAGGAAAGTTAACATATAAGCTTTACACAACAGGATCATTCAAGTCATGGTCAGCCAATCAAAACTATGTACAACTGTACTCCAAAGTTCTCACCAACATGACAAAATATAACAAAATAGCAAAAGGGCGAAAACAAGTCTCGTGCGTGAGACGTATGGGCTGACCCTTCAAAACCTTGACTGTTTCACACAAACTTCACTAAGGCTGGGTTTGGGCCTCTCTTGGCTCACCTACAGACACATGAATGAGTGTGAGCGAAAGCCCAGTGAATAATATCAAATAAAGAAAATACACGAACGATATTTAGAACAACATACATCAGACGACCTTGGGCCTAATTCATATTACTATCTAGTATATACATATATATAGGTCAAGTGACTGCGGTTCCAAACACATCGAACGGCCTCGGGCCCAATTCATTCATATCCGATGGCCTTTGGCCCAATCGTTCCTGTTTGACAGCCTTTGGCCCAATCATTCGTGTCAAACGGCCTTTGGACCATTCATTCTTGTCAAACGGCCTTTGGCCCATTCATTCCTGTCAAACGGCCTTCGGCCTAACATTCATGTCAAACGGCCTCGGGCCAAATTCATTCATATCTGATGGCCTTTGGCCCAATCTTTCCTATTCGACGGCCTTTGGCCCAATCATTCGTGTCAAACGGCCTTTGGCCCATTCATTCGTGTCAAACGGCCTTTGGTCCATTCATTCATGTCAAACAGCCTTCGGCCCAACATTCATGTCAAACGGCCTTCGGCTAATTCATTCATGTCAAACGACTTTCGGCCCAACATTCATGCCAAACGGCCTTCGGCCCATTCATTCATGTGAAACGGCTTTTGGCCCATTTATTCATGTGAAACGGCCTTTGGCCCATTCATTCATGTGAAACGGCCTTCGGCCCAAGATTCATGTGAAACGGCCTTTGGCCCATTCATTCATTCATGTGAAACGGCCTTTGGCCCCTTCATTCATGTCAAACGGCCTTTGGCCCATTCAATTGTACTCAACGGCCTTTGGCCCAACCATATGGCATAGCAAACATTTGTCCACAATTCAAATTAACAACTTATAAGACTTATATGGGAATAAGCAATTGGACAAATAACATACTTCAAAATATCTTTACTAAGATATTACTCACAGTGTTCTGCCGGTGGATACTGGAGCTCAACCCTACACATTACATAACACATATGGGTCACAAACGATTCATTCCGTCCTTAATTCATATATTCCTCTTAGGCTTCGTTCTTATCCTTTTAACTCATTTACAATACTCAATGCATGCCTAAGATTAGAAATGAAAGAGAACGGAAAATGAAACACAGAACACCTTTACAAATTTTCTGAAACAAGGGTCCCCGCTCGAGCGTGGGTTCCGCCGCTCGAGCAGACCCTCAAGGTCTACAAAAGTACTGGTTGCCTCATTTTTACGTTCGAGCGTGAATTCGGACGCTCGAGCTGAAGGTCACACAACATAGCTCCCCGCTCGAGCGTGAATGTCCCCGCTCGAGCGGACATCATTGATTGCAAACTGCTGGGAGCTTGCATTTTACGCTCGAGCGGCGCTTTCCCCGCTCGAGCAGACATGCCAAATTCTGGGTTTTCTAGAACTATTCTTGAGGCTCAAACTTGCATTCGAACTCAAATAACTTGCATATCACGATTTATACTTCACATGCAAAGCTTCTAATATGATTCAAATGCTAAATTACAACATTTTGAAGTTCAATTCCCATGGATCGATTTCATACTCATACAATTCTTGCCAAATTCATCTCCAAAGCATGTAGTTGAGTCCATAGTCTCATTTTCATGGATGCATGTCTTAAATGACTTCCAATTTAACCCAATCAACATTTCTTAAACACAAACATGAGAACTCATAACAATTCACTACATGCATGCACACATTGATCTCAATTTCAACATGATTAACATGCTTCACCTTCAAATATGCATCTATATAGTAGTTCATGGTAATTATACACATGCATGTACATACAAGCTCCATATTCAACAAATTCAACTCAAGTCATGTTCTTGATCACCATCAAGCCTTGCATTCACAAAATTACAAGATTAAACTTATAAATTCATAACCAATTACTCACCTAGGAGCTCAACTATCCCAAATTATGGTTAATTCTTGAGTTGGTCTTCAAATTACTCAAGTTTCTTGCTCAAATCTTCAATGGCTTTCCCCCACTCTCTCTCTAGCCGACCCTCTCTGAAAATGAGCCTTTTTATAGGCTCTCTTAATCACATTCCATTAACACTAATTAATTGAGCACTATTTCATCAATTTAATCTATTTAATTTGATTTGAATCAATTTTCAATTAAATTTCACCGTAGGCTCTAAAAATTACGCTAATCATAATGGCGTAGTCAATTTCAGTTTCTGTGGCCGATAAGGCCTTCAATTTAAATTCTAAAGCGGATAATCAAACAGGTTTTCCTACGGTGAACAGATAGAAATTCAAAACCACATATATTCATATAAATGGCACTCAAAATCAAATCAAACACATAATCACATTCGTAATTAAGATTAATTAGCATAATACAGAGCAGGGTTATCACAGCTCGAGCATAGAAGTTATTGGCTCAAGCATATTTTTCACCCATCTAGTACTTTTGTAGGTAGAGCAGTCTGCTCGAGCAACCAAAGGTGAGCTCAAGCAGCCAAGCCAAATTCAGCATATTTTTGAAAGATATTTGGTGTTCATATTTTTGTTTCTATCATTTTCTGAGCATATTTAGGCATGAATACCGATTCGAGCCAAGCTCTTGGAATTGAAATAAGTTCGGCATTAAAGAGTACTAAGCTGAGAAGTGACATGAGTAATTGAATTAGAAAATTTGAGGCTAATCCGAGAATGTGGTTAACGTGTACAAGTCATTAGAAATGGATTGAATAAGAATCAATGTAAAGAAAGCTAAGCCGTGATGGCCAAGTGCATGTGTAATGATAAGATATGTTTGTGTTCTGTACTGTACTTTTGTGTTTGTAGGTCAACATTTGAAAATTGATTGACCGTTTCCGGAAGCCCATTGTGAGTAACGTTATTATAAAGATATGTTCATATGAATTACGTTCCAAATGTGATTTGATAAGTTAATGATTTTTGAAATAATATTTGTTTACGTGAACGAATGTCCTATGTTTGAAATCTATTATGGCATCCATAGATAGTCCCAAGTCATGGGGGACGACATGTTAATGCGGGTCCATGACATATATGTGATTATGGGATCTCGTTAGCCACTTCATTGTGGTGATATGTGTTTAATCGGTATCCGAAATCGATTACTCAAGTCGGAAGACGATGTGCTATGTTCTATTGGATGTACCATTATTATGTTCGGATATGAGAATTGATTCTGTTATGATTTGTTTTGTAAATATGATATGTTGGGAATTCGTTCACTAATTTCTTTACCTTAATGTTATTCACTGGGCTTTAGCTCACTGTTTGTATATATATGTATATATATGCAGAAGAGCGTGTGGAAGACTAGGCTTGAGGGCTTCTGTCTGACTTCTGTTTTGTCAAGACAACCACCGTGCCTCACGTGGATGTTCCTGAAAGTCAATGTGATCAAGATGCTTTGTGACCAAGTTTTAAGCTTTTAATGTCTTTGTTTATTTTATATACAGGGCTAAATCCCTTTTTGTTGTATCAGCATTTGGTTGGTGTAATAATGATGCTATGATATATGTATGCAAATGTTTAAAGTTTTTTTGTCTTATGTATGTATCCACAGCTCTATGGACATTGTATGTTCGTATTTGCTTCCGTTACTCCCTTTACTTTTGCTTAATCTGTTCAAAGGCCTTTGGTAATCCCAGGATTACTGGCCAGTTACGACGCTAAACCTATAGGGGCAAGTTCGGGTCGTGACACTGACCATGATTAGTTTGATTCTTATTTTTGTATTAGTAGGATTAGACACTAACTCCTGACTACTATATAAGTATGCTGTACTAATATCATATTTGTAGTAAAGCTAGTATTATATATATATATATATATATATTTTGTAGCTCAAGCATAGAACAAAACAACTAAGTACTCAGCTCACAATTTTTCATACCTCCAGTTTTTTGTACCACCCACGCAATGACTGGACTAGCAAAATGAACAAACTTGGAAGTCTTTAAAGAGGCTCATCATGTCATGATGTAGAGAAAATATTTGAAGAGAATGATTTATATTGATCTTTAAATCTGCTATCACCATGATGGCTGTCATTGTGAATCGAATCAATCCCTGCCTGAACTAGAACTACAGCAGAATAGAGCTATCAGCATACACCTAAATACTCAAATAGAACTACAACTCCCGGCTGTGAACTGAAACAATTAACTCTACACAATCCAGCAAGAACAACTTCATCAAGCTCCTCTGTACAGACTTCCACATCAGACCAAAGACCTTCCATATTACCCCTACACACCTGTTCTGTATAACTTATCAGCCCAAAAACTGAGCATTACACTACCCCACATCAGCCAAACCCGATGTGTTGCTTACACCCAGCAACACAGCTTAAACCCTACCAACAAAGACCCGTCCACCGTACCTCAAAATAGCCTACCCTACCAGATATCTGACAGCACATCACAGCTCAGAACACCAAACCAGCACACCCACCCAAGCACTCCCTCACCTGCCTCAGATTAAACACAAAATCCTGGACTGAGAAATTAAACTCACTGAAGACATGCTTCAACCAAAATACAACCCTATATTTAATTAAATCACACAGGTCCTCCAGATTTGGGATAAATTTTCTGAATACACACTCATTCCTGCACTTCCACACAGACCACATCACTGCCAATGGAATCACCCTCCAGATCTTCCTCTCCTTCCTCTTTAGCTTCTCTCCTGCCCACCATTTGAAATAATATTTGTTTACGTGAACGAATGTCCTATGTTTGAAATCTATTATGGCATCCATAGATAGTCCCAAGTCATGGGGGACGACTTGTTAATGCGGGTCCATGACATATATGTGATTATGGGATTTCGTTAGCCACTTCATTGTGGTGATATGTGTTTAATCGGTATCCAGAATCAATTACTCTAGTCGGAAGACGATGTGTTATGTTCTATTGGATGTACCATTATTATGTTCGGATATGAGAATTGATTCTGTTATGATTTGTTTTATAAATATGATATGTTCGGAATTCGTTCACTAACATCTTTACCTTAATGTTATTCACTGGGCTTTAGCTCACTGTTTGTATATATATGTATATATATGCAGATGAGCGTGTGCAGGACTAGGCTTGAGGGCTTCTGTCTAACTTCTGTTTTGTCAAGCCAACCACCGTGCCTCACGTGGAGGTTCCTGAAAGTCAATGTGATCAAGATGCTTTGTGACCAAGTTTTAAGCTTTTAATGTCTTTGTTTATTTTATATACAGGGCTAAATCCCTTTTTGTTGTATCAGCATTTGGTTGGTGTAATAATGATGCTATGATATATGTATGCAAATGTTTAAAGTTTTTTTGTCTTATGTATGTATCCACAGCTCTATGGACATTGTATGTTCGTATTTGCTTCCGTTACTCCCTTTACTTTTGCTTAATCTGTTCAAAGGCCTTTGGTAATCCCAGGATTACTGGCCAGTTACGACGCTAAACCTATAGGGGCAAGTTCGGGTCGTGACACTGACCATGATTAGTTTGATTCTTATTTTTGTATTAGTAGGATTAGACACTAACTCCTGACTACTATATAAGTATGCTGTACTAATATCATATTTGTAGTAAAGCTAGTATTATATATATATATATATATGTATGTCTATGATGCTTTATAAATGTGATGCCATGCTTATTAAATTATTTCAACTTAAGTCTGCCTTGTAGTAATGGCCAATGATGGTAACAAAATCGGGTCGTCAGTTAGCGGAACAGAGTCAATAGAAAGAATCATGGAAACAACAGTTACCAATTTTCTGCAGGCCCTGCAAACCAACATAAATCATGGAATGCCCGAATGGCGAGAAGAACTAGTTACGACAAAATAGTTCCAGGATTTGAAACCCACCACATTTACCGGCAGTCCAAACGCACTGGTAGCAGAAGCTTGGGTTAGGGACATGGAGAGGATTTTTCGCGCGTTACCTTGTACGGAAAGACAGAAGGTAACCTTCGCCACGTTCACGTTAAAAAATGATGCACAAGAATGATGGCTTCTTACCTTGACAAAAGAAGAAATCGTGACCTGGACAAGATTCTTGGAAGTATTTTATGAAAAATACTTTCGGATTCACTATGAGAACAAAAGGCATCAGAATTCATAAATCTAAAGCAAGGAACGATGTCGGTGGCTGAATATGAAAGCAAATTCACTCAACTGGCCCGATTCGTAACATATGTCATTCCCACTGAAGGCCGGAAAGCTAGGAAGTTCGAAGCCAACTTAGATGATGACATTATAAACAAGATTGAAGTTCTGAAGATGCCAACATTTGCAGGAGTGGTGCATCGAGCATACATCGCCAAAAAAAGGAATTAAAGCCGTGTGCTCCGGGAAACGAGTCAAAAGAAGTGATTTTGGGAAAGAAACAACAGAAGATCTAGTGCTGCGCCTCCAAAAAGGTAAAAATAGGCTCAACTAGTTCAGGCAATCAAGATCTTACCAACCCTAGAGGTGACACCATTCCAAATTGCCTTACTTGTGAGAGGACTCATTGGGGATGATGCCATCGAGACACAGGAGCATGCTTTAAATGTGGGCAAATTGGCCACTTACTGCGAAATTGTCCAAAGTTGACCAATCCTATAACAGGCCCCTCTAAACCAGCCCCAAAACCCGTAGTACCTGGAGGAGTGATGAAGGACCAAAAACGTCATGGAAGAGCTTTTTCCTTGGTGCCTAGAAACCCAAAAGTTACCAAGAACGTTGTGTCAGGTACACTTTTTGTCTATGGTCATTTAGCTCATGTTCTCTTCGACTCTGGTTCAACTCATTCTTTTGTTACCCCATACTTTGCTTCTAAATTGGCATCAATACTTGAACCCTTGGAATATGCATTAATTGTGTCTTTTCCATCTGGCAGTTCTGCACTTAGTACTGATATATATATATATATAATTTGTACTATATCCCTGAAAGATAAAACCTTGTATGTAGACCCGACTCCACTACACATCAGTAGTTTTGATGTAATCCTAAGAATGGATTGGCTGGCTGCTAACCATGCCTCAATCGATTGTACAACTGTAGAAACCCTATTTTGACCGTCCTTAAGACTTGGGCGCCTCACATTGAAGATGATAAAATAATATTACGCTGTACAATCATTCGAATTCTTCAACAAAAGGCTTCGATTTTTGAGTTTTAGAACCTAAACCTTGCACTCTCTTTTAACTAAAACCTAATTTTTCCTAGCCTAACCACTCAAAGACTTGCTGGCTAATAAGTGAAGGTCATTTTTGGTTGGCCGGCCATCCCCCTCCATGGCCGGCCGGCCATGTTTAGTGCAACAGATATTTTGCTTGCTGCCAGCTGTCCCCATGTGCATGCATTGCACGAGCTGGCTTATTACAGACATTTCCTACATGAGAAGGCTTTCTTCTATAAACACATGATCCCCCTTCATGGTTTGGGGTTAGAAAATTTTCCCAAGAGCCAAAACTTGTTCAATACACTACCTCTTTATCTTGCAATACACATACACTATCTATACACTTCCTAAACCAAAAAATTAAGGCCTTTTGCTGAGATTCTTGACCCTAAATTTCAGCTCTTGAGAGTGTTTACCTTGTAGTTTGCTTAACCAAGAGTATCCTCTCTTCAAGAGGTATAACCTTTGCCATCTTTTGCGTTGTTTACACTACTCTTCTCTTCTCTTTTTCTTGTTATTTATACATTGTTTTGGACTGATTTTGAGGGCTGAAACATGTGATTTAAAAGCTACCAAAGGTGGAGGGCTTAACAACCCTTTCTTGAACCTTATCCCATAGCTTATATCCTTGTTCTTCCCATTTGTTTCTTTGCTTTTAGCTACTATTTTTTAGAGTTTTGAGAAGCTAAATATGTGATTTAAAAGTCCAAAAAGTGGAGGGGTTAGCCACCTTTCCTTAGGCTTGCTTCCTAGCTTTGTTCTCTTCAATTTTTGTCTATATTTTCTACCCTTTTCAAAATGATTTCAGCACTGTTTTTTTTTTAGTTTTTGGGGCTGTTTTAATTGCTTATTTGATTTATGCTTTGAATACTATGCTTGTATTGTTGTAAGTCCTCATAGATTTGGTTGTTCAGGCTATAGATACGAATCTATTTGAGTTGGTATCTTTTTTCATATAGTTTTCATGTAAATATTTATACTTGTAAGTAATCACCTTTGCATAATCATCTCTGCAACCTCCCTCCATTCTTTATTTATTTTGGTAAAGAGTTGAATCAAACAAAATATTGATGTTCAAAGCATAAGAAAGAGACCTTCCATGCTTAATGGTTTAATATTTTCGGAGGTTCATTACCAAGGCGTTACATCTCTCTTATGCTTAAGCACAATCTCTTGTTTGATACCTCTCCTTATCACTTTTTGGACTTAGTGGACGTACTCTACACTATTGGACAAAAATGAATAAAAGATAAGAAATGGCGAGGTAATGTAAAAGAGACTAATAAAATCGGAATAAAAGAGGTAAAACAAAGGTAATAAAAATGAGTTGGGCTCAATCGGACATTATATTAAACCTATTGTGTCTTGCCTCATTACATACTCTTTACTGATGTTCAATGATTCAAGGAGCAACGTCTACCCCTTTCCTTGAGATAACTCCATGATAGGGATGAGGTGTTGTTGGTCTTTCATTTCAATTTAGTGATCTTTTGTTCAATCGGTTCATAGATCATCACGCAACAAATTTGTGACAATTGATGATTTATGAATCAAATCTACTCCTCTCTTGATCATCTTCATGATATGGAAGGGTGGAGAGGATAAATATATCCTGAAAACACTTTGTTTTGCTCTGTTTTGACTTTGTGGTAGCAGGGCAGTTCCCAAAAGCAGTGGCCGGCTGACCACTTTCCAAGGCTAGCTGGCCACCATTTTGTACAGGCAGTGGTGTTGTTTTTGGTAGAACAGAGCAGGAGCTGAGGCAAAATAGAATAATTTTCTTACTACAAACAGAGCTGAATTTGGCAACAAACAGAGAGGTTTCTGGGAGGATGTTCTCAATTGTGTGCGTGCAGCTCCTCGCCTTCCATTCTAGTCCAGTAACTTAGCATTTTAGTATTAGTATGTTGTAATTAATTAGTTATATTTATTCAAATTTGTAATAGCTAGTTAATTTAATTAATTCATTTGGTGTTTGTTATAATTAGTTTAAATTAGGAAATTCATTTGGATCCTCTTGCGCGAGGGCCAATTTGTAACATTTGTAATATTGTGTATGTCTTCCAACCCCCATTATTTCTCCCTTTTATTTACTCACTTACGATGGTTGCATGTACTATCATTTTTTTGGTTTCATATCATTACGTTGACTTACATCTATTTTTTTGCATACATTAGGATTTGGCTAATCACGCTTGATAAACATCGATTATTTTTTGCATACATTAGGATTTGGCTAATCACGCTACCATATGCCTTGAATTGATCCATATGTCATGTTAAGAAACCGAATCCGTAGTTGCATTTCATATGTGTTGCTTTAGTCATTTGCATGTTAGAGCATGCATTTTTTAAATTATTTTTTCCTATTTCGGCTTGCCTTGGTTGAGTACTAGGTGAGCATTTCTTGCTTTAGCAGATTGCATGTGTGTTTGTGTTGTCATATCAAGCATATTACCATGAGGCTAAGTACTTATGTGATATACCTCTTTGAATGCCTGTGGATGAAGGCTATTTCGCTTAAGTTGTGATGATTTGATTAATGTATATATGAGCTTACTTTTTCAAGTAGCACATATTCAAAACTCTTTCCAAACAAACATGAAATCAAAGCATTCTAAAGTGGGTGACTTAGTCTATACTTGTATGCCTCACATAGTAAGGTAACATAATAATCGGAACAAGAACATATAATGTACATAAAAATCACATCATCATTAATAGAGGCTGATCTTTGATCGGGTAAGAGGGGTGCTCAATTCATGACCTTTCCCTCTCATACCTAAGTTCCTGAGCCGAGATACTTTGGTGATGATGGACAAGTGGCCTTTGGCATGAGTCATGGGTTTCCTAAATTTCTCAAAAATATTTAGGTGGTGACTTTGAAATCTGGCAATACAGTCCATTTTTAGCATTTCTGATTGTAAATAGATTTTCTAAAGATTTTTCAGATTTGGACTCTTATTTGTGTTTTTCTGTTTCACACTGCACTTGTGAAACCAGATTCAGAATCACGGGAGTCCGAACTGTAGGGCTATAGTATCAGAGGAAACTAAACCCCTCCGAGGAGCACGAGAAGCAAGCTACAGTTTCTGGCGACTCTGCTGGGGAAATTAGAGAACTTGACTTGGACTTCATGATGTGACATTTTATTTATAGATATATGTTCTTTGCATTGCATTTGCATTGGTGCTCTAAGTCACTGTGTTTTCCATCTGCTATTTTTGGATGGCTTGCCCAAAAAGCTTGCCAAAAGGCTAGTCGATCGTGGGCTCTGCCATCTTGAAAACACAACCCTTGGATCAGGATTACTGTCGTACCGCTTGATTCTTCTTTCACTTCTTGGTGTTAGGTGTGAGAGGTATATTAGGTAATCTTGCTGAGGTATCCTCTTTGACCAATCGATCTATTGCATATAGTAAAACTATAGTGACTGTTCCAACTTAGGACAAGATGCTCACCTGTATACAGGATTTTGTGAAACTACTTGCGTGAAGTAGTGAAACCCTACCCCCTCATAGGGGTGTTTTGGCTCTATTTACTTGGTATGTGCTTTACAATGAGACTGTACAGGAATGTTCACATCAGTGGCACAGTTGATATCAGTTTGTGAGGCAAAATTCAGTGGGGAGTACAATCCTACAACTTTGATCATATCTTTTCTGATGAAATCTTAGCTGAAGTGCTGTCCGATTTTTGATTGTTGCTTTTTCTTTATTTCTTTTGCTAGGTAGTCTAAAACCATAGTTTCAGAAAGTTCTGATATCCCCCAAGTACTTTGGACCCGCGTCGGAAGACTTTATAAGGTCGGAGATCTTGTTTGATGACAGCCAGTGTTTGCCTCACTATCACTAGTTGCAAGGCGAAGAAGGATCAAACAAAGTTCACCAGTTCAGCCGTTTCAACGATCACCCCTCAACTCACCCACACTCAGTTCACCTTAAGCACAACTATCTACTTCCAGAATGGCTTAGTATCCCACATCAAACCTGGAGGACGGGAATTTCTTGATGTCTTTCCCGAAGAATTACCTGGTACCCTATGTAGACACCCCATTTTTTACGGCCATTACGACTTGGAAACCATCGCATGCACACCCAATGATGATTCTATAAGCTCGTCAAGTGCTCGAAGTCCTCAGCAGAAAGCCGTAGCTTTGAGCCTTTCAAACCTTGCACATCTGTTGCCCTATTTTTGGACCAAACTCTGTGTTTTTAAACCTGTAGCTTCTGGTGGCCTGCCGGCCACCTTATTGGGCTGCCGGCCATCAATTTTTGGTTGTCGGCCACTGATGTGGCTTGTCAGCCACCAGTTTCTTTTGCAGATATTTTGTGACAGCTGTGCTAACTGTTTGCACAGATGCATACATCTGCACCCACGTGTAGGGCTGGATATCCTTGTAGGGAATTCATGTTTTCTATATATAGGAGACCTCTCTCTCATGTTTTAGGTTAGAAAATTTTGAGATCAAAATTTTTCCTCTCTCTCTAGAATTCTCTCTCTCTAGCAAATCTTTACGCTTTAGCCTATACACTCTCAACCTTTGCCTATACACCCTTAACCAAATCTCTCCATATTTGAGCTGAGGTGTCTTTGAGGCTTGTTAGAGCTCTTGAGGGTGTTGTTTGCTTGGTTTTGAAGCTTGGACTTCATTTCCTCTTCAAGAGGTATAAGGCTTTGTCCCTTTACTTGCTTTTTCTATTATTGTTCTTGCTGTTTTGCAACTGTTTTTTGGGCTGTAAAACTTCTATATTTTTGGGCTGAAACTTGGGTTCTAAGGCCATTAAAGGTTGAGGGGTGTTCTACCTTTCTTTGTACATTGTTTTGGAGGCCTTTGCCCTTGTGTTTCCCACACTTTTACTATCTTTTTCTGAGCCTTTAAACACTGATTTTCAGAGCTTTTTCAGTGGCCAAAATCATGTTTTGAAGTCCAAATTTGGAGGGTTAGCCTCTCCTCCTTGTATTTTGTTTACAAGCCTAGTTTGTGCCATGTTTTAGCATATTAATCTAGCTATTTTTTTTAGCTCAATTCCAGCATGTTTTAGGATTCTATTAGACCTATTTTGGCACTATTTTGGGCTATTGTTTGCATTTGAGATTTGTTTTGCATGCTTATAGTGTAATTGTCCTCCACGAGCTTGATGTTTTAAGGCCTTAACCACCAACCTATTTGAGTTGATAGCATTTATTTCTTGCTTTCCATACTTGTGATCACCTTTAATTACCTCTGCAACCTCTCTCATTTCTTGGCTTTTTCTTTGCTTTGAAAATTGTTTCAACCTACTTGTTTGTTTAAGCATGAGATTGAGATGTCATGCTTAATGGTGTAATCCCTTAGGGGGTTCATTACCAACGGTATGATGTCTCTTTCATGCCTAAGACAACTCTTGGTTTGAGCCTTCTTTCCATTAGAGGATTTGAACTCACCCTTTGGACTCAATTGATTAAATGATGATTGGTAATTTAAAATGGAGTAAAACTGAGGCTAAAAATGGTGAAAGATAATAATTTGGTTGTGTTCAATCGGACGCTAATTGAACACATAGAAACTTAGGCCATTTCATACTTACTGGTGATGAAATGACTCAAGTCTCCAAGGTCACCACTTCCCTTGATCTTCCATGATAGGGAGGTGCCTTTGAGAGTCTCATTTTGTTTCATTTACTGAACTTGCACACATGGTTTCACAAGCCATCATGCAATGAAATTGCATCCATTGATGGTTTGTGAACCAAATTTGCTACTTCTTTGATTTGTTCATGAAAAGGAAGGGTGAGTTGTGCAAACAAACCCTTGAAATGCCCTGTATATGCTCTGTTTGTCGTCTGTTACGGCAAGGAGAACTGGGCAACAGTGGCTGGCAGGCCACTTTTCGTGGCCGGCAGGTGGTCGGCAGACCACCTTTGATAGCTGCCCGGCCATCATTGGTGGCCGGCAACCTTCATCAATAGCCGGTCGATCACTAATACAAAATTTAACAGTGTGTTTCTGAGGCAAAGCAGAGTTATTCTAGAAGTGGGCAACAATGTGTGTGTTCTATTGCGCAACAGAGGCTCTTCGGAAGCAAAACAGTGACTTTTCGGGTGAAAACCAAGCACATGCATGAGCATCCCTTGTATTGCAAGTGTCATGACCCGAACCCGCCCCCGTGGGTTAAGGACATAACCGGCCAGTAATCATGAGATTACCTTCGGCCTCAAACCAAACCAGACGTACTTTAATAGAGTTAACGGGGGCCAAACGGAAGCAATTTAAAACTTTGTCCACAGAGCCGTGCTTATATGCACATCATAACATTCCATACATACGTATGTTAATAACTCACAACAGAAAGTATAGTAACATAAAGTTCTATACAGACAGGATCATTCAAATCTAAGTCAACCAAAACAAAGCTATATACAGACGTACACCAAAGTCCTCGCCAACATGACAAAATAACATAGAATGGCAGAAGGGCGAAGACGTGTCTCGTGCGTGAGATGCAAGGGCTGACTCTTCAAAAGCTTAGTTGTTCCATACAGACTTCACTGGGGCTGGGTTTGGACTTCTCTTGGCTCACCTACAAACACAAGAATGAGCGTGAGCGATAGCCCAGTGAATAATATCAAATAAAAGAGTTATACAAACGGTATGTAGAACAACATGCTTCAAACGGCCTTGGGCCCAATTCATATTTCTATTTAAGATATATATATATATATATATATATAATTTAGGTCAAGTGACTGTGGTTCCAACATACTGGCCTTTGGCCCATTTATCTTCCATTTATCAAACTGGCCTTTGGCCCATTCATCTTCCATTTGTCAAACTGGCCTTTGGCCCATTCACGCATGTCAAACTGGCCTCTGGCCCATTCATGCATGTCAAATTGGCCTCTGGCCTATTTATCTTCCATTTATCAAACTAGCCTTTGGCCCATTCATCTTCCATTTGTCAAACTGGCCTTTGGCCTTTTCAAACTTTCCTATCAAATTGGCCTTTAGGCCTTTCAAACTTTCATATCAGACTGGCCTTTAAGCATTTCAAACTTTCATATCAACTGGCCTTTAGGCTTTTCAAACTTTCATATCAGACTGGCCTTTAGGCCTTTCCATTCATGTCAAAACGGCCTTTGGCCCATTCGTTTATGTCAAAACAGCCTTTGGCCCATTCATTCATGTCAAAACGGCCTTCGGCCCATTCATTTAGTATAGCAAACATTGTCCACCAATTGAATCAATGAACTTATAAAACTTACATAGAAGTAAGCAATTGGATAATAACACATTTCAGACATCTCTGTTAAGATATTACTCACAGTGATCGGCTTGTGGATTTGCCCTGGAGCTTGACCCTATACATCATATAGCACATATGGGTCACAAACAATTCAATCCGTTCTTTAATTCACATATTCCTCTTTGGGCCTCATTCTTATCTCTTTAACTCGATTACAATGCTTAATGCATGCCTAAGAGTGCTTGCAAGTGAAAGAGAACAGAAAACGAAACACAGAATACACTTTCAAAATTTCAGAAAACAGGGTCCCCACTCGAGCGTCGGATTCCCCGCTCGAGCGGACCCATTAGGTCTGCAAAAGTGCTGGTTGTATCATTATTACGCTCAAGCGTGAACTCGGACGCTCGAGCGGAAGTTCATCCTACATAGCTCCCCGCTTGAGCGTGAAGTTCCCCACTCAAGCGGACACAATACCTGCAAGAAAATACTGGGAGCTCAAAATCCTCGCTCGAGCCGCGGTTTCCCAGCTCGAGCGGACATAAAAAATTCTGGGTTTTCCAGAATGGTTCTTGAGCTCGAATTCAACACTCTAACCAACATTTCTTGCATGCCATGGCTCAAATTTCACATATACAAATACTAACATGACACCAACACCAAATTACAACACAATGAAGCTAAATTTCTTGAATTACTTACATGCATACCTCAAATTAACCCAAACTCATCACCAACACATCAAATTCAAACATGCAAAGCTCATACCACCATTATCTACTCTTGCATGTGAGAAATATTCATTCATATCAACTTAATTGGTGAAGAGATGATCAAATACATGGATTCCAAACAAGATTCCACATAGATTATACACATTGTGTTCAAATATGGAAATTCATAGCAGTTTCCTACATGCATGCATCTATTGGCTTCAAATACAACAAAATCAACTCAATTTCCTCATAATCAATTTAATCCATGCTCTTGACCATTATTCAAACTTGAATTCACAAGATTACAAACTAGGATCCATAAATTACTCACCTAGAGGCTTAATTCTCCCAATCTATAGCAAAATCTTGAGTTTAATCTTCAAGAGGTTCAAGTCTTGAACCAAAATTGCACAATTCTCCCATTTCTCTCCTACAGCCGACCCTCTCCCCCTTTCTTAGAGTTCTTCTCAGCCAAATGAGAGTTAAAGAGAGAATTTGAGTGAAAGTGGCCCACTATAAACCCCTACTCAACATAATATTTTAATATAAAGTATTTGGGCACTTAATCAATCATTCTGAATCTAATTATTTTGATCTGACTCTATTTTCAATCAAATTTTACCGTAGGCTATAAAAATTATGTCAATCACAATGGCGTAGTCAATTTCGGGTTCTGTGGCCGATAAAGCCTTCAATTTAATTTCCAAAGCAGATAATCGAACAGATATTCCCACGGTGAACAGATAGAAATTCAAAACTACATATTTTCACATAATGGCACACAAAATCATATCAAAACACATAATCACATTCGTATTAAGGACCAATTAGCATAATAGGGGACAGGGTTATCACACCGAGCTTGTTTTAAGTTTAAATTTTTGTAATTAATTAGTTGTAACTAATTAATTTTGTAAAGTATTGTAACTAATTAGTTAGTTAACTAGTTATTTGATTCCGTTTTGTAAATATTTTGGTTAACTAAAATAGTTAATTCATTTGTTGTAACAATTAGTTAAGTAGTTTAGCTATTCATTCATTTCATTTTGTAATAATTAGCTTAGTTTTAATTAGTTAGTTAATTAGCTTAGTTTATTCAGACTCTCCTCTGTGAGAGCGCAGTGATGTAATAATATGTATGTCTTCCAACCTCACATCTTTCTCCCTTTTATTTACTAGCTTATGATGGTTAGTTTAGGGACATCATGTTTTATTTAGCATATTTCATGTTTGCATCCATTTGTATTGCATGCATCGAGGCTCGGTGCATTATTCTAACTTGCATTGTTCGTTCAATACTTCTTTGAATACGTGCTTAGACCCCATGTTATTTAATTGATTCATATGCCATATTAGTAGCCGAGCCTATTAGTTGCATTTTTGCATGCGTTGCATTAGTCATATTGCATAAGTTAGGATCATGCATTTTTCTAACTCTTTTTTGTTTATTTTGGGTTGGAGTACTAGGTGAGCCTTTACTCGCTTAGCATATTGAATTGTATGTTAGTGTTGCCATATCTAGCATGCTTGCCATGAGACTAAATGCTTAATTGATAAAATTGCTTGAATGCCTGTGGATGAAGGCTAATTGCTTGAATTGGAATAATTTGAGTAAATGTTAATGTGTGATCACTTTTTCAAGTGGTACATATTTGAAACAATTTTGCAAACAAACATGACTCGAAATGTTCCAATTCTTGCAAAGTTAGTCTATACTTGTGTGTGTGCGCATTACATAGTAATGTCAGCCTAATAACTGGAACAAGAGCATACAATGTACATAAGATTCATATCATGATTACTAGAGGCCGATCTTTGATCGGGCGAGCGGGGGTGCTCAAATGCATTCATGACCTTCCCCTCTCGTACCTAAGTTCCCAAGTCGAGACAATCTTGGTGATGACGAACACGTGGCCTTTGGCACAAGTCATGGGTTTCCTAAATTTCTCCAAAATAAAATATTTAGGTGGCGACTCTGTATCTAGCAAAGCAGTCCGTTTTTGGCATTTTTGATTCAAAATCAATTTTCCAGAAGATTTGTTAGATTTGGATTCTTTGGTGTTTATCAATTTCACATTGCAGTTGTGAGATTAGATTCAGAATCGCGGGAGTCCGAACTGTAGGGCTTATTTCGAACTTCCGAAAGGGGGTGCGAAAAAGTTGAGCTGCACCCTAGTTGACTGAGAAATTGAGTTTTCCATTGATCTCAACCCGGTACTCAACCGATATCGAAAACTCCTTATCGCATGTCAATCATGGAATTAAAGGAATTGAAGACTCAACTTCGGGAACTACTTGGCAAAGACTTCATTCGACAAAGTACCTCACCATGGGGAGCTCCTGTACTATTCATGAAGAGAAGGACAGTATGATAAGATTATGTATTGATTATCGAGAGCTAAACAAGGTTACCATCAAGAATCGGTACCCCCTACCATGAATCGATGACTTGTTTGATCAACTTCAAGGTGCCCACGTATTCTCAAAAATCGACTTGCATTCCAGCTATCATCAATAAAAGTCAAGACGGAAAGCATTGAAAAGACTATCGTCAGAATACGTTACAAGCACTACGAGTTTCTCATCATACCATTTGGCATCACAAATGCTCAAGTGGCCTTCATGGACCTCATGAACCAAGTGTTCAAACCCTATCTTGATGAGTTCATTATCGTCTTCATTGACGAAATTCTCATATACTCTAAGTCATCGGAGGACCGTAAGTAACACTTGCGAACAAGTCTACAAACACTACATGATCACAAACTTCATGCCAAGTTGAAAAAATGCGAATTCTAGATCACTAGTGTACATTTCCTCAGTTACGTCATGAACAAGGATGACATCTCAGTTGACCCTAAAAATTTGCAGCAATCGTAGATTGGCTACAACCTACTAACATGTCTGAAATTCAAAACTATTACTGACGCTTCGTTCAAGATTTCTCAAAAATAGCATCACCCTTGACCCAACTAACTCAGAAGAACACACCCTTTGAATGTACAGGCAAACATGAATGTTACTTCCAAGAGTTATAAAAACAGACTTGTGTCAGCTTCTATACTAACACTCTCTACAAGAACAGATAGGTTCACAATTTATAGCGATGCCTCACACAATGGTTTGAGTTGTGTTCTTATGAAAAATGGAAAAGTCATTGCGTATGCCTCACGTCAACAAAAGACTCACGAGAAGAACTACTTGACCCACAATCTGGAATTGACTGCAATAATCTTTGCCCTCAAAATCAGGCGTCATTATCTCTACAGAGTAACTTGCGAGATTTCCACTAATCACAAGAGTCTTAAATATTCTCTTGCTCATTGTATAATATTTCTCACTCTACCATGTGCTTATAGCTATTATCCCCTTTTAGGATGAGATTTAGCGAGATCGAGATTGGGCATAAATTGTTGTTTTTTTATTTTATTTTTATTTTTTACTACATGTAATCCTGATCAAAATCTTGTAATTAAATAAGGCCCAAATAAATGTTTTTCTTTCAAATAGGCTTGTTGTTGTTGTTGGTTTTTTTTTTCTTTTTTTTTTTTGGATAAATTTAAACTCAAAATTTAAATGAGAGTTTAAATTGAGTTCTGTTAAAAAAAATGGTGAATTTAAATTTGTATGAAAATTGAGTTTATGAGTTATGTTTATGTAGAAAATGTTTTTTTTTTTTTTGGTGTGTGTCGATAAATTTGAACTCAAAATTTAAATTAGATTTAAATTGTTACTACAAAAAAATTGACTTTTTGCGACGGTAAAATACCGTCGCTAATACTGCTAATGCCGTCGCTAATACTTTTTGCGACGGCAATAATAATAATAATAATAATAATAATAATAATAATAATAATAATAATAATAATAATAATAATAATAATAATAATAACAATATATCTAATTTAATAGTTGTATATGATAAAATATAACTTAATTTAATTAGGAATCATGGTATGTTATCAAGAGAGGATGGTATAATTTTTATGTTACTTGGGGGCCAAGTATAATTACTTAACAAGAGTAGGAAGGTGGCACTAGGAGGCTTTGTAACGCCCCAAAAATATAACAATTGCTCATGACGTATAATTAAATAAGAAAATGCGTTTCCAAAATGAATATCCTTTCCATACATATACGATTTGAATTATACAAAAGATAATACGTGCATTTACACATTCACAAGCTCTAACCCTGAATCTGTAGCATGTGTTACAACATGAGATATGATATGATATGATAAGAAATACCCTAATTGCTTACAACTTTCCAAGATGATATTTTGTTACAACAAAAGTGGATTTGAATCCAATACAGTCTAAGGCCCTAGGCCTGTACAAAACATATACAACAATCAAACAAAATGAAGCTCTTGCTTTAAGTCCTCCCAAGCTATTGCCTTGACAAAGGCATATCATTAACACCTAAAAATATTTTTCCCACATAGGGTAAGCCAAAACCCAGTAGAAATAATCCAACACATCATATGAATCTTAACAAAGATACAAGTGAATGCATATGCAATGCTCATGCCAAAACATTTTATATCTTTTTCCAAAACCATGTAATGCTAGGTTACTATCAAAACTCATAAATCACTTCCTTTATACTAGAAAATAGGGCAGTGAATCACACTTTGGGAATCTCAAAACAATTCCAACCTTTCAGGGAAATTTCGTCAGCGGGAAACTGTAAATCGGTACCTATGTAAACTTAGGCTCACCAAGTACTACTATTGCCATTTCACGAAAATTTCGTCAGCGGGATCGGCACTCATGTATACGCACGATTTTTAGGACTTTCACCATGGACACTCAGGCTAACTTATTTCAACGAGACAATACATACTTCCCAAATTCACCCATTTTCTCAAAATGATAAACATTTCCAATGTATAAATATGAAATAATGCTTGATGCAAATGGATGAGAAAATAGTTTCAATTCTCCTAATTCTCATGCAATTTCTACAACAATCATAGTTATCCTCCACCGATAGCCCAAAATAAATATTTCTAAACTGATAAACAATTTTCAATAAAGATAAACTTTCTAAATTTCAAGATGTGAGTGATAATACATATCCAACTCCATCATCCTCATCAATATCAACCCAATTCCACATTTCCAACATCAATTTCATTTATCCTTTCAAAACCAACATTTGATATATTTAGGGTAAAACGCCCATTTCTTTATAAACCAATTTCAAAGGTAAAAATCCACTAATTCATCACAACTCAATAATAAATACATTCTCTTAATCATTTCCAGTAAAGAATTTGAAAACCCCTCTTTTGAAATAAAGCCAAACCCTAGGTTTGTCCAAAATTCCTCCAAATCACAATGTTGTTTTATAAAGACAAATATCTAAGTTAAAAATCATAAGACACTGTGGAGAATCCCTACCTCAAGCTTAGAAGATGAGAGAAAGAGTGAAGGAACTTCAACAATGCCCAAACCTAACTTTGTTCGGATCAAAAGAAAGCCCACAGTGTGCTATACCTTTTAACAAAAGAACACGGGTGAAGAACTCAACGGATGTATGTGTATTTGTAAAGAAAATTAGAGTTTTAGAGAGAGAGTGTGTAGATTGCGTGATGAACTGATATATGCATAGATCGCTCGAGCGCAAGAAGTGTCGCTCGAGCGACCAGACACAAAAGTTGCCTCTCTCGAGCGCAAGAAGCTTCGCTCGAGTAAACAATACTAACTCCCAGAAGGTATACAGATAGAAGACCACCGCTCGAGCTTAAGAAAAGCCACTCAAGCCAACATTGCTCAAGCGTAAGAAGCTTCGCTCAAGTAAAGAATACCACCTCCTAATAGTTTTGTAGACTTGCAAAAGTACTAAGAGTTCACAAAGACAGCTCGAACACAAAAACTGTCGCTCGAGTGAAGAAGCAAAATTTTGGGCAACAACAGTTTGAAAAATAAGGTACCAACCTGTTCCAAACACAACCAACACATCCCAATAGCCAAACTCAAAGAGAAATAAGGGGAAACAAAACATGAACAACTATATAAGACAATGAAACTCAGATCCAAAACATTAAATGGGTTGGGTGTACACTAGAATCGCTATAGGCTTAAGAGAACATTACGGGAGGAAGCCAACTTGTGCCACCTGAGCACGTAATGTTTAAGCGAGAAATTGGGCTTCAGGTGTCAGCACTTTGGACATGTAAATATAGGGGTTGCGGTAGAAGTAGAAGTGAGAGGGGGGGGGTTTGGAGAATTAGAGGAAATAGAAAATAATAGGAGTCGACATTAAGGTGAGTTATATTATACATTGAGTCACCATAACATATTTTATGTATGTCTTGAGTTATCATAATTTATTTTTTGCAATTCATGTTTCATAAGTTATATATTATTTTCTGACCTTTATTTGTTTAAATTAAAACCCATGGATATGATTGTTTAAATTTTAAAAATTATTTGAAAATGATTATATAAATAATTATTTTTTTGTTAGTACCATCACGGAAGTCCCATGCCTTGGGGAACTTAAATAAACCATTGGCTTTTGTTTGGTCACTTTGTGGCCCTCTGTTTGTCATGGATCCATTGACCTCTATTTTGATTGTCACCTTGGTGACCTCTATTCTATTCTGAACCGTGGTTATGATTACTTTGCTTATATAATTTCTAACTTAAAACTTTATTGTTTAAGGGAGTACGTGATTCTGATTCCGGTCTACTATAACCCATATTGCATCATTCTTTAAGACTGATTATGGCCGCCCGACCACGAAGTCCATAGTAACATGTTCCCATTTCCATTCAGGACTATGGAGTGATTGTAGCATTTTTATAGGTTTCTGATGTTCTGCTTTAACACATTGACAATGCATGCATTTGGAAATGTGGCTTGCTATGTCTCTTTTCATTCCTGCCCACCAGTAGTGTTCTTTCAAATTGTGATACATCTTTGCATTGCCAAGGTGGATTGCAATCCTCGAACTATGAGCTTCCATCAATATCTTTCTCTTGAGCTCTGGAATGTCAGGTACGCAAATCTGATTTCGATATTTTAGCATCCCATTGCTTATAGTCAAGTTAGGATCGGGCATACTTCTTTGTTCCTCATATTTTTTCTTCAAAAGTCTATCTTCACATTGGCGTGCTCTAATTTCTTCAATCGACGTAGGTTCCACGGTTATGTTGGCGAGCAATCCATTGATTTGGCAGGTAGCGAGGGTACATGCCAAACTTTTGGTCGTCTTTCGGCTTAATGTGTCTGCTACTACGTCGGCTTTGCCTGGATGGTGATGGATTTCTATGTCGTAGTCTTTCATAAATTCTAGCCATTGTCATTGTCTCATATTCAGTTCCTTTAGCCTAAATAATTATCCATGGTAATTTTCGTACCCCCTTGCTCACTATATAATATTTCTCACTTTGCCATATGCTTATAGCTATTATCCCCTTTCAGGTGATGAGATTTAGCGGGATTGAGATTGGGTATAGGAATGGCAATGGGTGGGGCTGGGGCCGGGGATTGCACTCCCTATCCCCGATCCCTGGAGGTCAAAATATCCCCGTCCCCGTACCCGGCCCCGATCCCCGACAGGAAACACATCACCCCCTAGGCCCCCATCCCCTAATGGGGATCGGGTTTCCCCGACCTCGAAAAATCCCAGACAATCATCAACAACTCAACTCTAAAAGTTTAGATCTGAAAAATCCCCCAAAAAGCCCCAACCATCAATAACTTAATAAATTTTTTTTTAGATAACTCAACAATCATCATCAACTCAACAATTTAGTATGTCTGTTCATTACACACACAAACACACACACATACACACACACACACACACACACACACACACACATATCAGGTCTAAGAAAACCCTAACAAAAAGAAATTTAGAGCTGAAAATAGAACACAAATTAGATCTAATCACACATAAAGATTAGATTCAATCACACAAACCTTAACAAAAAAAAAAAAAAAATTGAGTTGATCCAATCACAGACACTAATTTCTTCAAGGACGAGGCCGACCACGATGGTGATGAAGACACCGTCGCCACCGTTATCTCAGATCTGCGCCCCAGATCAGAAATCATTATCATCTTGCCTTTGTTTGCTCAGGTTGTCAAACTCTTCATGATCTGGTTCAATTTGAAAATATAACACACATACAGAGAATGCGAGAGAGAGAGAGAGAAAGAGAGAGAGAGAGAAGAACAGTGAGAGAAAGAGAAAGAGAGAGAGAGTGGTGGTGGTGGTGTCAGTGACTATGGAAGGACATCGGAGACGATCTTCAGATCTTCTAGATCTAGGGATGAAGTCGTCAAAGACATCACAAGGCAGCGGAGACGAGGCAGCAAACGAGGTGTGAGAAGAGAGATGGAGAGAGAAGTGGTGGTGTCGATGATAGTGGAAGGACGAGAGGAAGAGAGACACTTTCACAGAGAAGAGGGAGAGGAGAAAAATGAGATAGAGAGAGAGAGAGAGGAAGAGTTCAGAATCTATGATAGATAAACCCTAAACACACACACACACACACACACACATATATACGGGGTAACGAGGATGGTTCTTGGAAATTTTGGGGTGGGGCTGGGGGAACCTATCACCGTCCCCGGCCCAAAAATCATTAGGGACGTATTTTTCAATACCAGCCCTGGCCCTATGGGGAATAATATTCGGGAAAAACCTTATTTATCAGGGTGGGGCGATCCGGGTCCCCATCGGGCTGAGTTCAAATTGCTATCCCTAATTTTCCTCTTGCTTTATTAATACATAAATTTTAGAATTCTGTTTTCATTATCGCAACGCCTAACCCCTGGGTACCGAGGTTAGGTCGTGGCAACACAGGATGGGAAAAGGGGTTGTAGTGGTTTTAGAGAGAGGAATAAGGGCTTACGTGGTTTGTAAAGGAAGGGGCAAATGAAGAGAAAATGAAAAGAACTTAGGTGGTTTGTAGGGATAAAATGGAGGTTATGGTTATGGAATTGAGGGTAAGGGTGGGGCTGAGGGTGGGCAGTGTCGAAGCTAGTATTTTGGGCTTATAGGGGCAATAGTAAAGTAAAATGTTATATCTACAATAGTATACACCGCGTTGTTTCAACTTTAAGAAACTTAACCTTCAGTT
Organism: Camellia sinensis; assembly: GCF_004153795.1. NCBI lineage: Eukaryota > Viridiplantae > Streptophyta > Magnoliopsida > Ericales > Theaceae > Camellia > Camellia sinensis. The sequence goes on from NW_021025227.1 coordinate 491,378, forward strand.
TTAATTATGACATCAACTTATGATCGTCTCCAAAGAAGCGTAAATATTTTATTTAGAGATTTCATCAAATAACAAGTAATCATTTTACATGTGTTATATATTATTTACTAATAACAATAATAATCTCCATATCGTTATTTTTGTTTCCATTCCTGAATCCCAAATTAGAATCTAAAAGAATCTTCACACTTTCATGTTGGAGGGAATTTAATATTTTGTTTTCCCTCCAGCATGGAATTCAATTTTTTAGCTTGATTCCTATATTGAAATCTTAAGCAAATGAGTGTGCTTTCATCTACTATAAATGGAGGAAGGACTTTCCATATTCCTTTGAGTTTCCATTGGAGGTCTTCCTTTGAAGATATCCATGAGATGGATCTTCTATTTTGATAAATATATATATGTATATATATATAATATATAAAGAGATAAATATATAAATAAATAAAATATTCAAATAAACGAATTAGTTAGTTCCAAACCATTTGAATAATACAGTTTAAAGATTTCAAATTCAAATCCTAATTGATTGTCGATTTATGGACATTAGAACAAATTCAAATATTTGAAATCTAGTTGGTGTCTATAAGAAAGGATGTGTCCCTTCTTTGTTTGCTGTCTATTCAAGTTCCATAAAAAGAACTGCTCCTAGCAGCACATAGACACTGGTTTTTAATTTTCTTTGTTTCTGTTTTAATTTTCTAGGTTAAAGTTCTTATTCAAAAAACAACTAAGGAATACAACCTTAGTATTGTTTTCTAAAATAGGCATTGTATCATGGAGACATAATTTTCAAGATATTTTTCTGTATAATAGAGGGAAGATTACTATCTTAAAGAAAGCATTCTGGATGTGCATTACCTTTGTTATGCTTTTCTTCTTTAAATTTATCTTAATCTTTTTTTCGTACACATTTCTTTTTTTGACAACTACATATTTGTACATATATTCATCACAAAAGAAGAAGAAAAAAAAATTAACTAGCATTGTAAAAAAGAATAAAAAAAATTAACATTTAAAGGTTGTAACGCCCCCAAAATAATTACAAGAATCCAACTCCAAACACTAGTACAAAGTGATATAAATAAAAATGAAGCTTTCATTAATTAGAGTTGATATACAAAAGGTGACACATGCGATGTACATTCATAGATCGTTCATCTTGAATCTACAGTATGTATTACAATAAATAACAAGGAATGAAAGCTAAACAGATATTCATATGCCCTAAAGGCTTACATCTTTCCAAGACCGTGCTTGGTTACAACAAAATGAGTCATAAGCTTTAACTTTTTAACAAAGATGTAGGTGAAAAAGTAGAGAGTAGGGAGGAGAAACCACTAAATCTAGGTGAAAAAGTAGAGAGACAGTGAGTTTTGGAGATAGGAGCTCCAGATCTAGGGTTTTGAGAGAGAAACTTATGAAAAAGTGATGTAAAAAGTGATCTTCTCAGACTGATATATGCACAATCCGCTCGAGCGCAAGAAGTGATGCTCGAGTGTCAGACACAATAAGTTGTTCCACTCGAGCGCAATAAAATAACGCTCGAGCGCAGAATGCACACTCCCAGTAGTTTTACAGGCAACAGACCAACGCTCGAGCACAAGAAAGGCCGCTCGAGAGCCCACCTGCTCGAGTGTAGGAAACGCCGCTCGAGCATAGAATACACTCTCCTAGTAGTTTTGCAGACCAACAAAAGTATTGAGAGTTCACAAAGCCCGTTCGAGCACAAGAAGTGCCACTCGAGCGGAGGAGCAAAAATCCAGGGCAACAAGAGGTTTGAAAACTAAGCAACCAACCTGTTCCAAACATGCTCGATACAACCCAATAGCTCAAACTCAAGTAAGAATAAGGGTGAAAAGACATGAACTACATTCGAAAACCATAAAACTCGAGTCCAGAAAATCAAATGGGTCGGGTCAAAACTGGAATTGCTATAACCTCCCCCCTTAAAGAATTTTGTCCTCGAAATTTCAAATCAAGTTTTAAAACTAAGTGAAAACCAACTACAACCATAATGATAATCATTCAATTCCATAACCATAATCCATCCTCCAGTCATTCAATCCCATCAACATGATAAACGAATTCTTAATACTAAATACACAATTCATATTTCCAAAACATATACAATGTTTATAATAAACTCGCATTTCAAAAACATAAACAACATATTCAATGTTTCCATGTCTCCAAAACATATACATTGTTTTCATATTTCATTAAGATAACAAAATTTCAATACGTGATCAAACATCAACAAATAAATCTGGATATTTTTCAAGGACTTCCAACTCACGTTCCCAAGTTACTTTCTTAACTTCGTGATGTTTCCACAATACCTTGACCAAGGGAATTGTCTGGCCTCGCAAGACTTGGTCCCAAGTATGTAAGACTCTCACAGGTCTCTCCTCATATGAGGCATCCTTATCTACCTCTAAGTCGGTCTAATCCAACACGTGCGATGGATCCAACTCATACTTTTGAAGCATACTAATATGAAACACATCATGAACCCTGGAAAGTTGTGGCGATAAGGCCAAATGATAAACTACCTCTCCAATTCGTTCAAGGATCACAAAAGGCCCAATGAATATAGGGACAACTTCCCACTCTTGCCAAACCTCATCGAACCTCTCCTCGCCCGATCAAAGATCGGCCTCTACTACCATGATATGTTGTTTTATAAACACATGTGTTCTTATTCCAGTTATTAGGCTAACTTTACTATGGGATGTGCACAACATACAAGTATAGACTCAATCATGAGAATTGGAACAAAACAACTCATGTTTGTTTTTGAAAATGGTTTGAAAGTGCTACTCACAAGTAGGCTAAAGCGCGGATTTGCCACCCTCAAGTGGGCTTTTGAAAACATGATTTTGCCACTTCGCAAAGTGGGCTTAAAACTCACAATCATCGAGTTGTTCCAATTTAGGCAATCAAGCCTTCACCCACAGGCATTCAAGCAGTTAAGCATTTAAGCAAATAGCCTCGTGGCAAGCATGCTATCATGGCAACACTTACACTCATGCAAGGATGTTAAAGCGTAAAGACTTACAGTGTACTCCAAGCCAAAACAAAAGCTAGTTAGAAATATGCATGATCCTAACTATGCTAAGATGCCTAATGCAACACATGCAATAATGCAACTAAATAGGCTCGACTATCTAAGATGGCATATGAATGCAATGATTGATACACGTATTCAAATAAGTATTAAAATACAATGCAGTTTGCATGATGCGCCGAGCCCGGTGCATGCAAGACAAATGAATGAATGTAAACATGCAAAGCATAAGGTATGCTAATTGAAAAATGCCCTAAAACTAACCATCGAAAGTGGTTAAGTAAAAAGGAGAAAGAAGTGCGGTTGGAAAACATGCACACACACGCGCACCCTTATTACAACATTGCGCCCTCTCGAAGGAGGGTTCGAGCGAATGAGCTAAGCTAATCTAAGCTAACTAATCTAATTAAACTAATTAGACTAGTTATTACAAACCAATCGAATAACTAGCAAACTACTTACTAATTGTTACAAACCAATAATTAATTAACAAACTAGCTAATTAAATTACAAATTCAAGCTAACTAACAAGTAAAGCTCTAAACTTATACTGCCTCAGCTCCATTTGAAGAAGTTGAACACGCATGCCTTGGTTTTCGTCCCGAAAAGCTCTCTGGTTTGCTCTTTAGAGGCTCTGTTTGCAGGGTGTCTCCAAGATCTCCTCTCCGCTGAACCTTACCAAACCAATGCTGGGGAATTCACCAGTGGCCTACCAGCCATGAGGACATGCTGCTGGCCAAAGATGTGCACTGCCGGCCAAGGATGAGCCACTGCCGGCCAAGGATGAAAGGGTGCCGGCCATCAGTGTGGCACTACCGGCCACTGGTGTGCTGTGACACCAAACTGCCACAGAGCACAAATAGAGAAAAAGGGAGGGTCTCCCAAGGATATGTTTGTACTGCACCCTCTCCTTATCATCTCTAAACATCAAAGGAGGGGTGGCCATTGGATCCAAAACCATCAATCAAGCGTATTTGATGCATGATGGCCAAGAATCCAACTTGTACACTTTCAATAAATGCATGAAACAAAGTGTCATGACCAGAACCCGCCCCTATGGGTTAAGGACATAACTGGCCAGTAATCGAGAGATTACCTACGGCCTCAAACCATATAAGACATTACTCATCAGAGTAAAGGGGCCAAACGGAAGCAAATTTAGAACCTTGTCCATAGAGTTGTGCTTATATGCACATCATAACATTTCACATAAGTATTCGTTAATAACTCACATCAAAGGGAAGTTAACATATAAACTGTACATACAGGATCATTCAAGTCTAAGTCAGTCAAACCCAAAGTTTATATACAAAAGTAATCCAATGTTTTTGCCAACATAACAAAACTATAACAAAAGAACAAAAGAGGCGAAGACAAGTCTCGTGTGTGAGACGTTGGGCTGACTCCTCAAAAGCTTGACTGTTTCTCACATATTTCACCGAGGCTGGGTTTGGACATCTCCTAACTCACCTACATACACGTGAATGAGCGTGAGCGAAAGCCCAGTGAATAATATCAAATAAAGAAAGTACACAAATGAGATTCACGTACAAATGGCCTTGAGCCTATCTAGTATTCTATTTCGTGTATTATTCAGTATATTAGGCAATTCAAGTTTGAACATATCAAACAGTCTCAGGCCCACTTTATTCTTAAACGAATGGCCTCGGGCCCAATTTATTCATGTGTATCGAACGGCCTTTGGCCCAATCATTCATGTCCAACAGCCTCCGGCCCACTCATTGACCATTCGTTCATATCCGACGGCCTCTGGTCCATTCATTGGCCATTCATTCATATCCAACGGCCTCTGGCCCATCCATTGGCCCTTTCATTCATATCCAACGGCCTCTGGTCCATTCATTGGCCCATTTATTCATATCCAACGGCCTCTAGCCCATTCATTCATATCCAATGGCCTCTGGCCCATTCATTCATATCCAACGGCATCTGGCCCATTCATTGGCCCATTCATTCATATCCAACGGCCTCTGGCCCATTCATTCATAACATGCCTAAGAGTACTTAGAAGTGAAAGAGAACGGAAAATAAAACACAGAACTCCTTTACAAATTTTCTGAAACAGGGGTCCCCCGCTCGAGCGTGGCTTTGGCCGCTCGAATGGACCCCTTGGGTCTGCAAAAATACTGGTTGCCTCATTTTTACGCTCGAGCGTGAAGTCAGGCGCTTGAGCTGAAAGTCCCACTACATGGCTCCCCGCTCGAGCGTGAATCTACCCGCTCGAGCAGACACCCATGTTTGTAAAACTTCTGGGAGCTCGCATTTCCTGCTCGAGCGGCGCTTTTCCCGCTCGAGCGGGCATGCCAAATTCTGGAAAATCCAAAATTGTTCTTGAGGCTCAAACTCGACCTTCAAAGGTCCAAAACTCATAATTTCGGTCCAAAACATGCAAATACATCATATAGCATATGGATGTATGCAACATGAGGCCAATCATTCAAAATCATGGTCCAATTCTTCAAAATTAGTCAACATTCCTTTGTATAATCATGGCTCATGCATTCAAACCTCATATAAGCTCCATACCTTTAATAATCAAACATGCATGCCAATTTTGACTTCATTTCTATTTCAAATGATGCAAATGGTGTTCATTCTCATGAAACTCAACAAAACCATGCTTGCATGTATGATCCAACTCTCAATCTTTTATAATTGACATGCTACATGTTAGATTATGCAAATTTATGGCAATTCATAGCAATTCTATGCATGCATGTGCATATCTCATCAAAATCAACACAACTCATGCTCTTGATTACCATTCAATCTTTAATTCACAAAATCACAACTCAAACTCATGAATTAGGGGTTGATTACTCACCTAGGAGCTTCAAACACTCAAGTTCTTTGAGTTTAATTTCAAATTTTCAAACCTTGAGCCAAAATTGCACAATTCTCCCCCTTTCTCTCTCTAGAGCCAACCTCTCTCTCTCTCACTAAAGTATAAACTCAGATTTTGAACTCAAAACAAATGAGTGTGAGTGCAAGTTGGCCTATTTATAGGCTCTCTTAATCAAATCACTTAAAATTAAGTAATGGTGCTTTAATTAGTCATTCTGAATCTGATTATTTTGATCCGAATCAATTTTCAATTAAATTTCATCGTAGGCTCTAAAAATTACGCTAATCACAATGGCGTAGTCAATTTCAGTTTCTGGGGCCGATAGGGCCTTCAATTTAAATTCCAAAGCAGAAAGTCAAACAGATTTCCCTACGGTGAACAGATAGAAATTCAAAACCACATATATTCATATAAATGGCACTCAAAATCATATCAAACACATAATCATATTCATAATAAAGATCAATTAGTATAATACTGAACAGGGTTATCACACAAAGACTCTTCCACCACTACCTTATCATGAGTAATCAATGGCAACAGAGACAAAGGAGATTGGCTCATTTTCATCACTTCAAGTATGAAATGGACCAATCTACCTTGTGTTCAATATAACGTCCGATTGAACACAATGCAATGCACACAAAACATGTTAATCTTAGTCAAGTTTTACTTGTCCAATTTTGTTTACATATTTTAGCATTTACCAAGCCATTCTTTAACCGGTTAAGTCCAATGTGAAAGTCTCTAATGGGAATGATGGCCTTAGCCGCAAGCACCTTGAGCATGAAAGAAGCCTCAAACCCTCAAGAGAAGGCTAAAACCATTAGGCATGGGAGCCTCAATTCCATGCTCAAGCTAACAAGGGGCTTGAGACTACTTTCAAAGAAAATGAAAGAGTGAAGCATGAAGGAAGATTGCAGAAATTCAGTGCTGATATGGCATGAGAAATAAGACTATAACATGCAAACAACTCATGTACAACATGTTAAGAGCCAAAAACATTAAGGCTAATGAAGGACACAACACTAGAGGCATGCAACACAACGCTCAAAAGGGACAAACGGTCTAAAACAGTCCTAAAACACCCTAAATGGAGTTCTAAAACATGCTTGAAATAAGCTAAGAATAGCTATATTAAGAGGCCAAAACAATAATACATGCTAGGCAATTTAGCACAATTGCACTACAAGCATACAAAGCAAAGCTCATGTGATCAAATCAGCTCAAAATAGAGTTTAATCAGGCCTAATCAGTGGCTCAAACATCCTGAAATAGAAGCATAGATGGTAAGAAAAACATGCACACATGTTGGCTCACAAACAAGGCACAAAGCACACCTCTCAAAAGCAATGAAAGAGTGGAATATGTGAGAGTGTGACAATGATATATGCTCTGAAATCACATGTAAAATGATACTATGGCGTAGAAATACCTCAAGCAAAGCATGCTAGGGGCCTTGAAACTCAAAGCTAGTCAAGGCCATTTACACTATAGCTATACAAAGCAAAGCACATATGATCAAGACCACCCAAAACAGAGCTGAAGCATGCTAAATCAGTAGCAAAAACATGCTGGAATGGAGCCAACACATGCTAGAATAATAGGCTAACTCATTAGGCATGCTAGGCTAGTGAGCAAAATTACACTAATAGTGTGAGAAGCAAGCAAGAGGTGCTCCAACCAGCCAAAAACAGAGTTGAAACATGTTAAAATAAGGCCAAAAACAAACTTGAATTAAGCTACAAATACTAGAATGAAAGGCTAACTCATAGCACAAACTAGACTATTAAGCACCATTGAACTACAAGCATACAAAGCAAGCCTCAAGTGGCTTGACCAGCTCAAAACAAAGCTAAAGTAGGTAAAAAAAAAGTAGCAAAAACATGCTGAGATCAAGTCATAAGATGGTAGAAAAACATGCTCACATGTTAGGCTATCTACTCATGCAAACAAGACACAAGGAGGGGAGGCCAACCCCTCCTATTTTAGACCTCAGAACATGATTTTCACCACTGAAATTCCCCTAGAATTCAGTGGTTAAAAGGCCAAAAAGGTTGGTTTGAAAGGTGATGAAAGATGGCACAAAAAGCTACACAAGCTAAGGAGCAAAAGAGAGAGACAACCCGCTAACACAAAATAGGCTCAAACTACCATTTTTAGGATTGAAAAAAAGAGTTTTTTGCAGTTGAAAACCACCCCAAAAACAGCACAAAAAGATGGCAAAGACAAGTATGAAAACAAGCTTAAAGGGTGATAGTTATACGTCTTGAAGCCAAGCAAACTTTGAGGTACAAACCCAAGTCAAAACCACTTGAAGGAGTTCCAAGAGAGCCTCAAGCAACCTCAGCCCAAAGATCAACAACTTTGATCAAGGATGTATAGGCAAAAAAGAAGTGTATCCAAGTCTTTAAGCACAAATGCTCAAGAGAGAGAGAATTATAGAGAGAAAGGTGTTAGAGAGAGAGGCTCCCAAACCTTTGCTAAATTGTTCTAACCCCTCAAACCATAGAGAAGCCTCTCTATATATAGCAAAATACAAGCTTTTGGTCGAAATATCTCCAAAAGGGACAGTTGTAACAGCTAGAGAACAAATATCTGCAAAAATCTATTTTTCTGCATCAATGGCCGGCACTGGATCACTGATGGCTGGCACTTGATCATTGTTGGCTGGCATGGGACACTCTTGGACGGAAGGGGGCCGGCGTAGGCCATTCATGGCCCGCACATGGCCAAAAAATCCCATTTATGGCCAGCATTCTCCATTTCTGGCTGGCCAGAAAAATCTATTTTTTTGGGCCCGAATTCAACCGAACATAACTCCTTCATCTGGACTGCTTTGCAGGTTATTCTTGTGCCTAAATTGAATCCCTTGAAGTCTTGTTTGCAATGGTGGCAGCCTCACATCAAAATTCAAACTGTGCAAAAAGTTATTCCTGTTTGAGTGAAGACTGCTCAGTTTCAGTCTAACCCAGATTCATGCCAAACTACTCCTCATCTAGTTTTCTTCTCTCCTCTCCTCTTTTCTTCAACTCTAAACCCCTAAATAAGATATTTTAAAATATTTTTCAAAGGGTTCAAGTCTCTTTCATTCATTTCCACTTTGTCCTTGCTCGGTTTATCGAAAAACACAACATTTCACAAAATGCGAGCGTCGGAACATCGTAGGAAGTCTTTCAAACTATTTTGAAAAAGAGGGTTTTAAGGTCTAAAATCTTTGGTCAAACTAGGTTTTGGTCCAAAAAGGGGTGTGACGTTGGGATTTGACTCTCTCCTTACCGAAGAAATCGATCATTTGCACTGCACATCTTTCATCACCAAGTAAACAATCAGTGGCGCTCAAGTCTTAAGGGCGGTTAAAAATGAGGTGTCTACAGTTGCCCCTCTTTGACAGAGCTTGAACTCATGAAATGACGTGAGTGAATGTCAAAGCCCAGAGACGATCCATTTTTGACAAGGTCGAAGACTTGGACAAACAAATAAAATGAAGATGCTGAAACAAATGGTTGTGCCCGCAGGCTGCCTACGTATCCCTTTGCAAGGAATCAAACCAACGTAGTTCAAGGGCATGATGCAAAATGATATGCAATGCCACAAAATAGTGCAAATGATATAATGTAATTGAATAATGCAAATGACATGCAATGTAATTGAAATAATCAAACCACAAACAGTGCAAAACCACACAAATATCATAAAGGGATGGAGATGCAACATCAAACTATGTTTAACATAGAAAAACAGTGGGCACGAGCCGAACGACGCCTAACACAGGCTAAGTGCCTACATCCTCAATACGGGCCTCAGCCCAGTATGGATGCTTACACATAACAGAATCGTGTTTCGACGTGAAAGGGGTGCGAGCACATGCAAAACTATGTGTTTCGCACCAAGAATACAAGATACAAGTAATTGAGGTGGTATGATATGAGTGAGGAATGATCTGTTGTGGAAAGATCATAATCCTACATGCTGAATGCAACAAATCAAAATACGATGCAATGGATGCAATGGATGAAGTGAATAAGGCGCGCGGCCAAACCATATTTTGCCTAGAAAAGGCAAGGACACAAAACAAATCACGTCTAACTTAGAAAAGGTGCCGACACCCTCACACCACATTTCTCTTAGTGGAATAGGCGCGTACTCATTATCACAAAACCATGCTTCAACGAAGGAAATGTATAAGCACATGCCAAACTAAGCTTAACATGGAAAGGATGCATGATGCAATGGACAATGCAATAGATGCATGCGATAGATGCTATGTACAATGCAATAGAAGTACGAGATAATGTAGTAGCGGGAGGTGAAGGTACCTTACAGGGGCAATCGGCGATGACTCACCTCATGCTGATGGGAATCTTCCCCTTCTACATCTTGCATTTTCGAACCATAGTAACACTTTTCTCCCAGGCTATGGTCACAGCTTTCCCTATTCTTCAATAGGGTGACAGACCGGGTTGGTTCAGTATATAAAATTGAGGCGCATACCCGCTACCTCAACCTATGGGGCTGCCATACAGATTTCAAGCCGAGTATACACCCCTGGGTATTTAAACCAGACTTTAGTCTCGGAAATCCTGAACCTTTGCGTTCTAGGCATCAGCCATTCAAACTCTAGTTTTCACCGTCTCAGTTGATCTTTTAGGAACTCACTACAAACACAGGCAAGTGGCTATACCAGACCTCCGAAAGTCATTTGGGCACGACAAACACCAAAGGAATTGCACCTTCAGAGGATTTAAGATCTCCTAGACCAGGGAGTGCACAAGACAGTGTGAGACAGCGGGAATGCACAAAACAGCGCTAAACAAGTGCACAAGACAGTGCGATACAAGGGAATGCACAAAACAGTGCTAACAGGTGCACAAGATAGTGCGATGCAAGGTGAATGCACAAAATAGTGCTATACAGGTGCACAAGACAGTGCGATGCAAGGTGAATGCACAAAACAGTGCTATACAGGGGCACAAAATAGTGCGATGTGCAAGACAGTGCGAATGATACAAAAATATAATGTGCACAAGACAGTGCGTGTGAGGGTGAATGAACAAAACGGATATGAATGCACAAAACAGTGCGATGCAGGTGCACAAAACAGTGCGAACAATGCAAATGCCCAAAATGGTGCGACACAATGCAACAACAAGTGCAAGTAAGGTGAGCAAGAAAGCGTGAGCGATGCACTAGAAGTGCATGTAAGGTGTGCAAAAAAGCGCGAGTAAGTTCTATGCAAAAGATACAAGTATTTTCTATGCAAGATGAGAGCATGTAATGAAATGCACAAGATAGTGCGATGCGTAAGAAAGCGTGAGTGTAAATTCAAATGCACAAGAAAGTGCGATGCGCAAGAAAGCGCGAGTGTAAACTGCACAAAACAGTGCGATGCACAAGAAAGTGCGAAGATACGATACATGTTACAAGCAATGTATGATGTTTAGGGAATGCAATAAACAAACAAAGTGGCGCTTTAAAAAGCACCTCATGGGGTGAGTGGCGATGAACCACTCTACTCTGACGGGGATCTCCCCTTTGTGTTCTTCGAACTCTTACCTTGAACTTACAGCACAATGGTCCTGAAATGATGACAAGGAGTGACATCTGCATGTAGAAGCCACGGATGCCACTTTTCTTCTTGATCCTATTCACAACTTTCCTTATTCTCCAACGGGGTGGCAGACTAGGTTGGTTCAGTATCCAGAATTGATGCGCATACCCGCTACCTTAACCTATGGGGCTTTCATACAGATTTCAAGCCAGGGATACACCCCTGGGTATTTAAACCAGACTTTAGCCGAGGCCTGTGCTGACTGTGTCGGCTGGTGGCTTTGTGTCTGCCTCGAACCAGACGCACTAGATGTGCCGTCCAACTGAGGGCAAAACCGATAACAAGTGAGCGGCTGGCCTCTCCCTCGACTTTGGCCCTGAGAACGAGCTGAAGATGATGCAGATCATTGCCATGATCTACAAGCTAGAGACTTGTGGCCCAACTAGCCACACTTGAAACAAGTGAAATCTCCCTAATCATCTCTCTTAGAACCCGAACTCGGCACTGGAAAGGTAGACCTCAACTGCACTCCTTGGGACTACTGTGGGGTAGGACCCTTTTGCCTCTTATTATCCCCCTAAACATCTTGAATCCTCTTTTTCTCCTCCATCTGCATCATGGTCTCAAGATGAGCCGCCACCTCCACAAGGCGTCTATAATCCCTAATCATTGACCTAGCCACCTTGAACATGAGCCTGATCCTCAAACTCTTCTCAAACTCCAAACAACGTCGCTCATCTATCGCCACTAACTCTGGTGCAAATCTAGAGAGGCTAATAAATATGGCCTCAAACTCAGCCTCCGAAGTGTTCAACTGTACCAACTTGGAAAATTGGTCTCTCAACTTCTCTTTGACCGTGGGAGGTAGAAACTTGTCTTGGAAGGCATTGACAAAAGGCTCCCATGTCACCCCAATGCGCCTATGCACATACTTCCACCACTAACTTGCATCTCCCTTTGGCTGGAATGATGCCAAGGTCACTCTCAGCTAGTCGTCCTCAATGCTAAGCATCTCGTACATTTTCACCATTTGCTCTGGCCACTCATTTGCCTTCAATGGCTTCTTGGGATCACCCACAAACTCATCCGGATTTGACTGAAAAAACTCTCTCTTTAAGAAAGGCGGCCCTGCCTCGGCTACTTGAGCCTGGACTTGATTCTCAACTTTGAGAATGTCCAAAGACTCCCACAATGTTCCGGCCATTTCATGAGCTAAGGCGCCCATGGCCTGTTGACCAACTAGTTCGGCCACATTAGCTTGACCAACGCCTTATTCTTGCACCAGAATCTCATTCGATAAAGGCACCTCATGATTCATAGTCCTACCATGCCTACCACCACCACGTCTACATCCTGACATCCTAATGAAGGTAACATAAAAGATTAGAACATTTACAAATGTGCCGAAGCTAACTCACTTGCATCCTAATGTGGTGAACAATGATAATTCACTCCACATAAGCACGTAGTCACATAAGCACATACAAATTTCATTCCTAGATAATGACCGTCCTGCGATGTTGCCAGAGTTCTGATTAGAAATAGCAGTGATCAAGTGCTCTTCAAACAGGACTTCTAGAAACTCGTAGACCCAATCAATATCTTAGGAACTAAATCTTATACCCATATAATCACATAAGCATGTTATCACATAGCATACCATACACACTAATGTCTCTATCAAGCATACAAACCCATCGTGGTAATAACTACTTTCCACGTACCCAAAGCATTCAAACCCGGTACACTTGGATACCAAGTTGTAATGCCTCCAAAATAATTATAAGAATCCAACTCCAAACACTAGTACAAAGTGATATAAATAATTTATGAAACTTTCATTAATCAGAGTTGATATACAAAAGGTGACACATGCGATGTACATTCATAGATCGTTCATCTTGAATCTACATCATGTATGTGACAACCCCACTACGTATTATATGTGGCATTTAATTAATTAAGGAGAATTGAATTTAATCACCCATTATTCTAATTTAATTTGGGGTTTATAAGAATTATTCAGTCTAATTCATATATAAGTTGGTTGAAGATTTATTTTGGAATTAGAAATTGAAGGTCCAAATGGCTTAAGGAAGTAAAAAGGCCTTAGCGATTTGAGACACTCAAATTGATGATAGCAATAAGTTTAATTTAATATTTAGAACCTTTTGGAAGTGTGATTAAAAATCTGATTTAGATTTGTAAAATTACATATAATTAATTGGGTCTTAATTGAAGTCCACGAGACTAATTAAATTATATGAAATTTGTGATTAGTTGCAATTAATTAAATTATGTGTTAATCAAGATTTATTAAGACTACTTATTAATTATAATTAGTTAACACTAAGTGGTGTTTAGTTGATCTAATATGTAATTAATAAACCAATCTAATGCTACTCAACTTACTCACCACATTGGTGTATAGTGAAGAGAAGATGAGATTGCACTAGAATTTAGTAGGGGGACATAATATTGTGCTAGACTTCATAAATTGAAGGGAGAAAATGTATGCCTAGTCATTGTGTTGCCTGAGACAAGTGTCCCACTACCTAATAATAAACAATAATAAAAGAAGTGATTGACGTCAAGAAGGAAGAAGTGATATGTATTGTCTTTGGTTCATCAACTTGTTTGGCTGGAGACAAACCGAAAGAGAGAGAGAGAGAGAGAGAGAGAGAGAGAGAGAGAGAGAACCCGCTTGCTGGAAATTTTGGAAGGAAGAACAACTCAAGTCTTGTGTTGAAATAGGAAGAAGTGAACTCAAGAAATTCAACCATTGAGGGCTTAAGGTAAGAAATTGAAGCTTAAATTTTGTAGATAAATCACCTAAAAGCTGAAATTAAGAGATGGTTGGATTCAATCTCATGTGATTACAAAGAAATTAGCAAGAATATGAAGAAATTAAGTTCGATTCATGGTTTTGGAAATTGATTTAGAAATGAATAATTTTTGGTTTGATTTTGTAGTACCTTCTTATAATACTTGAGATTGAGAAGGATTTGAGATTATGTTCATGGAATTAGAAAGAAATTGGGTTTTGAACATGAAATGGGTTAAATGCATGTTCATGGTTATGGAAATAAACTTGGGAATTAATTATGTTGAGTTTGATTTTTGTAATCTTGCATGAATTTGAGTTTCATTCCTACATGCATGAGCAAATTTTATAAGTTTTAATACTCTAATTGTACATGCATCATGAATTTTCAAGAGCTTTGGAAGTTCAATTCATGATTTAGAATTTGTGGGTTTGAAATTGGACTTGATATGAAGAAAATGAATTAAATTTAATTTGGACAATTTAGAGATAAATTATAATTTATGTTGAGAATCAAACAATTAGTTTGATTTTAATTTAAACTTCGTCTATACAAATATTTTTGAAAGAGGGTTTGTAGCTCCAATTTATGTTTCATAAAACAAAGAAAGAATTGAAAGATGATTTTTAAAACAAGAAATCCAAGGCTTAAATTTCAAGTAAAGTCATGGAATTTTGAAGTATAAGTGGAACTAACTTCAAATATATGTAATTGGGAATGTTTTCTGCATATTTGAGTAACTCGTGCATGAATTTGGAGCCTTGGTAATGTGTTTTGAAGTTTAAACAACATTCTAGAAAACCCAAAATCGTCATCACTCGAGCGAAGAAGTTGTCGCTCGAGCATAGAATTCAAGCAACTAGTATTTTGACAAACCAGGGGGTTCGTTTGAGCGACTAATGTTGCGCTCGAGCGAAGAGTACTGTTTCATAAAATTTTGAAAAGCTGTTTCATGTTTCGATTTCCATTCTCTTTATTTCTAAGCACTCTTAGGTATACATTAGGCATTATAAATGAATCAAAAGAGTAAGAAAGAAACCTAAGAGAATTACACAAGTTAAGAACGGAATGAATTGTATTGTGACCCGATTTCTATGTGTATGGTGAATTGTGTAGGGTCAACTACAAGGGTGAACCAGGCATTTGAACACTGTGAGTAATATCTTAGTAAAGATATTTTCAAGTATGTTATTTTCCAAATGCTACTTCTGTATAAGCCTCATGGATTTGTTGATTTGAATTATGAACGAGTATTCTATATTGCTAATTTTTGTATAAGGCTCTATGAAGAGTATGATTTGGGCCCAAGGCCGTTTCAATATAATGATCGGCCAAAGCCGTTTGAATATAATGATAGGCCAAAGGTCATTTGACTATAAAGTTGGGCCAAAGGCCATTTGAATATAATCATGGGCCAAAGGCCATTTGAATATAACGATGGGCCAAAGACCGTTTGAATATAATGATGGGCCAAAGGCCGTTTGAACATTATGATGGGCCAAAGGCCATTTGAATAAAATGATGGGCCAAAGGCTATAGCGATCTCAGTTTTTGCCCGACTCTTTTGATGTTTTGGGCTCGGGTTTAATGCTTTCATATTGTTGTTTATCTCTTTCTTCCCTTGTATACCTTTGAAATTGGTCTTTGGGTTCTTGTGGTTGTGTTTAGAACAGGTTGGTTACTTAGTTTTCAAACTTTGTGTTGCCCAGATTTTTGGACTTACGCTCGAGCGGCCATTCTTGCGCTCAATCGGGATATGTAAATTTTGGTTCTCTGCTCGAGCGAACTTTCTTGCACTCGAGCGGGAGTTACAAACCCTCAATACTTTGCACGTCTACAAAAGTGCTAGAGGAGTGTCTTTCACGCTCGAGCGGCGTTTCCTACGCTCGAGCGGGTGAGCGCTCGAGCATCTTTTCTTGAGCTCGAGTGGATGGTCTGTCATCTACAAAAATACTGGAGGTATGCATTCTATGCTCGAGCGGGTCACTTCTTGTGCTCGAGCGGAACAAAAGTTTGTGTCTGACGCTCGAGCGTTAAACTCTTTGCTCGAGTAGACTGCGTATATCAGATCACGAAAAGCACTTTTTACATCACTTTCTCATATCTTTTCGACCAAAACCCTAGAGTTGAGAGCCTCTCTCTCTAAAATATTCTCTTTCTCTACATTTTGACCTAGATCCTTTGATCTCTCCACCCTACTGCCTTTGATAAAAAGGTGGAGCTTCTCAAGATCTTTCCTTTGAATCGATTAGAGTTGGATTTCGGCATCTTTGGGGTTTCTCTCTTGCTTGGCTGATCTTCTCTCTTTGAGGTAGGGATATTCTATACTTTAGTATGAATTTTAACCTAGTTATTTGTTGTTAAGTATAAATGGTGGAAATTTTGGAAGCTTTTGGAGAAACCTAGGGTTTGGTTTCAAATTGAAAGAGGGGTTTCTATGTTGCATTTCATAGATGGTTATGGGGTTTTAAATATGAGGTTATCTTGTGTTAAAATGGTGGATTTTAGCTTTTAGGTTACTATTTGAGAAAAAGGGAAAACTTGCCCTAATGTGTCTTGAATATTATTTTGTATAAATAATGAAATTGAAGTAAGAAATGTGGAATTGGGAAAAGGTGTAAATGAATGGCGTAGTTGGATTTGTTTAATCACCCATTCATGGAAAATTTGATAAATTATTTGTTATAAAGATTGCATATTTGTTTAGAAATATCTGTATTAGGCTATCGGTGGAGGATAGCTATGATTGTTGTAGAAATTGTATGTTGATTAGGTGAATCGAAACTAATCATTAAGTTTGTCATTGAATATGATGGTATGATTAAGGCATTGAATATGTGTTATGGATAGTCATTGTATGTGACAATGAATTTAAATACATTGTATATGTATAATATTTTGGGAGAAGAAAAAGGATGTACTCCATTGTTTGGGAGGAGATAGGGGATGGACTCCATTGAGAATTAAGTTAGCCAGAGTGTCCACAGTGAAAGTCTTGAAAGCTTTGTGAATACATGGGTGCCGATCCTACGGATAAAATTTCCATAAAATGGCAAGGTTGAAGTGTTTGTATGATGGCTATGCGAATAGGGAACCACTGAGTTGTAGTCTCAGTTGAATCATTTGGAAAATCATATATATTTTCCATATGACTTGGAATGAAATGAATTAACTCGAAATGAATAAATAAGAATGGATTGAGGCATGAATATCAGTAATGAATGGTTATGGAAAGAATGTAAGTTGATCATAACTATTGAACATTTATCTGACACTTATATCTTAGTTAAACTTCATACATTATATTAGACTGTTTCTACTGGGCTTTGGCTCACCCTACTTGGGAAACCATTTTTAGGTACTGAAGAGATGCTTCCTCCAAGGACATAGCTTGGGAGGACTTAGGAGCTTGAGGCTCTATTTCGTTGTTTTGTGTTTAAACGTTTGTTCAAGCTGAGTGCTTTACGTGTACAGAGCTTAGGACTCTCTTTTGTTGTAACCGAGTGATATCTTGAAAAGATGTAAGCCCATAGGGCATTTATTTTTGTTGTTATTAACTAATGTTACATGCTATAGATTCAGGATAAACATTTATGAATGTATAATGCATGTAATATCTTTTGTATTACGGACTCTGATGAATGAAAAGATATCAATTCTATTATGCACTCTTCTCTTATAGATGGGTTAATTGTATTATTTCTTGGGATGTGACAAAGGCTGTTTGAATATAATAACGGGTCAAAGGCCATTTGAATATTATGATGGGCCAAAGGCCATTTGATATGATTGGGCCAGAGGCCGTTTGAAATGATTGGGCCCGAGGCCGATTGATATGATTGGGCCCAAGGCCGTTTCATGTGAATGAATTGGGCCTAAGGCCGTTTGAATATTATGATGGGCCAGAGGCCGTTTGAAAATGAATGTAATGGGCCAAAGGCCGTTTGAATGAAAAGGTGCTTATGAACATGAATATTAATATACGCATAGATATGAATATGGAAATAATGGACTTGAGGTCGTTCTAATTTGATTTACATGTAATGTGTATTAATGTGATTTACTTCATTAAGAATCTCATTCATACAACCTTTTTACTTTGGTATTATTCACTCGGTGTTAGCTCACTCTTTATATATATATATATATATATGTAGGTGAGCAATTCGAGGATCAACGTTTTGCCTCGGAGTCTGCCTCTTTGTCAAGCCACCTGAGAAGTACCTCTGTGTAGAGGCTTTATTTTATTTTGTTGGGCTTGAGTTGGTCTTTGTATCTTGTTAAAAGTCCTTCATGAAGTGTGTGAGAAATGTTATAAATATGTCTTCGTATATGTATATATAAGTGTGTTAAAAGTGTTTTAATTACTACAGTTGATCATGTAAGCACAGCTCGATGGACAACATTATTTTTGTTTTGCTTCCGCTTCAGGCCCCAATTATACGTAAATATTTTGAATTTTGTCTTTGAGGCCGTATGTAATCTTCGGATTACTGGTCAGTGACGATGCTAAACCTACAGGGGCGGGTTTGGATCGTGAGAATGTATTACAAGAAGTAACAAGGAATGAAAGCTAAACAGATATTCATATGCCCTAAAGGCTTACATCTTTCCAAGATCGTGCTTGGTTACAACAAAATGAGTCATAAGCTCAATGCAAATAAAGCCATAGTCTTGTACAAAAGATAAATGAAAAGTAAAAAAATGTGAGCCTTCAGCTCCACAATCCACCCAAGCTAAGTCTTTGGCAGAGACATATCACCAGCACTTGAAAATGGTTTTTCCAAGTAGGGTGAGCCAAAGCCCAGTACAAACAATCTAGTACAATATATCAATCTTAACAAAGATATGAGCAAGACATGCATATACAATGCCCATGATAAAATCATTTGTACTCTTACAAGATCATTATATGCCAAGTTTCATATTTCGAGCCATTTTATCTTAATTTATTTCATGAGAATTCATTTCACCTCAATCCATGAGTCAAGTCCATTGTTACCCAGGCAACTCAACTGAGATTACAACTCAGTGGTTTTCTAATTAATATAATCATTACACAAACACTTCAAATTTGTCATTTTGTAGAAATTTCGTCCGCAGGAATCGGCACCCATGTATACATGTGGTTTTCAAGACTTTTACCTTGGATACACATACCAACTTAATTCAATGGAGTCCATTCTCTTTCTTCTCCCAAACATGGAGTACATCTCATTTCTCCTCTCAAACAACATACATATACAATGTATTAATACACAGTCATATTCAATGACAACAAATAAGAGATTATTTTCAATTCACCTAATCCTCTTGCAATTTCTACAACAATCATAGCTATCCTTTATCGATAGCACAAAACAGATATTTCTAAACAGATATACAATCTCCAAGACAGATAAATTATCCAAATTTCCATAGGTGAGTGATAATACACATCCAACTCCACCATTTATATAAACATTCATCTAATTTCATATTCCAAATACCAATTTCATTATTTATACAAAATAATTATTTTAAACATTTTAGGACAAAACTCCATTCTCTCTTGAATCTAACCCATGTGTCAAAATCAACAAATTCAGCAAAACACATCCTCATATTTATACCCATAACCATTTTCAATACCTTTATTTGAAAACCCCTCTTTTGATTTTAAACCAAAACCCTAAGTTTGTCTAAAATCCTCCAATTTCCAACATTTTTTACACAATAAACAAATAACTAAGTTAAAAATCATAGGAGAATGTAAAAAGTCCTTACCTCAAGCTTAGAAAACCAAAGCAACAATGGAGGAACTTCAAAGACTCTGAAACCAAATCTTGTTTGGACCAAAATAGAGCTCTTAAGACGCTCTACCTTTTTAACAAAGAGAGTAGGTGGAGAAACTACTAAATCTAGGTGAAAAAGTAAAGAGAGAGTGAGTTGTAGAGAGAGGAGCTCTAGATCTAGGGTTTTGAGAGAGAAAGTTATGAAAAATGATGTAAAAAGTGATCTTCTCGGACTAACAAACACACAGTCCGCTCGAGTGCAAGAAGTGACGCTCGAGCGTCAGATACAATAAGTTGTTTCGCTCGAGCGCAAAAAATGACACTTAAGCGTAGAATGCATACTTCTAATAGTTTTATAGACAACAGACCAACACTAGAGTGTAAGAAAGGCCGCTCTAGTGCCCACCCGGTCGAGCATAGAAAACACCGCTAAAGTGTAGAATACACTCTTCTAGTAGTTTTGTAGACCTGCAAAAGTACTGACAGTTCACAAAGCCCGCTTGAGCGCAAGAAGTGCCGCTCGAGTGGAGGAGCAAAAATCCTGGCAAGAGGAGGTTTGAAAACTAAGCAACCAACCTGTTCCAAACATGCTTGATACAACCCAATAGCCAAACTTAAGTAAGAATAAGGGAGAAAAGACATGAACTACATTCAAAAACCATAAAACCCGAGTCCAGAAAATCAAATGGGTCGGGTCAAAACCAGAATTGCTATAAAAGTAGACTTTATGACATCATAAAGGTGATTTCATCATAAAATAAACATTTGAATAGTGTAAATTATAGGAACGATTTAAAATAAATATATATATATATATATATAATATATATATAAAGAGTGTGTATTGAAATTTAGAAGGGATGAAATGAAGAACTATTTATAAACTTATACTAAAACATAAATTTTAGAAAGTTGTACAACCCAGGCCCAATCTCTCTCTACCTTGCAGTGGGGTTGGGAGAATAGGGGAATGCACAAAAGATATGGGGTAGTGTTAGTAAGGGTAGATTGCTCCATGGGTGTGAGGACGGGATAGCAACAATGGTGATGGGTTTATGGAGGTAATGGTTGGTGTGAGAAATTAGTGTTTTGAACATTAGAAGTTCGGCTTTTTATGATGAGTTCGGATTCTCTGTAGGGTTTTTCAACAAGGAATCCTGTAGTGCAAATAAAAATGATGTTGTTTTGAAATTTCTTTTTTATTTTTTATTTTTATAGTTTGGCTCTTTATGATGATTATTATATATTTATACTACATATAATTTATATTATATATCAAGCAAATGTTGAGTTTTTTATGTTCCAAAACCTTTACTTTCTATATGGAAAGTATTTTTTATTTTTTATTTTTTATATCAAATACGAATTATGATATTAATATGTTTATCATTTATTTTAATTTTATTTTTAGTTACTTGAATTATACACGCATTGTGTCCGCTAGTTGCAACTTAAAAAGCTTAAAAAGCTCTGTGTGAATTATTCCCAAGCAGTTTAAAAAGCTTATAGTTTATTTTTGTAGCTGCTTCTGTTAATTGACTATTGGAATAAACAGTGGTACATTTTGAGATAACTGCTTCAGTTAAAAAGCTTATGGTTTTACTGGTGTCAGTTTCTTGGAGCTTTCCTGCATTGGTTTTCTTTGTCAGTTATTGTCTTCAATGTCCATGTGCATGGAACACTGTATTATGTAATATAAGATATAATGTGGGCATGCATTTCTATATATTTAGGTTCTAAAAAGCTAGATATTATATTGGTTTTATGATTGCTGGTATTTCATTTATATGACATAATTAGCAGAAAGAAGTATAAAGTAGGGATATAATTCATTTATCTGACATAATTCAATCAAATAAAATTAGCACAATTTCAAAAAAAAAAAAACAAAAAAGGGATATGACGGCGTTTTTACAAACGCCTCCTAAATCCTAAACACCAATGGTCAACTTTTTTAAAACAGATACGATGGCGTTTCCAAAACGTCGCTAAATATCGTTGATGACGTCAGCGCAGGTACAATGGGACATTTGGTGGCGTTTTTTAAAACGCCTCCTATACTAATATCACGGCATTTTTAAAACGTCACAAAGCTACAGCAACGGCCGCATCTTCAACGTTTGGTCCTAAATGCCACAAAAGGAATTAACGGCGTTTTTGATAGATATAGAGGCATTTTTTAAACGCCGCTAAAATTCGAATTTCCAGCAGTGTTGCTAGTATATATATAAAGGCTAAAGTTGGTGTCTTGAATTGAAATCTTTGCCTTTTCATATTCCAAGTATTATTGTTTAAAAAAATAAAAATAAAATGGCTTTAATATCTATTTATCTATAATTACATAATTATTAATTCACAAAATAATAATTGTTAGGGTAAATTACAAATACACCCATTGAGATTTGTTTAAAATACGAATTGCTCATTGTGGTTAAGAAAATTAAAAATATCTCATTGTCAAAAAAAATTATTTAACAAAATTAACTAAAAAAATGATATCTTTAACTACTCTTCTATACAATGATAAAATTACCTGAATTATTAATTAAAATAAATTTATGAAATCATTAAAAACTGTTAACTAACTTGATGATTTATTAATACAAATGGTCATTTGTTATAAAATTAGATTCTTCAAAGGGTGTGATGTAATTTCCAAAAAAAATGAGGCAATTGTGTTTTAAACAAACCTCAAAGGGTGTATTTGTAATTTATCCAAATTGTTAATAGTTACTGCTAGAATTTTAAATTTGTTTCAAGAGTGGTTATCCTAAATAGGTTTGATTTCAAATTCAAAACCTATTTGGATAAGGATTCAAAATCAAATTTAATGGTCATGCCACATGGGCGCCCATTACTAACAAGTTGAGAACATGAACAAGAATAAATAATAACATTCTCTCACGACAACAATGAATAATATAAATAAGACATGGTACTATGCTCGTAGGCTTACATTGAATAACAATAAATAAAACAAAAAGGGATTTACCATTATACAATACATGGCACATGACCAACAAGTAAAGGGCCTCGTGGCCAACAATTAAACACGATTCCTCCAGACTTGTACTTGAAAAAGTTTATCAACACGTGGGATGAGCAGTATGCCCAGTAGAGATGCAGAAGATCCTAACCAATCACAACATATAGATAAAAATGATCATGAATGCATCAAGGCATACCGTATAAGTAGTGTGATATTTAATATCCAAAATATACACATATGACTGTGTTTTTCTCAAAACGTTCATCTTGACACAATTCAGTAAAAATTCATTTCTTCATTTTCACATTCCTATCATTACTTCCAAAAGAAAATGTTTTAAAACCTCATTCTCTCTTTAATGAAATTACTCACGTTAACATAAAGAATCCCACTTAAACAACTGTTCTGAAAATATCACCCCACATGTAAATCATAATCCCCATCCTACCTCTCAATACGCCCTAAGCATTTACATCCCAACATATATATCTACAACCTTTCCCAACCATAGGCCCAAGGATTTAAAAAGGCGACCGGTATGAAACCGTTAACACATGTATACATTCAAACGAGATAACTGAAGTAATACATACTACCAATCTCATCTCCACAATTTAAAAACCAACAACGCACACACACACACACACACATACACACACACACACACACACACATATATATATCCAAAACGAGATAACTAAAGTAATACATACTACCGATTCCATTTCCACTGACCTACAACATGAATGACAGATTCAACAATACCAATAACACATAACACTTTACCGGCCTCACCTGGAAGGAGGTGCTCCTCAGGTCATACTTTACCAGGCGCTAACCGGAAGGGAATGAAGAACCTATCACAATGCGCCACGCTTTTGCCAGCTAAGATATGGCGGGAAACAGACCTCCTTCCACACTTTACCGGTCGCAAACCGGAAGGGACGAGGAAACCATTGTCGAGGCACCACACTTTATTGGATTAACCAAAGAGAAACAGACCTCACAAATAACATCACATTAAAAGCATAACAAACTAACCAACATCAGTAACACATGGGTGTAATACACACACCTAGTCCAATCATCACAATCTCGACTATTAATAGTTAAATATATTAACCCATTTCCATCAAAATGTGCTCCACGCACCGCCATTCAACAGCGGGCTTTCTTACATTTTAAAAGTGTTTCCAAACATAACACGAATTACTAAACACCAAAATCATACTATCCGACAATTGTCTCACAATACAAATATATTTAAGCATTACAATTACCACTTTAATAACATACTCCATAACTCAACAATGGAATTGTCTATTTACAATGTTCATTTATCACTGACAACACATCATGTTACATCACATAGCCCATCCTACAATAGTACTCATAGTCTGTCTCTAGCAACAAGCAATACCATCCTCCGCCAATGGCCCAGGACATAACTATGGACGTCAATCACATAATCCGAAATAATAAATACCCATTAGGTAATTCCATGTTCCCGTTCATTAGAAACTCTCACATTTTATAAAAAGATTGCTAATCCCAATTTGTTTTAAAAATAGGGCTTCCCCACTCGAATCCCCATCATACGCACAACAACCAAAATCTGCTATCATTAGCCCCAAAATCCCAATTTGGTAAACAACCGCATCACCCCAATTTACAATTTACATAAAACCTCTCTTCAACATTCTACAATTTATGAATGGAATACCAACCCTTCCAATCCCATATCCCAAACACACTTTTACAACCTAAAATCAAATGTAAACGTAACCCATAAACCCACCAATTTTAACTCAAATCAACTCATATTCTTTTTAATAAAATCAACCATAAACTATGCTTTTAAATGTAGTAAAAATACCACAAGTCTATCTATAGAGAGGTATTGAAAAGAAGCTCAAGAATCCCTACCTCTTAGAGCGAAGGGGAGACCAACCGAAAATCCACCGGCGACAAAAACACAATCCATTCAGATCAAAAGGAAGCCCTCATGACATTCTACATTTTGGTCTATAGGACTAGGGGTAAAAAATGAGTGTAACTAGATGAAACCTAAGCTTCTAAGTCCAAGAATCCCTAAAATGGCGAAAAAGGGAGAGAGAAAAGAGAGATAAAAGAAAAAAGTGACTTTTCAATGCACTACCACCTTATGTAGATGCGTAGACTGCTCAAGCGTAGGAAGTGACGCTTGAGTGAGTGACCACCGCTCAAGCACAAAAGTACCACTCAAGCGAACACCGCTAGAGCGTAAGAATGGTTGCTCGAGTGAAGAATGACAACTTCTAGTATCTTTACTGATCTACAAAAGTCCTAGAAGTTCACAATGACCGCTCGAGTGCAGAAGCAAAATTTTGGCCAAAAACAGTATGAGAAACAAGTTACCAATCTATTCCAAATGCAACCAAGGCACTCCAATAACCAAACCCAATAAACAGTTACTAGAAGCAAGACATGAACAATCATAAAAAGGCAATGAAACCCTTATCTAAAATATCAACGGGTCAGATTCAAACCAGGGTCGCTATAGAAAATAGGATCATCAAATTGAGCTTTAATCTGATAAATGAGAATACATGTTAGACAATTCATAAATATAGACATAGAACCTAGTGGACAACAACACTGTTCGATCAAAACCATCTCACAACTATGATACCGAGCAAGTTGGTCACTAGCATCTGACGTGATCTTAGCCATTCATATAATAAGGATCTAACAGTCAAGGGAGTAAGCAACTTGGCAATTGGACTAGACATTACCAGACAAAGGCAGAACCCTCCGTTCAAAGGATAAACAGACAAATAAGATTTAAGCTAAACAACTATAAAATAGTCATCAAGTAAAACACAAAGGACAAGCATAAGGTAACTCAAGTGTGATGCCCAAGTGTAGCTCGACTTTTCGTGATCCTTTCGGATACAACTAGCCCTACAGTTTGGACTCTTACTGTTCTGAATCTGATCTCACAAGTGCAATGTGAAATAAATAAACAGCAAAGAGTCCAAATCCGACAAATCTTTTGGAAAATCAATTTTTGAAGTAAATGCCAAAAATGGATTACTTTGCCAGATACAGAGTCGCCACCTACATATTTTGAGATATTTAGGAAACCCATGACTCGTGCTAAAGGCCAAGTGTCCATCATCACCAAGATTGTCTCGGCTCGAGAACTTAGGTACGAGAGGGGAAGGTCATGAATTGAGCACCCCACTCGCCCAATCAAATATCGGTCTCTACTAATCATGATGTGATTCTTATTTACATCATATGCTCTTGTTTCGATTATTAGACTAATTTTACTATGTGTTGCACATAATTATAGACTAATTTGCAAAAATTGGAACGCTTTGATCTCATGTTTGTTGGAAAATTGTTTCGAATATGTATCACTCGAAAAAGTGATCTCATATGTACATTACTCAAATTATTTCAATTCAAGCAATTAGCCTTCATCCATAGGCATTCAAGCAAGTATATCAATTAAGCATGCTAAACATGGCAACAATCACACTCATGTGATAAACAGCACAAAAATGCTTACCTCGTACTCCAAGGCAATCCAAAAGAAACAAAAGAGTTGGAAAACATGCATGCTCCTAACTAATGCAACATGACTAATGCAAGACATGCAATGGTGTAACTAATAGGCTCAGCTACTAATTATGACATGTGAATCAATTTGATAGCATGCGGTGTAAGCACTTTTTCAAAGAAGTATTTAAATGATAATGCATTGTTAGAATGATGAACTGAGCCTCGATGCATGCAAGACAAGTGGATGCAAACATGAAATATGCTAAATGAAACATGGTGTTCTAAACTACCCATCATAAGCAAATAATAAAAGGAAGAAAGACATATGGTTGGAAGACATACACATTATTACACTTTGCCCTCGCGCAGGAGGGTCCGAATGAATGGACTAGCTAAGCTAATTACCCAATTAACTAACAATTACAAACCAAATGAAATAAATTAACTACACTAGCTAATTAACTAATTATTACAACAACAAATTAATTAACTATTCTAGCAAATTATTACAAATTCGAACTAACTAATTAATTAATTACAAATTAACAACACGAATACAACCAAAGAAACAACTAAGCTAAGTGATTAACTATTCTAACTAATCAGCCTCGGGAAGTGAGGAATGCTTATGCATGCACGTGGATTTCCACCTGAAAAGCCCACTGTTTTGCTGCCAAAATACCTCTGTTGCACAGTTGAAAAATTTCACTATTTTCCACCCCAGCCTCTGCTGGAAAAAGGACACTACCTACTTGGAAAAGGTGGCCGACAACCCAAAAGTAGTTGTCGGCCACCCACTAAAAGTGGGTTACTATCCAGCAAAAGTGGCCTGCCGGCCACTAATTTTGGTTCTCTCCTGCAGCAACAGAGGACAAACAGAGCACAAACCAGAATGGTCTCAAGGGATGTTTGTCTACCCTGCCTCTCCTTATCAGTAAACAAGTCAAAGGAGGGGTAGGCTTGATTCACAAGCCATCAATCGACGCAATCTCATTACATGGTGACTTATGAATCAAGGGACCCAATTTCAATAAATGCATAACAAAAGACCAACAAAATCTCCTCGCTATCATGGATTGATCAAGGGAAGTGGTTGACCTTGGAAACTTGAACCATTTCATCACTAACAAGTATGAAATGAGCCAAGCCTCCATGTGTTCAATTAACGTCCGATTGAACACCAAATTAGCTTATTATCTTGCATCACTTTTAGTCCCAAGTTTTATTACTTCATTTTCTTAATTCATTTAGTCCAAAAATGAAGATTAAGTCCACTAATGGAGAGAAGTACCAAACCAAGTGTTGTTTTAGGTATGAGAGAGATGTCATGACGTTGGTAATGAATCCCTAAAGGGATTAAACCATTAAGCACAACAACCTCAATCTCAAGTTTAAACAAGCA
Source organism: Camellia sinensis (assembly GCF_004153795.1). NCBI lineage: Eukaryota > Viridiplantae > Streptophyta > Magnoliopsida > Ericales > Theaceae > Camellia > Camellia sinensis. The sequence goes on from NW_021025227.1 coordinate 519,404, forward strand.
ATTAGTTTTAAACAACTTTCAAAATAAAGAAAAAGTCAACAAAGAAGGGAGGTTACAGAGATGATTAGAGATAAAAACAAGTATGGAAAGCAAGAAATAAATGCTATTAACTCAAATAGGTTGGTGGCTAAGGCCTAAAACATCGACCCTATGAGGACCATTACACTACAAGCATACTATACAAAGCATTAATGAAGCTAACACATAAAAACAGTCCTAAAAAAGTCCTAAAATAGTCCAAAAAAAGTGTTGAAATTAAGATAAAAATAACTACAACAACTAGCTAAAGTATTAAGGAATTAAAACTAGCACACAAGCAGAAGGAGGGGAGGCTAACCCCTCCACTTTTAGGATTTCAATACATGATTTTTGCCTATAAAAAACCTCTGAAAATCAATGGTAAAAATCTCAAAAAAAAGGTGAGGAGAAGGTGGGAAACATAAGGGCAAAGGCCTTAGAAGCAAGGTTCAAAGAAGGGTTATCAACCCCCTACCTTTAATGGCCTTAAACCACAAGTTTAAGCCCCAAAACATAGGTAATAAACAGCTCAAAATCAGCAAGAAATGATAGAAAACATGTAGTGTAAAGATGGTACAAAAAGCACTAGAAGGTATACCTCTCGAAGAGGAATAAACCCTTGAGTTATAAACCACCAATTTCATACTCTCCAGTACCTCAAGAGCTAAAATTCAATCCCAAATCACCTCAGCAAGGAACTCTCTAGGTTTGGTTTAGAGTGTTTGAGCAAAGGCTATGTAAGTTGCAAGAGAGAGAGAGAGAGAGAGAGATAGGGAAATAGAATTTTGCTCTTCCAAAAATGTTTTCTCACTCCTCAATTTTTCCAACCTTGAAACCAAGAGAGGAGGTCATCTATATAAAAAAAACCATGTGTCTATCTCGAAAATACCTATATACATCTAGCTGGAGTGGTGCATGCACATGAGGGGACAACTGGCAGAAAATATTTGAGTTTTTGCACTTGTGGCCGGCAGGATACATTAGTGGGTGGCAGGACACACTAGTGGATGACAAATCCATGGATGTTTAGGCTTGAAAAACCATTGTTTTGGTCTAAAATAAGGCACAAGGTTTGAAGGTTCAAAGCTAAGGTTTCCTGCTAAGGAAGTTAAGCATTCGACAAGCGTACACATTCATCATTAAATGATCAATCAGTGGAGCCCAAGTCTTAAGGGCCGTCAAAAATGGGGTGTCTACGGTTGCCCCTCTTTGACAGAGCTTGAAGTCATAACATGACCAGAGTGAGTATCAAAGCCCCAAGACGACCCATTTTGACAAAACCGTAAGACTTGGGTAAACAATCAGAACATAAATAAAATTAGTTGAGCCTGCAAGCTAGCTACATATCCCTTTGCGGGGAATCAAACCAATGTAGTTCTGAGGCAGGATGCAAATGATATGCATGAAAAATACTTTGACAACTGGACTCACAAGCTCCGCAAAGCCGGCTATTTTGAAAACTCATGATTATGAAAGATGATGCAATAAGCAATAACAAATGCGATAAGCAATAACAAGATAACAACATATGAATAAACGAGCTTCAAGCTTAAATTGAAATAGGTTCCACGTAAGAAAAACTAAAAACTCACACTCTAAACATGCCAAAGGCATGAGAAGAGGAGAGAAAAACCGCTCAGGGTCGCATTTCATGCGTCTTGATATAAAACCACTCAGGGTCACATTTCACACGTCCCGAGATGCTTTAATCATGCTGAAATTGTGAGAAGAGAAGAGAAATCGCTCAGGATCACGTTTAACGCGTCCTAAGATAAAGACCGCTCAGGGTCATGTTTCATGCGTCCTGAGATACTCTAATCACGCTAAAATCGTGAGAAGAGAAGGGAAACCCCTTGGGGTCGCGTTTCATGCGCCCTAAGATAAAGACCGCTTAGGGTTGCGTTTCACGCATCCTGAGATAAAAACAGCCCAAGGTCGCATTTCACACGTCCTGAGATAAAGGCAAATGGTATGAGATTGTACAATAAATATACAATCAAAGTGTGGGATAGATGCATGATGTGAAAGGGTGCAATAGATGTACCAAGTGAACAAGTGTGATAGATGCACAAAGTGAACAAGCACAATAGATGCACAAAGTGAACAAGCACGATAGATGCACAAAGTGAACAAGTGCGATAGATGCACAAAGTGAACAAGATTACAAATCAATACAATGACAATGCATGTTCCATGCAAGATAGACAATCGATATATGATGTTAATTGAAAGCATGTTCTATACAAGAAACAAGAGCATATTTTATGCAAAATTGAAATCATATTCTATGCATGAATCATGAACGATGCAGGGCACACGTGCAACATAATTATATGTGAAACATAGATTCTATGCAACAGAAGAGAACAAATATATAATTCGATAGAACGAGCAAAAGTGATGTTCAGCGACAACCTCCAACTTACCTCTTGTAGACTTTGCAACATGCTCAAAAAGGATACACCTCATTCATATTGGCCAGTGAGGCATATTCACATGTCGGAACACAGTTTTGAGCTCCTCAAGAATCAATCTAGACCCAAAAGAGAACCTCCCGTACACTGCTCGGGCAAAAGAGGCACAAAACAACACTAGGACACAAATAAGGACCGTCGGCCATCTACCAGCCACCAATGAGGCTTGCAGCCACTAATGAAAAAAAACGGGGACAGAAATGACATTTTGCCTCAAGTCTTTATATACACACCACCAAACTTCATTTCCTCACACCCCCTTGTCTGAAAACATTCCCTCTCCCTCTAGATGCTTCCTCTCTCTAGATTTATACTTTATATATGTTTTCCAACGCCCTACGCAAACTTTTTTTGTAAACCGTCTTTGATTCTCTACACTTTGAATCGATCAAATTTTATTTTCATTGATTTTTTTGCATTTTCATCAATTTGGGCTTGTTTCCCTCAAGTTTCTCTTGGGTTTTGCGAACTTTGCCCGGTTGTGACTTTTTCTCCCATTTTCTCTCTCCTAGGGTTGACTTTTTCCAAGATTTTTCCTCTTTTTTCCAATTTTTTTTTTCGTTTTTCACCCACTTTTCACCCACTTTCCAGATGGCGGATGATATTCCACATGCTGGTGCTCCTTCTGAGGTTCTACCTCCACTATTACCCCCTGTCGAGGTCGCCAAGGCCAACAAGGCGGCGGGGGGCATTGCAGTTGACTTTGAGGTAGAGTTCGCCCCAAGACTCGAGCTTGAGCCATTACCATTGAGGATACAACCCTTTGATCTGGTAACTGATCGTCCTTATACACACATGCTCGCGACTGGAGGCTTGATGTGTATTGACGGTTTCGCTGGTGGCATGTCAGAAGACGTTTTACTAAGAGAGCCTATAGACACCCCATTTTTGACCGCCCTTAAGACTTGGGCACTACTGATTGTTTACTTGGTGATGAAAGGTGTCCAGTGCAAAGGTTCGATTTCTTCGACAAAGAGAACGTCAAATCCCAACCTCATACCCCTTTTTGGACCAAAACCATTTTGGCCAAAAGATTTTAGACCTTAAAATCCCCTATTTCAAGATAGTTTTTGAAAATGATTCTACGATGCTCTGAGGCTTGCATTTCGTTAAATGTTGCGCTTTTCGATAAACCGAGCAAGGACAAAGTGGAACTGAATGAAAGAGAGGTTAAATCTTTGAAAAATATTTCAAAACATCTTGGTTAGAGGTTTGGAGTTGAATAAAATTAGAGGAGAGGGAAGAAACCTAGTTGGGGAAGAAGTTGGGCATGAATTATTAAGAGAGAGTTGAGCAGCCCTCGCTAAATCGGGCCTGTCCTTTTGTATACTTGGATTTCAGCAATAAGCCACCACCACTGGAAAGAAGACTTCTGGGGCTTCTTTTTTCACTCAAGAATCTCCTGAAGCCGAGTCCGGATGGGGGAGATATGGTTGGTTGAAGTTGGGCATCAATCCAGTTGGACCGAAACTGAGCAGTCTTCACTAAAAGTAGGATATCTCTTAGCACAGTTGGAATTTTAATGTGAGGCTTCCACCATTGGAAATATTACTTCCGGGTTTTCAATTTAGACACAAGAATGGCCTGAAAGGGAGTCCAGATGAAGGAGATATGTCCATTTGAATTTGGACTTGCAGAGTAGAATTTGCTGTCGGCCACTAGTAGTGTCCTATCGGCCACAGATGTGTACGGTCGGCCACCAATGATGGCCGGTCGGCCAAAAATGTCCAAAAAGCTCAGATTTTGCAGATATTTACCTCCATCTATCTTCCAAATGCTCCAGCTGTCTCTAAATCAGATATTTCTGACCCAAGGCTCTCTTTTTGCTATATATGGAGGCCATATCTATCATTTTTGGAAGGTTAGCAAATTTTGGGAGCCTCTCTCTCTAAAAACCCCTCTCTCTCTACAAAATTTTCAGAACAAAATCTCTGCATCTCTCTAGAGTTCTCTCTCTCTTGCCCTTTTGTGCATAGAAGCAGAGAAACACTTCTAGTTTGCCTAGACATCCTTCATCAAAGTTGCATATCATTGGGCTGAGGTCCCTTGGAGCCTAATTTGAGCTTTTGAAAGGTTGTTTGAGCCCAAGAAAGTAGCTGTTTGTTGCTATGCTTCAAAGGTATAAAGCTTACCCCTTTTAAGCTTATTTTTGCACACTTGTTTTGCCACCTTTCAACTACAAAAACCTCTGTTTTTCAGTCCTAAAAATGGTCGTTTGAGCCCATTTTGTGTTAGGCGGTTGTCTTTCCCTTTTGTTCCTTAGCTTGTATAGCTTTTTGTGCCATCTTTCAAACCAAACTTTTTGGGCCTTCTAACCACTGAAATTCAGAGATTTTTCAGTGATAAAAACCCCATTTTGAAGTCCAAAATTGGAGGGGTTAGCCTCCCCTCCTTATCTCTCTATACCATGCCTTGTTAGCATTACAAAGTAGCATGTTTTTGTGGCTTGTGTTAGCTTAATTCAAGCATGTTTTAGGCTATGTTTTGACATGTTATAACTCTGTTTTCGGCTAGTTGAGTTACTTGTTGCTTGCCTCTTGCACTTGTAGTGTAATTTTGCTCACTAGCCTAGCATGCCTATTGAGTTATCCTATCGTTCTAGCTTGTGTTAGCTTAGCTCCAGCACATTTTTGCTCATGTTTTAACATGCTTTAACTCTGTTTTGAGTAGTCTTGGACATATGTGCTTTGCTTTGTATAGCTATTGTCATGACCCAAACCTGCCCCTATGGGTTAAGGACATAACCGGCCAGTAATCCCGGGATTACTTACGGCCTCAAACCATTTCAGACTTAACTCATCAGAGTAAAGAGGTCAAACGAAAGCAAAATTTAAAACTTTGTCCATAGAGCTGTGCTTACATGGCACATCATAACAAACCATACATACACATATTAATAACTCACATTAGAAAGTACAGTAGCATAAGGTTCTATATAAACATGATCATTCAACTCTAAGTCAGCCTACCAAAACTATATAAAAACATAAACCAAAGTCCTCGCCAACAAGTCAAAATAAAATAAAATAGCAGAAGGGCGAAGACTGGGCTCGTGCGTGAGACGCAAGGGCTGACTCTTCAAAACCTTGGTTGTCCCACACAAACTTCACTGAGGCTGGGTTTGGATCTCTCTTGGCTCACCTACAAACACATGAATGAGCGTGAGCGAAAGCCCAGTGAATAATATCAAATAAAGAAGATGCATTAGGACAATATACATTGGATGGCCTTGGGCCCAATTCATATTTCCATTTAACACATATATATACATAGGTCAAACAGTTGCGGTTCCAAACACATCGGAAGGCCTTGGGCCCAATCCATTCATGTCAGACTGTTCTTTGGCCTAACCATTCTTTCATTCATGTTAGACTGGCCTTTGGCCCAACCATTCTTTCATTCATATCGGACTGGCCTCTGGCCCATTCATTCTATCATTCAGACTCATACTGGTCTCTGGTCCATTTGTTCTATCATTCAAACTCATACTGGCCTCTGGCCCATTCAATCTATCATTCAGACTCATACTGGCCTCTGGCCCATTTGTTCTATCATTCATGTCAAAATTTTAACCACCATTCAAATTAACAAACTTATAAGACTTACATGGAAGTAAGCAATTGGACAAACAACATGTATCTTTATTAAGATATTACTCATAGTGATCGGTTGGTTGGTTTGCCCTGGAGCTTGACCCTACACATCACATAACATACATGGGTCATAAACAATTCAATCCGTTCCTTAATTCACATATTCCTCTTTAGGCTTCTTTCTTATCCTTTTAACTCATTTACAATGCTCAATGCATGCCTAAGAGTACTTGGAAGTGAAAGAGAATGGAAAACAAAACACATAATGTATTTTCAAAATTTCAGAAATAGGGGTCCCTGCTCGAGCGGACCCATGAGGTCTGCAAAAGTACTGGTTACATCAATTTTACGCTCAAGCGTGAACTCGGACGCTCGAGCTGAAGGTCTGTCTACGTAGCTCCCCGCTCGAGCGTGAAATTCCCCCACTCGAGCGGACACCATGTCTGCAAAAATACTGGGAGCCTGAATTTCACGCTCGAGCGGACATCAAATTTTCTGGATTTTCCAGAACATGTTCTTGAGCTTCAACTTGATAGTCAAAGGCTCTACATGCATGATTTTGGCTCAAAATTCACATATACATATACCATCATGGTATAAACACCAAATTACAACATTATGAAGCTCAATTCCAAGAATTACTTACATGCATGACCCAAATTAACCCAAACTCATCACCAACATATTAAATTCAAACATTCAAAACTCACACCTTTATGATTTGCACATGCATGTGAGAGATACTCATTATTCCCAACTTAATTGATGAAGAGATGATCAAATACGTGGACTTCAACCAAAATTCAACATGGATTACACACTTTATGTCCAAACATAGAAATTTATAGCAATTTCTTACATGCATGCAGCTATTGAATTCAAATTCCACAAAACCAACTCAATCTCATCATAGTCAATTTAATTCATGCTCTTGATCAGTATTCAACCTTGATTTCAGAAAATTACAATTTGAAATCCATGAATTTACTTACCTAGAGGCTTTAATCTCCACAAATTCTAGTTGAATCTTGAGTCCAACCTTCCAATTTCTCAAACTTGAGCCAAACACACAATTCTCCTTCTTTTTCCCTCTCTAGCCGACCCTCTCCCTCTCTCTTAGAGTTGATATCAGCCAAAAATAAGAAAATAAAGGAATTGAGCATGTAATGGCCCTCTAATTCACTTTATTTTAATATTAAATAATTGAGCACTTAATTCATTAATTTAATCCATTAAATTTGATCCAAATCAATTTCCAATTAAATTTCACCGTAGGCTTTAAAAATTATGCCAATCACAATGGCATAATCAGTTTTAGGTTCTGTGGCTGATAAGGCCTTTAATTTAAATTCCAAGGTAGATAATCAAACAGATATTCCTACGGTGAACAGATAGAAATTCAAAACCACATATTTTCACATAAATGGCACACATAAACATATTAAACACGTAATCACATTCATAATAAGGACCAATTAGCATAATACGGAACAGGGTTATCATAGTCTTCCCCCCTTTAGGAAGTTTGGTCCTCCAAACTTAATTTGCTTTCGTCGAGAAACAAATGTGGATAGCGTAGTCGCATTTCATCCTCTTTTTCCCATGTAGCATCCGTCCCATAGTGTTCTTTCCATTCCACTTTCACGATTGGGATGGACTTGCTTCTCAGTTGTTTCACTTGCCGGTCAATGATTCGTTCAGGCCATTCAGTGTATTCCATATTCTCATCAATAGCTACCCGGTGATAATCAATCACATGAAATGAGTCTCAGAGATAACCCTTCAGCATCGACACATGAAACACATTATGGATTTGCTCGAATCCCGGTGGCAAAGCAACTCTATAAGTAACTGGGCCAAGCTTTTCCAATATTTGGAACGGCCTAATGTAACGGGGCGACAACTTGCCTTTCTTTCCAAACCTGACTTGGCCTTTCATCGGAGAGACACAAATAAACACATGGTCACTAACCTCATACTCAAGAGGTCTACTCCGAACATCTGCATAATTCTTTTGTCGGTCTTGAGCTGTTTTGAGCCTTTGCTGGATGGTCTTGATCTTTTCAGAAGTGTCTTGCACAATTTCAGGCACAAGTAAAGCTCTATCCTTGACTTCTGTCCAACAAATTGGTGATCTACACCTTCTGCCATACAAAGCCTCGTATGGTGCCATACCGATACTGGAGTGGAAGCTATTATTGTATGCAAATTCTGCGAGTGGCAAATAGTCTTCCTAACTCCCCTGAAAATCCAAGGCACACATTCTCAGCATATCTTCTATCGTCTGTATGGTCCGTTCTGATTGCCCATCTGTCTGTGGATGGAATGCAGTACTAAATCTTAGTTCTGTTCCCATAGCTTCCTGCAAATTTTTCCACAATCTAGATACAAATTTTGGATCTCTGTCTAATACAATAGACACCGGAACTCCGTGTAAACGGACAATCTCATCAACATATATTGTAGCCAATCTATAAGCATTAAACGTAGTTCTAACAGGTAGAAATTGTGCAGATTTAGCCAGTCTATCAACTACAACCCAAATAGAATCCATACCTCGAGGCATCCGAGGTAGGCCAACAACGAAATCCATAGTCACATGTTCCCACTTCCATTCAGGAATTGGGAGGGGTTGAAGTAGACCACCCGGTTTCTGATGTTCAGCTTTGACTTGTTGATATTGAAGTCATTTGGACACATATTCTGCAATCTCTTTCTTCATCTTAGGCCACCAATAACTTTGCTTCAAATCTCGATACATTTTATTGTTGCCCAGATACATAGCAAACACGGATTTATGGGCTTCATCTAAAACCCTTTTCTTTAGTTCTGGAATATCTGGGACACACATACGGTTCCAAAATCTCAACACTTCATTTTCAATGTTAAACTCTGCTTTCGAACTTGTTTCAAATTCATCAATCACTTTCTTGAGGAGTTCATCCGCTTTCTATTTCTGTTTAATTTCCTCAATGATTGTCGGTTCAGCTGAAATAGCGTCTATCAATCCGCCCTGTTCACACAATACCACTTCAATTTTAGATTTTTCAAAATCTTGCAACATTTCCTTCCGTTCAGTAAGTAAACAAGCCATACTCCCCGTTGATTTACTGCTCAAGGCATCAGCAACTCTGTTAGCTTTCCCGAGGTGATACTGGATCTCAAGATCATAGTCTTTTATTAGTTCGAGCCATCTCCTCTGTCGCATGTTCAACTCCTTCTGTGTAAAGAAGTACTTCAGACTTTTATGATCTGTGTAGACTTCACACTTTGCCCCATACAAATAATGCCGCCAGATTTTCAAAGCAAAAACAACTGCGGCCAATTTTAAATCATGCGTTGGGTAGTTCTTCTCGTGTGGTCTCAACTGTCGGGAGGCGTAAGCAATAACCTTCCCATTCTGCATTAATACACAACCCAAACCTTTATAAGACGCATCATTGAAAATTATAAAATTTTTCATACCTGTGTGCAATGTCAATACTGGTGCAGTGGTCAGTCTCGTTTTCAATTCATGAATGGCTGATTCTCTTTCGTCGTTCCATTCAAATGATTGCCCCTTGCGTGTCAACTGGGTAAGAGGTACAGCTATCATGGAGAAGTCTTTCAAAAATCTCCTGTAATAACCAGCTATGCCCATGAAACTACGGACGTCTGTCACATTTGTCGATGTAGGCCAGTTCACAATTGCCTCTATTTTCTGTGGGTCCACTGAAATTCCTTCCTTATTGATCACATGTCCTAAAAAGATAACTTCATCCAACCAAAACTCACATTTCTTCAGTCTAGAAAATAATTTCTTTTCCCTAAGTATTTACAGGACGACTCTCAAATGATGTCCATGTTCAAGTCTGTTCTTGGAGTATATCAAAATGTCATCAATAAAAACCACAACAAATTCGTCAAGGTACGTCTTAAAAATACGGTTCATTAGGTCCATAAATGCTACAGGTGCATTAGTCACCCCAAATGGCATAACAAGAAACTCAAAATGTCCATACCTCGTTCTGAATACGGTTTTCTCAACATCTTCTGCCTTTACTTTCAACTGATGATACCCAGATCTCAAATCAATCTTGGAAAATACTTGTGATCCCTGCAACTGGTCAAACAAGTCATCAATACGGGGTAAGGGATATTTATTCTTTATTGTTACCTTATTCAATTCTCGATAATCAATACACAAATGTGGGGTTCCATCTTTCTTTTTCACAAACAGCACAAGTGCGCCCCAAGGCGAAGCGCTAGGTTGAATAAACCCTTTGTTAAGCAAGTCTTGCAACTATTCTTTCAGCCCTTTCATTTCAGTGGTAGCCATTCTATAGGGAGTTTTAGAAATAGGTTGGGTGCCTGGCATAGTCTCAATTATAAACTCTATCTCCTTGTCCACCAATTCCCCTGGTAGTTCATTTGGAAACACATCTGGAAATTCTCTAACAATAGGGATATCATTCAATTCAACATTTACAGATTGTTCAGACAACACATAACACAAATAACCCTGGCACCCTTTCCTGATCAGTTTACATGCCTTCATTGCAGATATTAAATAGGGTGGAGGCACTATCCCGTTACCCACAAACACAATTTCTTCCTGTTCCGGTGGTCTGAACACAACCCGTTTTGTCACACAGTCAATGGTGGCACAATATTTAGTTAACCAATCCATGCACAAAATTACATCAAAGTGCCTAAAATTCAAGGGTAATAAATCCACATATAAAATGGCATTCCCAACACGCATGTCACAAAAATGATATAAAGATTCACACAATACAGATTCCCTGGATGGAGCAGATACACATAGCAGATATGGCAATAATTCTAGAGGTCTACTTAATCTTGATGCAAATGCACATGCCACAAAAGAGTGTGTTGATCCGGAGTCAATTAACACAAAGGCATCCTGATTACATATAGAAATAGTACCTGAGACGACTGCGTTGGCATTTCGTGTATCTCCCGGAACAAGGGCAAAAACTCTCCCTTGTCTCACGGTATCTCCGGTGGTAGTAGATCTCATAGTATTTCCCGGCTTCGGGATCGATGCAGTTGAGCTAACAGCTAGCTTCCCACTGTTCTGATTACAATCTCGAGCCATGTGCCCTTGTTTACCACATTTGAAACAGGCTCCTAACACACGATAAGAAACCCCACGGTGCCTTTTGCTACAAATATTGCACATGGAAGATGTGTCTCGGGAAGAATTTGAGGTATTTGAGGAGCCCGTGTTTTGCTTTTTCAAAAATTTCTTCTTTGAGAAGAAGCCTTGCCTCTTGTTGCCTTTCCAGTTAGTTGTGGACTTAGTCTGTCTAGCTATTTTGGCTTCCGATATTATGGCCCTGTCTAGCACCCCAATATAGGTTTCTAGCTTCAAGACATTCACCCTTTCCAAAATGTCGCTTCGAAGCCCACCTTCAAAGTGCCTCACCTTTTTATAATCAGTGTAAATCACATGTGGTGCAAACCTGGCCAATTCAGTGAATTTGGCCTCAAACTCGGCTACAGTCATACTGTCTTGCCTAAGTTCCATGAATTCTTACACCTTCCTGTCCCGAACACATCGCGGGAAGTACTTATCAAAGAAGATTTCCAAAAATTTCGCCCAGTCAACATCCTTTTGATTTTCACGCATTAACATCCACCATTTTCTTGCCTCGTCTTCTAGCATGAAGGTGGCTAGAAGCACTTTCTGTGTCTCCGAGCACAGGAACACTTCAAACAGTTTTTGGATGCCAAGGACCCATGCTTCGGCTTTCAATGGATCCAATCCCCCGTGGAACTGTGATGGTTTCATTTTCTAAAATTCTTTGGTGGGAGCTATTATCTGGTCATCATTCTGATTATCTGGCATGGGTGGTGCCGGCGGTGGAGGTGGAGGATGTGGCTGCTATCACTGTTGTTGCCACTCTTGTTGTTGCCTCAATGTTTCTGCCATTTCCTGAATCAACCTTTCCATTCTATCTATTCTGGTAGTGGAGGACTCTTCTATTTCATCACCTTTGGTTCTCACCATCTGATTAAACTTACATTATACTTTACAAAAGATTCACAAGTATGCATATACTAAAGAGCATATATATTCAAATAATTTGTAATGCAAGCAAATCACAAACTTATGGCCCATAATTGTTCATATCAAAACACTTAAGCATATTCTCGATGCTTCCAAATTCATGCTTAACACATGAATGCATCCTAGATCTTTTCTAGATGCTTATTGCTCTTTTGGACAAGTGTGTGAGTTATTAACTCGGGAACTGATACCACTCTGTCATGACCCAAACCCGCCCCTATGGGTTAAGGATCTAACCGGCTAGTTATCGCGGCCTCAAACCATTTCAGACTTAACTCATCAGAGTAAAGGGGCCAAACAGATGCAAAATTTAAAACTTTGTCCATAGAGCTGTGCTTACATGGCACATCATAACAAACCATACATACACATAATAATAACTCACATCATAAAGTACAATAGCATAAGGTTCTGTATAGACAGGATCATTCAACTCTAAGTCAGCCTACCAAAACTATATACAAACATAAACCAAAGTCCTCGCCAACAAGTCAAAATAAAATAAAATAGCAGAAGGGCGAAGACTGGGCTCGTGCATGAGACGCAAGGGCTGACTCTTCAAAACCTCGGTTGTCCCACACAAACTTCACTGAGGCTAGGTTTGGATCTCTCTTAGCTCACCTACAAACACATGAATGAGCGTGAGCGAAAGCCCAGTGAATAATATCACATAAAGAAAATGCATTAGGAAAATATACATCGGACGGCCTTGGGCCCAATTCATATTTCTATTTAACACATATATATACATAGGTCAAATAGCTACGGTTCCAAACACATCGGACGGCCTCGGGCCCAATCCATTCATATCAGACTGGCCTTTGGCCCAACCATTATTTCATTAATGTCAGACTGGCCTTTGGCCCAACCATTCTTTCATTCATGTTGGACTTGCCTCTGGCCCATTCATTCTATCATTCAGACTCATATTAGCCTCTGGCCCATTCGTTCTATCATTCAAACTCATACTGGCCTCTGGCCCATTCATTCTATCATTCAGACTCGTACTGGCCTCTGGCCCATTCATTCTATCATTCAGACTCATACTGGCCTCTGGCCCATTTGTTCTATCATTCATGTCAGACTTTTGTCCACCATTCAAATTAACAAACTTATAAGACTTACATGGAAGTAAGCAATTGGACAAACAACATATATCTTTATTAAGATATTACTCACAGTGATCGGTTGGTTGGTTTGCCCTAGAGCTTGACCCTACACATCACATAACATACATGGGTTACAAACGATTCAATCCGTTCCTTAATTCACATATTCCTCTCTAGGCTTCTTCCTTATCCTTTTAACTCATTTACAATGCTCAATGCATGCCTAAGAGTACTTGGAAGTGAAAGAGAACAGAAAACAAAACATAGAATGTATTTTCAAAATTTCAGAAACAGGGGTCCCTGCTCGAGCGTGGACTTCCCCACTCGAACGGACCCATGGGTCTGCAAAAGTACTAGTTACATCAATTTCACGCTCGCGCACGAACTTGGACGCTCGAGCTGAACGTCTGGCTACATAGCTCCCCGCTCCAGTGTGAAATTCCCCTGCTCGAGCGGACACCATGTCTGCAAAAATACTAGGAGCCCGAATTTCAAGCTCGAGCGGCGGTTCTCCCGCTCGAGCGGACATCAAATTTTTCAAATGTTCCAGAACATGTTCTTGAGCTTTAACTTGATATTCAAAGGCTCTAAATGCATGATTTTGGCTCAAACTTCACATATACATATACCATCATGGTATAAACATCAAATTACAACATTATGAAGCTCAATTCCAAGAATTACTTACAGGCATGACTCAAATTAACCCAAACTCATCACCAACATTTTAAAGTCAAACATTCAAAACTCAGACCTCTATGATTTGCACATGCATGTGAGAGATACTCATTATTCCCAACTTAATTGATGAAGAGATGATCAAATACGTGGGCTTCAACCAAAATTCAACATGGACATAGAAATTTATACCAATTTCTTACATGCATGCATCTATTGACTTCAAATTCCACAAAACCAACTCAATCTCATCATAGTCAATTTAATTCATGCTCTTGATCATTATTCAACCTTGATTTCACAAAATTACAATTTGAAATCCATGAATTTACTTACCTAGAGGCTTTAATCTCCACAAATTCTAGTTGAATCTTGAGTCCAACCTTCCAATTTCCCAAACTTGAGCCAAACACACAATTCTCCTTCTTTTTCCCTCTCTAGCCGACTCTCTCCCTCTCTCTTAGAGTTGATATCAGCCAAAAATAAGAAAAGAGAGGAATTGAGCATGTAATGGCCCTCTAATTCTCTTTATTTTAATATTAAATAATTGAGCAATTAATTCATTAATTTAATCCATTAAATTTGATCCCAATCAATTTCCAATTAAATTTCACCATAGGCTCTAAAAATTATGCCAATCACAATGACGTAATCAATTTCAGGTTCTGTGGCCGATAAGGCCTTCAAATTTAAATTCCAAAGCAGATAATCAAACAGATATTCCTACGGTAAACAGATAGAAATTCAAAACCACATATTTTCACATAAATGGCACACGTAAACATATTAAATACATAATGACATTCATAATAAGGACCAATTAGCATAATACGGAACAGGGTTATCACAACTATAGTGTAAATGACCTTCATTGGCCTTGTGTTTTAAGGCCACTAACATGCTTTGTATGAGATGATTGCATGATATGGCATCATTTTGCATGTGATTTCAGTGCATATATCACTGTCACACTCTCACTTAGTTTACTCTTTCATTGCTTCTAAGAGTCGTACTTTGTGTCTTGCTTGCGAGCCAACATGTGCGCATGATTTTCTTGATTTCTATGTCTTAATCTCAGCATGTTTTAGTTATTATTTTGGCATGTTTAAGCTCTGTCCAGAGCTGGTTTAGTCATTAAAGCTTGATATCGCATGCCTCTAGTGTAATTCTCTTCACTAGTTTAATGTTTTTAGGCCCTTAGCATATCTTGCATGTGTTGCTTGCATGATTTAATGTCTTTAGCATGCCACATCAGCACTGAAAGTTTGCAATCTCCCTTTGTTCTTCACTTTTGAATTTCCTTTTGAAAGTGGTCTTGAGCCCCTCGTTGGCTTGAGCATGAAATTGAGGTTCTCCTGCCTAGTGGTTTTAACTCTTTTTTGAGGGTTCCTCCTAATCAACTGCATGAGACTTCTTTCATGCTCAAGGCAATAGTGGCTTAGGCCATCTTTCCAATTAGAGGACTTTCACATTGGATTTAACCGGTTAAAGGACTAATTGGTAAGCTAAAACGTGTAAACAAGAATGAGCCAAGTAAAACATGAACAAGATAAGCATTTGTGTTGCATTGCATGTGTTTGGATCGGACGTTAATCCAAACACAAGAAATGTGAGATATTTCATACTCATGGTGATGAAACGTGCCACAATTCTTGGTCGTTGTCACCCTTGATCATGCATGATAGGGTGGCGGCCTTTCGAGTCTTATGTGTGCATTCATTAAGCTTGTACAAGCTTGGTTCTTTTTCCACCATGCATTGAAAATGCTTGGTTGGTGGCTTGAGAGCCAAGTGCCATACTCGTTTGAGCTTGAGACATGATAAGGAGGATGGTAGTACATACATTTCCTTGCAAATACACTACTTTGCCTTGTTTGCTCTCTGTTGCAGCAAAAGGAGGAAGTTCACTAAAGTAGTGGCCAACCGGCCACATGTACCAGCCGACTTGCCACCAAAACAGCCGACTGGCCTCCAGTACTGGCCGATAGCCACCAATCATGGCCGACCAACCCTCAGTGTGTTCTTGAGATCAAACAGAAGCAATCTGGAGGTTGGTATAATTTTCAGAGGTCCAAAGATGTGCAAACAGAGGCAAGGTGGTGGATTTTTGAGAGGACGCAATCGAGCATGCATATCTCCCTCGCTTCCTGGGGCCTTTTATTTGAATTGATTAGCTAATTAGTTCATTAGCTTAGTTGTTTTATAATTAATTAGTTAAGTGTTTAATTAATTAATTCAGTTTGTAATTAATTAGCTTAGTGTAGCTAGTTATTAAATTGTGTTGTAATTAATTAGCTTAGTGTAGTTAATTAGTTGGTTTGTAATAAGTAGCTTAACTTAGTGTAGCTTAGCTTATTTATTTGGACCCTCCTGCGAGAGGGCGCAATGTTGTAATAAGGGTGCGTGTGTGTGTGCATGTCTTCCAACCCCACTTCTTTCTCCCTTTTACTTAACCACTTACAATAGTTAGTTTAGGGTCATTTTCGATTAGCAAACCTTATGCTTTGCATGCTTGCATTCATTTATTTGTCTTGCATCTACCAGGATCGGCGCATCATTCAAACTGCATCGTATTTCAAAAACCTATGTGAATATATGTATCAACCGTTGCATGCATATGCCATCTTAGATAGTCGAGCCTATTTAATTGCACTTTTACATGTGTTGCATTAGGCATTGTTCACATAGTTTAAATCATGCATTGTTTCCTAACTGGTTATTGTTTTGTCTTGGAGTACACTGTAAGTTTTTACGCTTTAGTATACTTGCATGAGTGTAAGTGTTGCCATGATAGGATGCTTGCCATGAGGCTATTTGCTTAAGTGCTAAACTGTATGTGTAATAACCCGACCCTCATATCGGTTTTTGGTACATTTTCGATCCTTTATTCTGTGCATTTACTCGCTTCCTGTGAAATTTCATGTGAAATGAGGTTTAATTAAGCAAAACTTATGAACATTGATTTCTATCTGTCTTAACAAGGAAGTATCTGTCACCATTATAATATTTGAATCAGAAATTGGAAGCCTTAGAGACTTAATTAGCTAAAATTGATTTTACATTTGAGATCAGTATATTTTTGGGTAATAATAAGCATTTCTGTGAAATTTCAATTTGGGATGATTAAACGAATGATTTTTGTCCTATTCACATGTTATATATATATATATATATATATATCTTTGTATCAAAGCTCTTTAAACAAATGAACTTAGGACTTAGTCAAAATATCTCCTGGAGGAAGAGTTTAGAATAGAGAAAGGTTGAGAGCTAAGGGAGGTAGATCATCAAAGAAGGTTGGGAATTTGAGAGATCTAGGCACAAGGTATGTAAATTTCACTTTATTTAACTCCTCTTCTTGTCCTGGGGTATGAATTTCTTGGGTGTTCAAGTAAGGTAAGAGGTGTTTTGTGGTGTGTGTGTATGTGACACTTATGGAATTGAAGAAGTATGATCTTCATGTTGTAGCTGTGTTAATTTGAACCATAAGAGGCAAAATTACATACTCTTTGTGAATTTACATGCTTGCATCTAATTATGTGAGAGATGAATTGTGTATGTATTAGAGAGAAATGGATTGTGATGGCGAGAGAGTGAAGAAGATCAAATCCATGTGCAAATGGTTGTATGTTTGTATCCCTATTTACATGCTTTTTGAACCATGATTTAGCAATTAAAAGATCCATCTTAGAGCCTAACAAACACTCCCAAAAGAATGAGTTTTGCTGCAACTTTCGGATTGATTTCTTTGCCCAGACCACACGAGCGGCCACGGGCACCGCACGAGCGGACATGAAGAAGAAAAAAGGAGTTTTCATTCTGTTTTTGGGCGCTCGAGCGGCCACGGGCACCGCACGAGCGGACATGAAGAAGAAAAAAGGAGTTTTCATTCTGTTTTTGGGCGCTCGAGCGGCCGGGTTCTTCCGCTAGAGGGGAATTGGGCCGCACGAGCGGCCAAAGTGGGCGCACGAGCGGCCACCCCTGTTTTAGCATACACTGGGTAACTTTCAACAAGTATATCTTTTGTATCCGGACTCCGTTTTGAGTGATTCTTGAGCCTAAAATCATGCCCTGGAAGTCTAGTTTCCAATGGTTGTGGTCTCACTCCCAAATTTTAAATACAAGTATAGTTATGCCAAAATTAGGGACGACTATTCACTTTCTATTTACCGATTTGTACCATTTCTTCGTCTGAACCTTTCTCTTATCGATTCCTCCTATCTTATGAGGCATGGATTATAACCTATGGAGGAATAATGAGTCT
This sequence comes from Camellia sinensis, assembly GCF_004153795.1. NCBI lineage: Eukaryota > Viridiplantae > Streptophyta > Magnoliopsida > Ericales > Theaceae > Camellia > Camellia sinensis. Next base: position 537,615 of record NW_021025227.1, read on the forward strand.
AGAATCACCATAGCTATTGAGTGAGGAATAGAAAGAGATTGGTTTTATTCTCATAATCTGGTATGTGCATTATGTTTGTAGGTCAAGACGAGGACATCGTTCCACCGCTATCAGAGACCTACCACTGTGAGTAATAGTACGGTTGTTACTAACGTCTTATCCTTGTAAGTGATCACACTAACAGTTATGTCAGCTGGAAATCAATGTGAATGTTGAAAGGTTTGCGTACGTCAGTATGACTTTGGAATCATTTTGTTCTGTCAATAACGAACATTAACTCCATGTTATCTATAAACGAACTATGTCGCCTTTTAAGCATAAAGGGAACTTTTGTTCATCTTAGAATGATGAAATTTGGGTGCATTTAAGATCATTCTGGGTTGCCACTAATGAATCAAGATTATTCTGTTATATGACACATGAACTTGAGATCGTTCAGATCCTATGACATCAATGCAAAGGTCTAATGTTATCACATAACCCACGTTAGAATGTGAAGTGTTCTATCCTCATGAAATGCAATGGAATGGCATGTATGCCCTCTGTTAATGGTATATTCGCTCTTGATCCTCGTTAATGTTTATGTTCTGCTATTTACGAGACAACTATGCTGATAATTAATATGCACATTCTGTTATCTGCAAGTTAGTGGCATTAATTCGTGATGAACAAGTGAAATGTGGGTACATTATGAAACTATAGTAGTTATGTACCTTTGGAATCGCTCAATCTGTTAATGGTTGTTGTTAGCACTTTGTTAAATGTAACTTAATTATGCTAACTCATTTGAATGATAAAAAGAAACCGTGTGCCTTTGTATGACTATAAGACTAGTCTGCTCTGATGATATCTGTGGTTATTCCGTTATGATGTCCATTTTGTTTATATTATGACATGATGAGACTTATTGATTTCTGGTATGGAACAAGGTGCTATACGGAACTAAGTGCTACACTTTGGTGGGAGCCACCTCTAGAATCCGTGCGAGCCACCGCTTGAGTCCATACATATATGAACTGAGCTTAAAGTCGTTCTGTTATTTCTGGGCCGATGACCGTTCTGTTATTTCTGGGCTTAAAGTCGTTCTGTTATTTCTAGGCCGATTGCCGTTCTGTTATTTCTGGGCTTAAAGCCGTTCTGTTATTTCTGGGCCGATGGCCGTTCTGATATTTCTGGGCCGATGGCCGTTCTGTATTTGTTAGGCCTATGGCCGTTCTGTACATTACTGAGCGTAAAGCTACTCTGTTAAGCATACTAAACCCATGGCTGTTCTGAAAATAATTACAGAAAGAAGTTAATCATATATCTCTGCAGTTATATGCTCTATCATTCAAGTTAACCATTACATTATTTAGATACTATTATTCACTAAGTTTTACTTACTCTGTATTTTGTCTGTTTTTGTAGGTAAGCATCCGGGAGGCCAGTCCTAACCCTTAAGTCTCGTCTCTCTCTTGTCAACCCCAGTGTGTCTATGCACTTAGATGGAACCATACATTTTGCAAGGTTTTACTAGGTTTTTGGTTTATGCTTTAATTGTCTGTCTAAAGTCGAAGTGTATATAATCCTTTTACCTTTCAATATTTTTGTTATGCGCCCAATTTTGAGGGCTGGGTCTGTATATGTATATGTACATAGTCGAATTCTGAGATGCACGTCACTATATGTTTATCTACCTTATGTTCTGTTCGCGATCCTGGCATAGTAGTGATAGCTCAATGGATGTCATGTATGTTATTATATGATATTAAATGCTTCCGTTCAAGCCCCATATGATATGTATATCAGATTTAGTGTCCGTTTCCGAATAAGTCATGCCCAAACTTTTAGGGGCGGGTTTGGGGCATGATAAGTGGTATCAGAGCACGAGTTGTTATCTCACACACGAATCCATTGAGCTTTAGGATGTCTAGAAAAGACTTAGGTATCATGCATGACATCCTTAATGCATACGAAGAAATTGATAGCAACGATAATGGTGCATGTATATCGCTAACCGTAATGGTTATTATTTATGTCGGTTGTACATTCCTTGTGTATATTGTGATTGATTGCCATGCAGAACATGGTAAGATCTGCAGATGAGATTAAATCAATAAAGTTGCGTAACGGAAGCGTGGTGACGATTCGAGCTGGTCGGTAAGAAAATTTATATGCAAATGATTAGATGAAATGTGTGTTATCATGGGAATAATGATAATATGAATGGGCTTTTAGCATCTACTTATGTGACTTGATTAAACTCTAAGTACAGAATAAATGATCTTGAAATAGTATGTAAGTGATATGATTTCGTGAACTAAGGAAATTATCGAAGACTTCTGATAGGGAATTATTGATGAGATCTAAGGAGTAGTGTTTATGTGTAACCGGAATTTGATTATGGGAATCGGCAACCATAATTATGTCTACTCATAGTTAAGTAATCTGTAATTTGTATTCTGTACTCTGTACTCTGCCCTCTATAATCTGTTATCTGAAACCTGAAATCTGAAATTTGTAATATGTTCTGTTTACGTTTCATCTATAATTTGTAACCGAGATTTCTTATAAGAAATGGGCGAAGAACATGAAGAGCCCCACCTATATTATGTATCTACTTATATGATACCCGAAAAAAAAAAAGGGTAGTTAAGGACCACTGTGAAACCAAATTAAATGAGTGGGATCTAATAATTTATCGCAAGAACGAAAACTCTGTCTATGTGTGTTAATGATTTAAGATGGAGAAATCATTTCTGTGTAAAATGCAAATACTGGATATTGTGAATTAGTCCTCTATTACCTACTTGGAGACTATAATGTGAACTGTTCTGCATGACATTGTGAACTCTGATAGGAACAAATGGAATTGGGAATATGCTATGTGTAGACGGCGCCCGCGTGGGCCCCATGCTACAGTTCGGACTCGATTTGTGTCACGGTTCTTAATCTGAACCAAAGAGTCCAAATCTGGCAAATCGTTTTGAGAAACAGATTTTTGAAAAAGTAGTGCCAAACATGGACTGCTTTGCCAGATACAGAGTCGCCACCTAAATATTTTAAAATGGGGAAATCCAGAACCCAACAGAGCCTTTTGTAGAATTTGTTGCAAGGTGGAGAGCAAATGCAGCAAATATGATAGATTGCCCTTCTAAGAGGGACCAAGTGCGGATAATGGTGTAGAACCTTGAGCCTGATATGTTGCAAAAGTTGATAGTGGCTCAACTATTCACTTTCAAAAGTTTGCATGACTTGGGTGTTCAGATTGAGAGTGCATTCAACAGAAGGATTATTCCTAGAACAAGTGAACCGGTGATATTACCACCTAAGACCTTGAAGTAACCCACCAGAACCCAACAGAGCCTTTTGTAGAATTTGTTGCAAGGTGGAGAGCAAATGCAGCAAATATGATAGATTGCCCTTCTAAGAGGGACCAAGTGCGGATAATGGTGTAGAACCTTGAGCCTGATATGTTGCAAAAGTTGATAGTGGCTCAACTATTCACTTTCAAAAGTTTGCATGACTTGGGTGTTCAGATTGAGAGTGCATTCAACAGAAGGATTATTCCTAGAACAAGTGAACCGGTGATATTACCACCTAAGACCTTGAAGTAACCCACCAGAACCCAACAGAGCCTTTTGTAGAATTTGTTGCAAGGTGGAGAGCAAATGCAGCAAATATGATAGATTGCCCTTCTAAGAGGGACCAAGTGCGGATAATGGTGTAGAACCTTGAGCCTGATATGTTGCAAAAGTTGATAGTGGCTCAACTATTCACTTTCAAAAGTTTGCATGACTTGGGTGTTCAGATTGAGAGTGCATTCAACAGAAGGATTATTCCTAGAACAAGTGAACCGGTGATATTACCACCTAAGACCTTGAAGTAACCCACCAGAACCCAACAGAGCCTTTTGTAGAATTTGTTGCAAGGTGGAGAGCAAATGCAGCAAATATGATAGATTGCCCTTCTAAGAGGGACCAAGTGCGGATAATGGTGTAGAACCTTGAGCCTGATATGTTGCAAAAGTTGATAGTGGCTCAACTATTCACTTTCAAAAGTTTGCATGACTTGGGTGTTCAGATTGAGAGTGCATTCAACAGAAGGATTATTCCTAGAACAAGTGAACCGGTGATATTACCACCTAAGACCTTGAAGTAACCCACCAGAACCCAACAGAGCCTTTTGTAGAATTTGTTGCAAGGTGGAGAGCAAATGCAGCAAATATGATAGATTGCCCTTCTAAGAGGGACCAAGTGCGGATAATGGTGTAGAACCTTGAGCCTGATATGTTGCAAAAGTTGATAGTGGCTCCACTATTCACTTTTAAAAGTCTGCATGACTTGGGGGTTCAGATTGAGAGTGCGTTCAATAGAGGGATTATTCCTAGAACAAATGAACCGGTAAAGAGGGTGTTTTCTGAGAGTACCAATGTTGGTAGTAGCACTATTCCCAAACCCACTAAAATCAACAAGTGCTCGCAATTGTTGCAAAGACTGTGGATGACACTTTTGCCACTCAGGATGAGAGCATTCTGAATCAAGGGGCAAGTTGGGAAAAGGGATGTCGTACCAGAAACACCCCTTTCAGCTTCAATCCTACACTCGGAAGAGATCAGCAAACCCAGTCAACACCTACCGACCCTTTCGCCGGTACAGGTGACACAACCTCACAAACCTTGAAATACCCACCCCGAGGCCAGAGGGTCTTTAATCCCCTCTACATGACTTCGTCCAAAGTTCTCCAAATCCTCATTGGACAAGGCAATCTCAAACCCTTTGAGCCTCGGCCTCTCCCGAATCCCCTTCCGGCTAAGCATGATCCGGCCAAGTACTGTGCCTTCCATTTGCAAGCCGGTCATGACACGTCTTCGTCACGAAATACAAGATCTGATTGATAACAAGGTCATCATCGCACCAGGCTCTATAAAGTCTATCGGCACTTGATCAGTGAACTTGGAGGGATAATGTGATCATTTGATCGAGGGATGAACCACCTGCTCACGGTGCTCAGTTTACTCCAAATGTGGAGGATGGCACGCACTGTTTTGAGCAATTTGCAAATGCTGTTTACTTTACTTTCTGACTTGGGTGTTGGGTCAGTCTTATTGTGTTGTATTGAGTCAGTCTTTTTGTACTGAGTTAGTCGAGTCTGTCTTGTTGTATCGAGTCAGTCCTGTTGTGTTAGAGTCGGGTGATTTCGGCGGTGCCACCTCGGACATCACTTGCTTGTTTTGTGTTTGTCTTTTATACTCTTTCTTTTGCGTCTGTTTTTGCCTTTGAAGCCAGTTGTGCCAAAAGATTTGAATGAAATAGCAGAGCTTTTCGCCTACTTTTCTGTGCCTTGAAATCATTACATTGACCTAAGTTTTTCAAAAACTCTTCTAATACTGTGGTGAAAACAAAGAGGAAGGAATTCCTCTGGATTTGCAAAATTTGATCAAACTGAGAGAAAGAGAGGCATGCTAAGCCCTTAATGAATGAGATCATGTTTGCTAATGTGAGTACTGAGAAAGATCCTGGCTTGATCCAGGTTGGTTCTACATTGTCTTCAGCACGAGCGACAAGTCGCTTTCTTCAAAGATTTCAAAAAATGTTTTTTGTGGTCCTGCGCAGACATGTATGGAATTGATCTTGAGATCGTGTAGCATAAGATCACTCTCGGCCTTGAGACTGGACCCCTTTTTCTTTCAAACCTTGGACTTTGACTCAGAATGTACAATGATCAATCATAATATAAGGCTTGTATGGCCGGATCGGAAGTAACCCTTAAACTAGAAGCGAGAGAGTCAGATCAAGAAGGTCAAATATTATCAAAGGAAGCTTGTGAAACTAGATTAGAAGTAGCCCTTGAACTAGGGGAAAAAATGCCAGATGTGCTCAAAGATTCAAAAGATGGGTCATTCCGCAAGTCAATGAAGACTGGCAAGAAAGCCAAATTCCAGCAGCTGGAAGAGGAAAAATTATTGTTGAAGGACAATCGAGCTCCTATCCACAACACTAGGGGCAAATTCAGACCCGATTGGATGGACTCCTACATCATCGGCGAACAACAGCCATTCTCTTGGATGCAGATGGCTTCGAGATCTCAAAATCGATTAACATAGGCAAGTTAAACTTTTTTATCCTTGAGAGGCTCACTGGGCCGAAAACCCAGAAGGGCAACCAAAGCAAAAGTTAGAGCAAGAGAAAAAGAAGAAAAAGAATAAAAATGAAAAAATAAAGAAAAAAATAAAGAAGGAAAAAAGAAAAGAAAAGAAAAAGAAAAGAAGAAAAGAAAAGAAATGAAAAGAAAAGAAAAACAGAGCTCGCAAGGTTGAAAACCTGAAGGGGGTCCTTGGCAAAAGTTAGAGTGCAAAAGGAGAGTGTCAACACCCGAGTGAACCTCAACCCGGAACTATGTCAGGCTTGATTCCCATCTTTGGGATACGTAGGCAACTTTATCTTGAAGTTCGGCCGCAATCATTTTCAGCCTGCTTGGCTCATCCATGCTGATTGGTATATCCTTGTTCAACTCAGCTATCTTGTCCATGTACAAATTGGCTCATCTTTGTTCCAATTCAGTTGTTCTATTTCGTTGAAAGATTTAGCTGCAAGACAATTGAAGTTTAGATTTGAGGTTGTGCATCTCAAGAGTAAATTCCGTGTTGGTCAAGTAGTGGCCATTTGCAAAAACAGTTTTGAGGATTTTTAATGAGGTTGACTAATTTTCTCGAAAATTATCTCATTTTTTCAAAACTGGACCATTTCTTGGACCCAAAAAAGGAAAATTTTCAGTGCTCACAACCTAACTTGCATGATTTCAAATAAGAAAATCGAACAAGTAGTGGACTTCACCGCAGGCTATGCGTTGCTCTCCTTGATGGATGGATTTTTTGGGTATAACCAGATTCTGATGGCGCCCGAGGACAGAGAGAAAACTACTTTCACCACACCGTGGGAAACCTACTACTATCGGGTAAGTGATGCCATTCAGGCTGAAGAATGCCGGGGCTACCTATCAAAGGGTTGCAACCATAATTCTGCATGATATGATCCATAAAGAGGTCGAAATGTACGTGGACGACATGATTTCAAGTCCAAGGAAAGAGAGGGCCACTACACTGCCTTGAAGAAATTCTTTCAATGGATCAGAGAATATCGATTGAGGTTGAATCCACAAAATTGTACTTTCAGTGTAACAACAGGGAAAATGCTGGGTTTCTTGATCACACAGAGAGGCATTGAGGTAGATCCTTCCAAAATCAAGGCCATCCTAGAAATGCCACCACCAAGGACTGAAAAGGAGGTGTGAGGCTTTTTGGGTAAAGTACAATTCATAAGACAGTTTATTTCTAAATTAACCTTAACTTGTGAACCACTATTTGGTCTCTTGAAGAAAGAAAAGAAATTCTGATAGGATGACCGATGTCAATTCACTTTTGAGCAGATCAAGCAATACCTTCAAAAGCCACCTGTGTTGTCGCCGCCAGAGCTAGGGATGCCCTTGATTTTGTATCTGTCAGTCACGGACACAATGATGAGATGCATGCTTGCTTAGGAATCTGAGGATAGGATGGAGAAAGCCATCTATTACTTGAGTAAGAAAATGTTGGATTATGAGACCCGTTACACTCCGCTAGAGAAAGCCTGCCTAGCCTTGATATGGGCTACCAAGAAGTTGAGGCGCTACCTGTTAGCTCACTCCGTTATTCTAGTTTCGGGATTAGATCCCATCAAATATCTCTTTAAGAAACCAGCGCTTACGGGTAGGCTAGCTCATTGGTTGCTGTTTCTTTCTGAATTCGATCTGAAGTATGTTATTCACAAATATGTCAATGGGAGAGCCGTAGCAGAGTTTTTGGCAGATCACCCAGTGGAAGGGGATGAAGTGGTAGAATACATGTTCCCAAATGAAGCAATTCTGCAGGTTGATGAAGGGATTTGGACAATGTTCTTTAACGGAGCGTCTAACCAGTACGGTTATAGGATAGGGGTGTTACTGATAGCACCCGACAATTCCTATATACCCTTGGCCTTCAAACTCCAGTTCAAAGTATCCAACAACGAAGTAGAATACGAGGCGTGTATCGCTGGTTTGGAAGCTGCCCTAGAACTAAGGGTAAAAAGGTTTGACGTCATTGGGGACTCAAACCTGGTTGTGTTTCAAGCAAAAGGAGACTGGAAGGTCAAAGAAGAAAAGATGAAGATCTATCACCAGATCCTGGATGTTCTGATTCATAGGTTTGAGAAGCTAACCTTCACTCATCTACTAAGAGAGAATAACAGGTTCGCTGACGCCTTATCAACTCTATCTTCCATGATAGACATCCTGTTTAGAGTCCGGATGCGTCCGATCATTATTGAGCAGAGATATACGCCGGTCTACGAGACTATCGCCATAATAGATAAAGTGCAAGATCAAAACCCTTGGTTTTATGATATCTGGAACTTCTTGGAAAAGGAGGTTTATCCACCAGGGGCAAATTCCAAAGATAAGAGGGCAATATGGCAGATGGCCGTTCAATTTTTCATCTGCGGAGGTAAACTGTACAAGCAGGGTCATCTGGGAATGCACAAGTTGTGTGTCGACGCAGAGGAATCAAAGTGCCTAATGGAGGCCATCCATGGTGAAGAGTGCGGAGCGCACATGAGCGATGTAATGTTTTCCCGGAAGATTCTCATGCAAGGTTACTACTGGTCTACTACGGAGGACGATTGTATCGGTTTTGTTTGGCGATGCCATAAATGCCAGATTCATGCCAATCGCATGAACATCTTGCCGTCGAAGCCGTACAACATGACTTCACTATGGTCTTTCTCAGTCTGGGGAATCGACGTCATTGGCGCAGTCACACTGAAAGGGTCAAATAGGTATGAATACATTCTGGTGGCAATTGATTATTTCACAAAGAGGGTGGAAGCTCAGTCGTTAATATAGTTTCTAAATACGTTTTCAGTCTAGGGGACTGATGTGATTGGGGCAGTTACTCCGAAGGGGTCGAACGGGCATGAGTACATCTTGGTAGCAATAGACTACTTTATAAAATGGGTCGAGGCCAAATCCTATGCAGTGCTGAAGGCGTCGCATGTAGCTAAGTTCATCAGGAACAACATCATCTGTCGCTATGGGGTCCCAAATGAGATTATTTCGGATAACGGTTCCCACTTCAAGAAGGAAGTGATCGACTTGTTGGAGAATTACAATGTGGTTTTTCATAAGTCATCCACCTATAGGTCGCAAACCAACGAAGCTGTTGAGGCCGCCAACAAGAACATCAAGCATATCCTACAGAAGATGGTCGAGACTTATAGGGACTGGCCAGACAAATTGCCATTTGCACTCTAGGGTTATAGGACTTCAATTTGGACGTCTACTGGGGCAACTCCGTACTCTCTTGTTTATGGGATGGAAGTTGTTCTGCCGATTGAAATAGAAGTTTCGTCACTGTGGGTTATGGCTGAATGTCAGATAGCACAGGTAGACTGGCAACAAAGCAGGTTCGAAGAACTGATGCTGTTTGACAAGAGGAGGCTGAAAGCACTGTACCATGTTTAGGGTTATCAAAGCAGGATTGCTAGGGCTTTTAACAAGAAGGTTAAATTCTGAAATCTCAAAGAAGGAGATTTGGTGCGAAAAGACAATTGAGCTCCCATCTATGACCCTAGGGGCAAGTTCAGACCCAATTGGACAGGTCCTTATATTATCAAAACTATCTGGTCAGGTGAAGCTGTTATTCTTATGGACCTCGATGGCCTAGAATTTTCCCAACCAATCAACATGGACAAGTTGAAGAAATGTTATCCCTGAGAGGCTCGCTAGGCCAAAAATCCAGAAGGGTGACCTAGGCAAAAGTTAGAGCTTAAAAAATTGGAAATAAAGAAAAACTGAGCTCGCAAGGTTGAAAATCCTAAAGGGCGACCTTGGCAAAAGTTAGAGCGCAAAAGGAGAGCGTTAATACTTGAGTGAACCCGAAGCGAACTATGTAAGGCATGATTCCTATCTTCGGGATACGTAGTCAACTTCATCCTGAAGTTCGGTCGTAAACACCTCCAAATCAATTGTCCTGTCAAAGTGTTTGATCATGTCATCTTTGTCTAATCTTTACCTGGAAGTTTGGTTGTGATCCATACTCTAACAAACGAGCTGGTTATAGTGGTGAGCAGTGTTATTCAGACAAGGGGTAATTTTCCATTTTTGGATTCGGGGTTGTACATCTCGAGGATAGATTCCGTGCATGTCAAGTTATGATCCTTATCGAAAATGGTTTTGAAAAGTTTTGATAAAAGTTGATTTTTGCTCAAATTAATCCTTTTACAACTTAGACCATTTTTGGACCAAAAGGAAAATTTTCAGTGCTCACAACTTCAATTTCGTTGATTTCAATACAAAGTTCTCTAACTCTCGATATAAATCAAAGCTGTTTTTATTACGTTCATAAAAGTTGAAAAGAAAGATCAAAGCAAATAAACTTGGGGCATAGATGAGTCAGGTGTTCCTGCATCCCCCGTTTGTGCTCGTAAAAGCTTTTGATGCTAAAGTGGGCTCGGATTGCACCTCATCTTCAAGCCAAGTCAGGCACTTGCCAAAAAGGGTGTAGCTGAAACTAGGGACAGGAGCCAGAAGTTCTTTCGTCCTCCAACCAGTGAGGTATCTAGCCAAATGTGAACCTCGGATGGGGAATGAAACCGGGTACTTTGCCCCTTTCTCGGGGCAAGTCTGTTCATGTCCAAACTAACATTTGAATCAGAATGGAAAGTAGAATACATAGTGTGTCAAGCCAATTAGTTGAATGCCAGGTTGTCGAGTCATGCTGTAGTTCATTTCGATGAAATTAAGCCAGAGGCAACGCCAAGCTATGTCTGCAGCAGACCTATTGCACATCCAATGGCACCACCACCCTTCATTCGGGAAATCCACTAGCTGTTGGCAGAAAAAGTATGCTCGGGCTAAGTATGTGGGGCAGGAGTCCACTACCTTTAGCTTGTCCATAAGCCACATCTGGGGAGGGATGAAAGAAAAGAGAGATTAAAGAATAAAGAGATGTATGATGAGAGAAAAAGCGAGAAAATGGCTTTGAAAGAAAAACAGAGCATGAGTGCCGAGAGATGTGAGAAACAGATGTTAGAAAAGGATGAGAAACATTACCTAAATAAGTAGTGGACTCCCCGCGAATTTGTTTGTCTTACCGATGGAAGGCGTCTAAGCCCATCAAAGTCACGGCCAACGCCAAACCAATGCAACTCTTACCCTCTTTCAAACCATGGGCAACTTCGATTAATCAAATGCTAGACTCGTAGAAACTAGGGGCAAGGAGGAAATGTGCTAGCATGCACAAACGAAGAGCGTGTTGTTGAAAATCCCGCCAAAGAAGATCACCGCGGTCGCTAACAGCAGAAAAGTGATGGATCAAACTGGGAATGTATATCTCTCCATTGTGAACCAAGGAATGGGCCTCATGTAGAGTAAGCCAGCCCATCCATCCCAAAGCTTGGATGTGACAAAAACGGAGCTGAGGCAACATTTCCTCATTGTCTCGGGACTCCATTAGCACTTGAAATTCTTCGATTGTCGGGCATATCTCTTGTCCCCCGAAGCTAAAGACGTGTGTAATCAGATTCTAACATCTAGCTGTGGCATGTAGGAACGGAAAACAAAGTGGAGAACGACTCAGCAGGAATAGTGCATTTATGCCGAAACCCCAGAAATTTAGCTTTTCCGAGCCATCTAAAGTTGCAATCCAATTCGAGAGTTTTTCGGCAAAGAATGGCTCCATTTTGTGAAGAATTTGCAGCTAAAATAAAGAAACTATGAAGCTCAACCTTTTGTAGAAGATAAGGCAGTGAATGGAAGTCAGGTGGCAACAATCTGGAGGTTCCTCACATCGATGGCCGACCTGCCACTAGTGATGGCCGACAGGCCACTTTCGTAGCCGACCAACCACCCTTGGTGGCCAACAACATCTATTTATGGCCGACAGCCTTCTTTTCTGACCTATTGTCCACCTGTGTGCTGAGAATGCTGAAAACATGTGTTTTGTCCTATTCTTTGTGCATTTCAAGGTCTTGTTTTGAGTCCTTTTAGTTTTAGCAAGTTTGCTGAATTGTGTTTGAGTTGTTTTGTTTTTGTTTATCGAATTGTTGCTATTTTGATTATCGAGTTCTATTACTTTGTTTGTTGGTTGGTTCATTACCTGATTAAGATTGTTGTGCTAATACCATTTTAAAATTTCATTATCAAATTCAATCTCGTTTTCATGCAATGTTGTGTTCATGATGCAAAATACAACACCTTTTCAAATGAAAACTGGTTTTCATTCCGATCATGGCTGCTTTCGACAAAAGTTCAGTACAAGTTTTAAAATCAAATAAAACCTGTCTGAACTGTACAATGTGCTAACGTTACCAAGAAAAAGAATCTAGGAAAAAACTATAAGAAAATCAACGCCAGTCGCCTCAGGCTCGTGATGCCCTCTTCGTCCTCTTCCTTAGAGGAAGGGACCCCGGGGCACTGTCTCTATCGGCGCCGCTATCTGAATTTGGAGCAGAGTATGAGCTGGCACCATCTCCACTCTCTGTCTCTCAACTTGCCTTGACATCAGCACCCCCACTCTCGGAACTAGGGTCACCGTTGCCTCTACTCTCAAAGGACTCTGGCTGTGGACTCACTGCTTCCTCGGAGCCACTCATCTCGATGTCGTCATCGCTAAGGATGGGCTTTGAAGGACCACTCTCATCTCGGGTGCCCCTGGCTCTCCCTCTTTTGCGTGCCGGAGCCTACCTCTCTCTCCTCCCTGCTGCTGGAGGAGGCATCGCTGGTGCAAGTGCTGCAGCTGTCGCTGGTGTTGTCGGTATAGATAGGACCTGAAAAGATAATTGTCATATGTTAGCCACAATATGCATATCAAATTCAAGTATGGTGTCTAGAATGAGTATATGCAGAGGTCAGGTACAGTGTATGAATATAGTGTAGAAGTGTAGTGTTTTAGATGCAGTGTAGTAATATAGTACAGGGAAGCTTTAAGTCAGAATGTTAGTTTCAGTGTGTCAGTGGAAATTTGATGACTGGAGTGTGAGAAAATTGAAAAAGTGACCTGAATGTCGTGGAAACCGAGCAGTGCCTCCCTCCTCAATATCATACCCTCAAATGAGGCTAGTAGCTCGGTGTATCCTGGAGGTGCCTACAAACACATTGGGAATGATCAGTGTCCAAAAGGAACAAATATCATAAAGAGATGGGAAAACTAAAAAAATGTGGTATGTACCGGGGGTGCATCGCGAGCTCTGAGATATCTATGCCCCGCTACAGTAGGCTCAATCGGGATCTGGTAGGCCTCCCCAGTATACAACACTGTAGGCAGCTTCGGCTAGTCGATCCTCTGTCCTGCCCAGGTAGCCCCTCTACCATGCACCCTGGTCGCCCTAGCCACCTTGGGCATTCTAGCTCTCTTCCTCGCAGCTAGAGCCCCCGTCCCCTCACCACCACGAATACCGGTCAATAAAGGCATGAGGTGTGTCCGGATGAATGTCAAATAGTCCCCTTCTCCACGAAAGTAGTCAGCCTCCAAGCCCTCTGTAAACTGAATCATCTCCTGGAATGTGAGTCTCTCTATAGCTCTCATAGATGGTGGAGGCACCACGGTAACTACCGGCTTAGGCAAGCCCATGGTCTAGTGTAAGAACCTCTCGCCTAAAATCCAGACACGACAAACCGGGCCCTCAAATAAAATCCGATAATGGGAGGCTCCCCAAGATCCAATGAACTGGTCCCTAACCTTCAAAACTAACACACAAGCACAAGGAGGGGAGGATAGCCCCTCCACTTTTAGGACTTCAAAACATGATTTTTGCTCTAAAAAACCTCTGAAATCAGTGGTAAAAAGCTCAGAAAAAGGTGATGAGAATGTGGGAAACACAAGGGCAAAGGCCTTAGAAGGAAGGTTCAAAGAAGGGTTATCAACCCCCCTACCTTTAATGGCATTAAACCATAAGTTTTAGCCCCAAAACACAGGTAATAAATACCTTAAAAACAGTAATAAATGATAGAAAACAAGTAGTGTAAAGATGGTATAAAAAGCACTAGAAGGTATACCTCTTGAAGAGGAATAAACAGAGCATGCACAGGGTTTTTTCAAGGGTTTGTTTGTACAATTCACCCCTCCTTTTCATGAACAAATCAAAGGAGTAGTGAACTTGGTCCACAAACCATCTACTCAAGTAATTTCATTGCATGATGGCTCATGAACCAAAGTGTGTAATTTCAATAAATGCAATAAAATAAGACTCTCGAAACCACCTCCCTATCATGGAAGATCAAGGGAAGTAGTAACCTTGGAAACTTGAACCATTTAATCACTAATGAGTATGAAATGTCTCAAGCTTCCATGTGTTCAATTAACGTTCGATTGAACACAACACTTTTTATTATCTTGCACCATTTTAGTCCCAAGTTTTAATTACTCCATTTTAAATTACCAACCATTCTTTAGTTCAATTGAGTCCAATGGTGAGTTTAAGTCCTCTAAATGGAAAGAAGGCTCAAACCAAAAGTTGTTTTAGGCATGAAAGAGACATCACACCGTTGGTAATGAACCCCATAGGGATTAAACCATTAAACATGCCATCTCAATCTCATGCTTTAAACAAACAAGTTGTTTGAACCACTTTCAAAGCAAAATAAAAGCCAAGAAAGGAGGAAGGTTGCATATCATGACCCGAACCTGCCCCCATGGATTAAGGACATAACCGACCGATAATCCTGAAATTACTTACGGCCTCAAACCAAATCAGACATAACTCATCAGAGTAAAGGGGCCAAACGGAAGCAGAATTTAAAACTTTATCCATAGAGCTGTGCTTACATGGCACATCACAACAAACCATACATAAAGATATTAATAACTCACATCAGACAATACAGTAGCATAAAGTTCTTTACAGACAGGATCATTCAAGTCTAGGTCAGCCAATCAAAACTATATACAAACGTATCCAAAGTCCTCGCCAACGTGACAAAATGACACAAGATAGCAAAAGGGCGAAGACGTGTCTCGTGCGTGAGACGCAAGGGCTGACTCCTCAAAACCTTGGTTGTTCCACACAGACTTCACTGAGGCTGGGTTTGGATCGCTCTTGGCTCACCTATATACACATGAATGAGCGTGAGCGAAAGCTCAGTGAACAATATCGAATAAAGAAGATACATTAGAACAACATACGACAAACGGCCTTGGGCCCAATTCATATTCTATCTAATATATATATATAGGTATACATAGGGCAGGTGACTGCAGTTCCAAACATATCAGGTGGCCTCGGGCCCAATCCATTCATGTCAAACTGGCCTTTGGCCCATTCATACTTTCATTAGTGTCAAACTGGCCTTTGGCCCACCCATACTTTTATTAGTGTCAAACTGGCTTTTGGCCCATCCATACTTTCATTAGTGTCAAACTGGCCCTTGGCCCATTCATTCTATCTTTCTTGTCAAACCGGCCTCTGGCCCATTCATTCATATCCAATGGCCTCTGGCCCATTCATTCACGTCAGACCATTATTCATGTCAGACTGGCCTTTGGCCCATTCATTCTCTTATTCATGTCAGACTGGCCTTTGGCCCATTCATTCTCTCATTCATGTCAGACTGGCCTTTGGCCCATTCATTCTCTTGTTCATGTCAGACTGGCCTTTGGCCCATTCATTCTCTTATTCATGTCAGACTGGCTTTTGGCCCATTCATTCTCTCATTCATGTCAGACCGATCTTTGGCCCATTCATTCTCTTGTTCATGTCAGACTGGCCTTTGGCCCATTCATTCTCTCATTCGTGTCAAACTAGCTTTTGGCCCATTCAGTCATGTCATACGGGCTCTGGCCCATTCATTTATGTCATACATGTCAAATTGGCCTTTGGCTCACTTTATCATTCATGTCAGACTGGCCTTTGGTCTATTCATTCTCTCATTCATGTCAGACTGGCCTTTGGCCCATTCATTCTCTTGTTCTTGTCAGACTGACCTTTGGCCCATTCATTCTCTTATTCATGTCAGACTGGCCTTTGGCCCATTCATTCTCTCATTCATGTCAAACTGGCCTTCGGCCCATTCGCTCTTTAGGCATAGCAAACGTTTGTCCACAATTCAAATTAACAGACTTAAAGGAAGCTAAGCAATTGGACAAATAACATATTCCAGATATCTTTATTAAGATGCTACTCACAGTGATCGGTTGGTTGATTTGCCCTGGGGCTTGACCCTATGCATCACATAACACAAATGGGTCACAAATGATTCAATCCGTTCTTAATTCATATATTCCTCTTTAGGCTTTATTCGTATCCCTTTTAACTCATTTACAATGCTTAATGCATGCCTAAGAGTACTTAGAAGTGAAGGGGAACAAAAAACGAAACACAGAACGTATTTTCAAAATTCCAGAAACAGGGGTCCCCGCTCGAGCGTGGACTTTCCCGCTCAAGCTGACCCATGAGGTCTACAAAAGTACTGGATACAACATTTTCATGCTCGAGCACGAACGCGGACGCTCGAGCTGAAGATCAGTCTACATAGCTCCCCGCTTGAGCGTGAACTTCCCCGCTCTAGCGGACGTCATGTCTGCAGAAAATACTAGGAGCTCGTATTTTACGCTCGAGCGGCGGATCCCCCGCTCGAGCGGACATCAAAATTTCTGGATTTTCCAGAACATGTTCTTGAGCTTCAACTTGACATTCAAAGGCTCTAGACACATGATTTTGGCTCAAATTTTGCATATACATGTAGTAACATGGTACAAACACCAAATTACAACATTATGAAGCTCAATTCCAAGAATTACTTACATGTATGTTCCAAATTGACTCAAACTCATCACCAACACACTAAATTCAAACATTCAAAGCTCACACTTTTATGATTTGCACTTGCATGTAGGAGATACTCATTATTCTCAACTTAATTGGTGAAGAGATAATCAAATACATGGACTTCATTCACATTCAACATGGATTATACACTTTATGCTCAAACATGGAAATTTATAGCAATTTCGTACAAGCATGTGTCTATTGACTTCAAATTCAACAAAACTAACTCAATTCATATTCTTTATCATCATTCAACTTTGAATTCACAAATTACAACATTAAACTCATAACTTCATAATCAATTGCTCACCTAGAAGCTCAATCTTCCCAATTTATGGTCAAATCTTGAGTTAGTATTCAATTTATTCAAGCTTCTTGAGCAAATCTTCAATTGTTTCCCTGTCTCTCTTTAGCCGGCCCTCACTGTTTTCTTGAGTTCAAAATCAGCAAAAATGAAGCTAAAAAAGAGAATTGGGTGTATAGTGCCCCACTTATATAATTTCCCTCAATTATAATTGCCAATATTAAGTAATTGGGCACTATAGCATTAATTTAATCTAATTAATTTGATCTGAATCAATTTTTAATTAAATTTCACCGTAGGCTCTAAAAATTATGCCAATCACAATGGCGCAATCAATTTTGGTTTCTGTGGCCAATAAGGGCTTCAATTTAAATTCCAAAGCAGATAATAAAACAGATATTCCTATGGTGAACAGATAGAAATTCAAAACCACATATTTTCACATAAATGGCACACATAAACATATCAAACACATAATCATATTCATAATAAGGACCAATTAGCATAGTACGGAACAGGGTTATCACATTGCAGAGATGATTAAGAGTGATCACAAGTATAAAAAGACATAAATAAATGCAATTAACTCAAATAAAAAGGTTTCTAAGGCCTAAAACACCAAACTCATGAGGACAATTACACTACAAGCATGCAATACAAAGCTCAAATGCAACTATCAACCAAAAATAGTGTTAAAATAGTCTAAAATAAGTCCTAAAACATGCTGGAACTAAGCTAACAATCGCTAGATTAATAAGCTAAAACATGGCACAAGCTAGGCTAGTAAGCAAGACACAAGGAGGGGAGGCTAACCCTTCCAAATTTGGACTTCAAAACATGATTTTGGCCACTAAAATAGCTCTAAAAATCAGCTTTTACAATCTCCAAAACAGATAACAAAAGGTTGGGAAACACAAACGTAAGGGGCTCCAAAACAAGGTACAAAGAAGGATGAACCACCCCTTTACCTTTAATGGCCTTAAAACCCAAGTTTTAGCACAAAAATACAGATGTTTTACAGCCCAAAAACACATAGAAAACAGCAAGAAAAAGAGTAGATGAAGAAGGTAAATAGGCAAAGCCTTATACCTTTGAAGAGAAAAACTAATTCCAAGCAACAAAATCAAGCAAACACACCCTCTAAAGCTCCAACAAGGCTCAAGAATACCTTAGCTGAAAGAGAAAGAGGTTTGGTTAAGAGTGCATAGGCAAAGGTTTAAGACTTGTAAGCAAAAGTGTAAGAATTTGCTATAGAAAGAAAGAAAAAATTTTACTCTAAAATTTTTCTAACCTTAAAACATGAGAGGGAGGCCTCCTGTATATAGAAAACGTGAAATCTTGTCAAGAACATCCAGCCCTACACGTGAGTGAAGATGCATGCATCTGTGCAAACAGTTGGTGCAACTGTCACAAAATATCTGCAAAAGAAACTGGTGGCCGGTCGGCTATCACTAGTGGCCGGCAGGCCACATCAGTGGCCAGTAACCAAAAAGTGATGGCTGGCAGCCCAAAAAGGTGGCCGGCAGGCCACCAAGGGTTGCAGGCTTGAAGAACCAAGGCTTAGGCCAAGAATGAGGTGACAAGAGTGTAGGGTTTGAAAGGCTCAAAGTTGTGGCATTCCGCTAAGGACTTCGAGCATTTGATGAGCATGTAGAATCACCATCGAGTGTGCAAGCGATGATGTCCAAGTCGTAAAGGCCGTCAAAAATAGGGTGTCTACAAGTGTCTAATGGGGTTTTGATCACATGAGTATTGTTATGAGATAAAGTTATGTTCAAATTGAATTGGTTAGCGGGACATGTTCTCTTTTGAAAGTTAAAGTCTTGCACAAGTGGTTGTTTCAGTATCCTTGAACGGAGCGGTTGTATTCGGACCTTAGGTGGTTTTGTGTGAGGAGGGAATGGGCAAGGACCTATTTTACTATCTCTTTTGAGGTCCTCAGTTGGCGCTACGCAGTATGTAACTGTTGGTAGGCATTTGGGGTAAGGTCTGCAAAGCAGTAAAAGAGGGGGCATATCGAATAATCCACATCCGATTCTTGTGGTTGGGAGGATGAATCTCTTTGGGGGATTTCTAGACTGCTAAGAACTGACCATGTAACCTTTGTTATTTACTTGAATATCATGTTTCCTTCCCCTATTGTTGTAATTGCTATTTTGTATTAGATTGGGGTAAAAAGGACGGGGTATGTGTGCGTTTACTGGGCATTCAAAACTCATGGTGTTTCAAGCTAGGTTTTGAAGAGGATTTTGTTGCAAAAAATGACGAGCCAAAAACTTTCGAAGACTTTTGGTTGTCCTAGAGAAGCTAGAATTTTTTTGTTATTTTATAAAGTCCATTTGAAATTTTATTTTTGGGTGTAATATCGATGGAACTACCTTTTGTAATGAAGGATATTTTGTATCTATTCTCTTATTATTATATGCTTGTTTTAAAAATAAAATTAAAAAAAAAAAACCAATATAGTTCCCCATGTTGCTTATCAGGCCTTGCGTCAATGCCTTTTAAGATTTGTCAAAAGGGTAGCTTGCTACCTAAGAAAGCTGGACTTAGAAGGGAGGTTAATTTGACTCCTCCATCAATCTGGGATCTTACTTGGTCATTGACAAATAGGATTCATTAGTGACTTTCCCTTAACTACAACCCTTAGTGTAAATTTTGGGGCGTCACACGCACGTGCGGGAGAGGCACTGCACATGCGGTAAGGGGGTGTTTTTGGAGAGTTGGGACTAAAATAATTATAGGTGTGGAGGGCTTGTCCGGGAAACATGCTGCATGTGCAGAAGTATGAGCCACACATGTGGCAATGAAGGGTTTTTTGAGAATACCTTTCTAAAATAACCGCACATGCGTGGGTAAGTGTCACACGTACGGCAGGGGTACACTCCGCACATGCGGAAAGAGGCGCACACGTGCGAGAAATGCTAATGTCTGGGTTTTTTTTTCTTTTTCTTCTCATTGGGCTAAGTGTATCTCATTTCCTCTCATCTCTCTCTCTCTAAAAACATATTTCCTCTCCCTTCTCTTTATAAACACCCAACCACCACCATAAATTCTTGATTTCTTTAAATCTATTGAAGATTTGACCTAACTTTTTCCTTCATTAATTTTGGAGAGCTCATCAATGGTTACATTTTGTATGGTGGAGATTGGGTTTCAACACCGTTAATTTTGGGAGTTTCTTTTCTCTTCTTCTCAAAATCTTGATGTAGGGAGTTTGTTTGAGTTATATATATGATTCAGGCATGTTCTAGTCATTTCCTTGACGTTATCTTTGGGTTATGAGTTGGGATCTGAGTGACGATTTTCAATGTTCTTTAAAAGGGGGTAGTTTCTTCCCTTTTGAGAAATTGATTCTTATTTGTGAAATGTGTGACTCTTGGAAGCCCATTGACTATAACACTTCTTAAAAATGTAAGAAATCCATTTTGGGTGGAAACCCTAAATTTTGAAAGTTGGGAAAATGTTGGAATTACTAAATAAATAAAAAAAACTCATGGGATCATGAGATTTTGTTAAGAAGGATGGCGAAAAATCACATGTTATTATTTTGTTAAATCATGTATGAAATGGATGAATTTTTGTTAAGAAATTACCATGGACAGTAAAGTGAAAATACTTGGATCATGGAAAAGTTGGAAATTTTATCACAATGTGAATATGGATTGTCATGTGTCACATGGATAAGGTTATTAATTATTAAATTGAGAGATGTTGATAATTGCATTATGCTGAGAAACATGGAATTAGTATAATTGCATCTACATACCTTCATTTGCATAGCTTTAAGTATAGATTGGTGTCTTGAAGTTGCCTCTCTTTATGCCATGTGTCTAGTTACCAATTAAAAATAAAAATTAATAAAGATTAGAGACGAGGTTGGGATAAGACTTCAACTTAAGATCACAAATTTAATAAAGAAGACTCTTACCATTTGATGTTACAACTAATTGACGTTAAATATTTATTTTTCTTTTTATTTATTTAACTTGCACACGCATTGCGTATGCCAACCATTAGTATATATTATATATTATGTATTACATAATACCCGTGCTATGAACGGAATTTTATAACATAAAAAGTCAAAATAAAAAAAAATAAATAAATTAGGCCATAAGTTTTTAAATTTGATTAGTTCAATTTATCTTGTTTAATCTAATTCATTTATTGTATAAATGACTCAAAAGAATTATTGTGTAGGTTAACTTATGTTATTTGAAAAACCAGACATTAAAAATTATTTTTGATTATAAAAATTAAAATTAAGAGTATTTAGACATGGTTTGTTTGATTAAATATAAATTAATTTCAAAAATTATGTGGTAAGTACTTCTTCAAAATTACCTAGTATTAGCTACAAAATAACTAAATGTAGATAATTTTACATACTTAATTCTATTATCAAATAGAAACTCGATATTAATTCTTTGTTTGGTTTTCAATTTTCAAAAATAGTTTTCTAAATTTTCTATTCGTATTTTTATATTTTTAATGATTTTTTAAAATATTTTAATCAATTTTTTTTTTTAATTTTTAGATTCACTTAAATTTAATGTACTTAGAAACTAAAAAATTTGTAACTGGGAGAATGTATTCTATGCTCGAGCCATTCTTTCCAAACTCAAGCGGGCACAGCTTGAGTAGCCTTTCTTGCTCTCGAGCGTTAGTCTGTTGTCTGCAAAATTACGGGGAGTGTGCATTTTGAGCTTGAGCGTCATTTCTTGCACTCGAGCAGAAAAACTTATTGTGTCTAAGGCTTGAGCATCACTTCTTGCGCTCGAGCGGACTATGCATTTATCAGTTCGCGAAAGTGACATTTTACATCACTTTTCATATCTTTTCTCTCAAAACCCTAAAGTTGAGACCCTCTCTCTCTCTCTAAAACCTACCTTCTCTCTACATTATCATCTAGATCTAGTGGTTTCTCTACCCTGCTCCCTTTGTTAAAAAGTTAGAGCACTCCGAACAAAAGTGGGTTTCGATTCATTTAAGGTTTCTTCACTCTCTCCTTGATCTCTAGCTTCAAGGTATGGACTTTCTACACTCTTCTATAAGTTTTAACTTAGTTATTTGTTGATGTATAAGAAATATTGGAACTTGGAATGATTTTGAACAAACCTAGGGTTTGGGTTTAAAATCAAAAGAGGGATTTTCAAATGTAGCTATTGGAGATGGTAATGAGGGTAGATATGAGGTTGTGGTGTAATTAATTTGTTAATTTTGATATTTGGGATGGAATTGACAGAAAGAGAGTTTTGCCCTAAAATGTCTCAATTAATTATTTTGTATAAATAATTGGAATTGGTATTAAAATTGCGAAATTGGAGAGATGCTTATATAAATGGTGGAGATGGATACTTGTTATCTCTCACCTATGGAAATTTGTATAATTTATCAAATTTAGAGATTGTATATCTATTCAGAAATATCTATTTTGGGCTATCAGTGGAGGATAATTATGATTGTTGTAGAAATTGCATGAGGATTAGGTGAATTAAAACTAATCTCTTATCAATTGTCATTGAATATAACTGTGTTTTAATACATGGTATATGCATGATGTTTAGGAGGAAAAATGGGATATAGTCCATGCTTGGGAGAAGAAAGGCGATGGATCCAATTGACTTAAGTTGGCCTGTGTGTCCAGGGTAAAAGTCTTGAAAACTGCTCGTATATACATGGGCGCCGATTCTCGCGGATGAAATTTCCGTAAAATGGAAAATTGAAGTGCTTGTGTAATGATTGTAATGGTTAGTGAACCACCGAGTTGTAGCCTTAGTTAAGTTGTCTGGATAACAATGGACTTAACTCATGAAACTGAGGTGAAATGAATTATCATGAAATGAATTAAGATAAAATAGATTTAGATACGGAGGTTGGCATACTATGATCTTGTAAAAGATACGAATGATTTTATTATAGGCAGTGTATATGCATATCATACTTATATGTTTGTTAAGATTCATATATTATGGTAGATTGTTGTTACTGGGCTTTGGCTCACCCGGCTGGTGATATGCCCCTGCCAAGGACTTAGCTTGGGAGAACTGTGGAGCTGAAGGCTCAATTCCTGCTTATTTTGTATTTATTTTTCACAAGCCTAGGGATTTATTTGTATTGACCCTATGACTCATTTTGTTATAACCAAGCACGGTCTCAAAAAGATGTAAGCCATTAGGGCATATGAATATCTGTTTAGCTTTCATTTCTTAATACGCCTTGTAACACATGCTGTAGATTCAGGATGAACGATTTATGCATGTATATCGCATATGTCACCTTTTGTATATTAACTCTGATTAATGAAAGTTTCTTATTGTATCTATATCACTTTTTAATAGTGTTTGGAGTTGGATTATGGTAATTATTTTAGGGGCGTTACAACTTCGTATCAAAGCGTACCGGGCTTGAATGCTTTGGGTACATGAGAAGTAGTTATTAGCATAATGGGTTTGTCTCACTTGATTGAGATATTGGTGTGTATAGTGTGCTTATCTGACAACATGCTTATGTGATTATATGGGTATGGGATTTAGTTTCTAGGATGTTGATTGAGTCCACGGGTTTCTAGAAGTCCTATTAGAAGAGCACTTGATCACTGCTGTTTCTAATTAAAACTCTGGTAACGCCGCGGGACAGTCATTATCCGAAAATGAAATTCATATGTGTTTACGTGACAACGTGCTTATGTGGAGTGAATTCCTGTTGTCCACCGCATTAGGACGCGAGTGAGTTAGCTTCGGTACATTTGTAAATGTGCTAATCTCTTTTGTTATCTTCATTAGGATGTCAGGATGTGGACGTAGTGGTGGTAGGCGTGGTAGACCTAGAAGGCATGAGATGCCTTTACCGGATGAAATTCCGGTGCAGGAAGGAGGGGTTGGTTAGGCCAATGTGGTCGAACTAGTTGGTCAACAAACCATGGGCGCCTTAGCCCGCGAAATGGCTAGATCATTACAGAAGTCTATGGATATTCTCAAGGCTGAGAACCAAGCCCAGGCCCAAGTAGCTGAGGCAGGGCTGTCTTTCTTGAAGCAAGAGTTTTTTTGGTCGAATCTGGATGAGTTTGTGGTTGATCCCAAGAAGCCACTAAAGGCAGATGAGTGGCTAGAGCAGATAGTGAAAACATTCGAGATGCTTGGTATCAAGGACGACTAGTTGCGACTGACCTTGGCATCCTTTCAACTGCAGGGTGATGCGGGTCAGTGGTAGAAGTATGCACGTGGGCATATTGGTGTGACTTGGGAGGCTTTTGTTAGCGCCTTTCAAGATAAGTTTTTGCCTCCTACATTTAGGGAGAAGTTGAGAGATCAGTTCTCCAAGCTTGTGCAATTGAACACTCGAGTGGCCGAGTTTGAGGCCACATTTACCAACTTATCGAGGTTTGCACAGGAACTCGTGGCAATTGAAGAGTGCCGTTGTTTAGAGTTCGAGAAGAGATTTAGGATCAGGCTAATGTTCAAGGTGGCTGGGTCGATGATCAAGGACTATGAACACATTGTAGAGACAGCGGCTCACCTAAAGATCGTAATGCATATGGAGGAGGATAGGATGAGGGGCTCTAGGAGAAGTCAGGATATTCAGGGAGACAGTAAGACGCAGAAGGGTTCTAACCCACAACCATCCTAGGGAGCACAGTCGAGGTCTACTTTTCTAGTACTGAGTTTGAGTTCTAGGAGAGGTGCTCAAGGAAATGTCACTTGTTACAAGTGTGACCAGTTGGGCCACAAGTCCCCAGCTTGCTCGCAGAGAAGATGAGGGCAGCGATCTATATCGTCTTCGGCTCGTTCTCAAAGCCAAAATCAAGGGGAAGGCAACCGCTCTCTTGTTATCAGTGTGGGTAGGCGGGGCATATGAAGAGATTTTGCCCTCAGTTGGGTGGCACACCTGGCGCGTCTGGTTCAAGGTAGACATAGAGCCACTAGCCGGCACAGTCAGCACAGGCCTCGAGGGCTAATCAGGGAGCCTCTTTAGCTTAGTCAGTGCATTAGGCTTATGCTCCGAGGGGTGAGCAGGTTGAGCAGAGACCTGCAGGGCGTGTGTTTGCTGTTACCACACCAGATCTTGTACCAACTCCTTCAGTGGTGAGAGGTACCTTCTTGTTTTACAATTTAGTTGCTAATGTATTGATTGATGCGGGTGCATCCCATTCATTTATCTTGTCTGTATTTGTATCAATTTTGGAGTTAGAGTTGGCTCAGCTATCATCTCCTCTCTATGTAGAGTCACCTATTGGTGGTGAGATTGTTTTGAAGTAAGGGTGTCAGGGTTGTGGCATAGAGGTTGCTGATCACTGACTTCTATTTGATTGACATGTCTAATTTTGATGTTATTTTGTGTATGGACTGGTTGTCATTATATCGAGTTGTTATAGATTGCTACCATCAGAGGGTTATTGTATGTACCCTGAGTAGTGATTTCTTTTATTTCTTAAGGGACCGAGTTGATAGGGTCTTATCACTAATGTATGATCCGCATGGGCGGAGTGAACTTAGTTGCCTTCTTGCCAACTTCTTGAGTGTTGAGTGTGATGAAGTTCAAGTTGAGTTGCCAATTGTAGTTTGTGAATACTCAGATGTTTTTCCCGAGGACTATGCTAGTTTGCCACCTCACCGAAAGATCGAGTTCTCTATTGATTTAATGTCTGGCACACCACCGATTTCCTTTGCACTGTGTAGATTTACGCCTGCTGAGTAAAGTGAGTTGAAGATTCAACTCTAAGAATTGTTAGATAAGGGTTTTATTTGCCCTAATACTTCGCCTTGGGAAGCACTGACTCTTTTTGTCAAAAAGAAAGATGTCATCCAGGGAAGTATGGGAAATGTGAGTTCTGTCTGAGAGAGATTATGTTATTAGGCCATGTGGTATCCGGGGAAGGGGTGATTGTAGATTCATCTAAGAAAGAGGCAGTGCAAGATTAGGAACAACCCAAGAATGCTTTTGAGATCCGTAGTTTCTTCGGGTTGGCTGAGTATTACCATCAGTTTGTGAATGATTTCTCTAGATTAACTTCACCGCTAACTAGACTGACGAGGAAATGGATCAAGTTTGTATGGAATGAGACTTGTGAGAAGTATTTTCAAGAGCTTAAGTTTAAACTTACCACTGCTCCAATATTGATTATTCTGGAGAGGGATTTGGGTTATTCGGTGTATTGTGATGCTTCACGGGAAGGTTGGGTTGTGTTCTAATGCAAGAGGGAAAGATAGTGGCCTATGGTTCACGGCAGTTGAAAACACATAAGAGGAACTACCCTACTCATGACCTATAGTTAATGGCGGTGATCTTTTCCTTAAAGATTTGGAGGCATTATCTGTATGGTGAGAAACTTGAAGTGTTTTCCTATCACAAGAGTGTGAAATATCAATTTACACAAAAAGACTTGAATTTGAGGCAAATGAGGTGGATGGAGTTCATAGAAGATTATGACTTCGAGTTACATTATCACCCGAGAAAGGCCAATGTTGTGGCCGACGCATTGAGTAAGAAACCCATTAGCAATATAGCTTGTATTGTCATTCGGGAATGGGAGATGTTGGGTGCTATTGGGGAGTTTGACATGTATCTTGGTGAGTCTGTTGAGTCTACAACCTTGTCTTCGGTAGTTACACAACCTACACTTGTGAACTGAGTGATAGAAGCATAAAAGGGTGACTTTGAGGTAAAATCACTCTGGGAGAAGATTTCCAATGGAAATGCAGAAAATAGCTTGAACGTGTACTTTGACTCGAGTGTTAAATACCTTAACAGTCTCTTCCTGCGGGAGTCTTACCGAGAGGAAGTACTCTGAGAGTTTCACCATTCACGCCTTGAGGTGCATCCGGGAGGCACAAAGATGTATCATGACCTAAGTCACCAATTTTGGTGAAGGGGTATGAAGAAGGATATAGTCGTGTTTGTATCTAAGTGCCTTACTTGTCAACAAGTGAAGGCCGATGTAGACACCCCATTTTTGACCGTCCTCAAGACTTGGACGTCACCATTGGAACACTTGGTGATTACCCTTGTTTGTGTTCGTTTGGAGTTCCCGGAGGTCTTGGCTCGCGCGCCTTGCCTCAGGATCTCCGAACTCGACTGTTTAGTGTCTGGTTTTGTACCAAACACTTGTGTTTTGCCTTGGAGGGGCAGGGAATGCCTTGTGAGGCATCCCCACACACCACCAGCCATAGCCACAGGCCACCGGCTGTGTCTTGTTTCCGTCGGCAATCTATTTTGCCGGTCGGCACCTTTTGTTGCCGGTCGGCACTCCTTTTTTCCAAAATGACATTTTTGGTCAGCCGACCACTGTTCATCTACTTTATGTAGACATTTTGTGCCAGCTGTGATAGCTGGCACCAACTCTGCCTCCCTCCATACACGTGTATGGAGGGATTTCCCTCTAAGCAAGCTTGTTGTGTAAGCTTTGCAAGAGGGACTTCTATAAGAGGAGGGGCCTTCTCCTTGTTCTAGGTTAGAGACTTTAAAGGCAAAACCAGAGCTTACACATATATATACACCCTCTCTCTATATTTCCCTCTCTCTCCTCCCTTGTGTGTGTTTCTTGGCCTAAAAGTGTGATTTTACCTTACTTTTGCACTAATACACACAGTATTACACCTTGCTCCGAGATTGAGGGACTTTGAGGGTTGATTCTTGAGTTTTTGGGCTGTTTTTGATCAAAAGAGGAGGGCTGCATTGGCTGTTCTCGAGGTGTGCTTCAAGGGTGAGCATTTTACTTTAGTTTCCCCAAACTTGCACTAGTCTTTTACCTATCTTGCTTGCTGATTTAGTTTTTGTGCATAACATAAAAAAAGCTTATATTTTCATGGTTAAGAACTTTCATTAAGGGTCCTTTGTGGTTTGAGTTCAAACTCACCCTCTTAGGCCTTATTTGGCCTTTTTGCTGCCTCTTTGTTAAGGCCTTGTTTGCTTAAGTGTTTTGGTCTTTTCACCACTGAAAACCAGTGGATTTTCAGTGGTGAGGAAGGTGGTTTGAATTCTTGCATAGGGGAGGGACCCCCCCTCTCCCTTCATTGTCTTATTTCCTTGTATTTTGGCTTAAAAGGGTAACATGCATGCTTGATTGGTTTTTGCCCTTTTTCAAAGATTTTTGGGTGTGTTTAGGTCATATGTAATCTCTGTTTTTGGTCGGATTTGTACCCCTTTGCATGCTTAACATACTTGTTTTACATTCCTCCATTTGGCCTAGAAATGTGTCTCATGCTTAGGCCATGATTCTTGCATGCGTTGGCTTAGTTCCATGAAGGTGTTGGCATTATTTTATCATGTTTAAGGTCTGTTGGCCATCCATTTCAGTCATGCTTACCTTATTTGGTGTCCTCTCTTTGTGTTTTGGCTTGTAAGCTTTGAGCATCTTGACTTCTAGCATGCATAGCTATGACCATCCTCATGATTTGGTATCATTTAGGATCGTTTCTCAGCCCATAAATCATGTTTGTATGTGTGCATGTATGACCTCTTTCATGCCTTGAGGGTGTGCCCTCTTATGCCTAGAAATGAACCTTGGTGCATGCATCCCTTTGGAGCCATTCAAGCTTCCATATCAGTAGGTTTGGAGTCCATTTTGCATGTTAAATTTCTGTTTTGGCTTGTCCAATTCATGCCATGAGTGGTCATGTTGGTGTGAGTGAAGTGCCCCCTTTTGTGCCTTAACCTAAGGACCATTGGCTTGCTTGTTGGCATGAGTATTTGTCCACCCTTTTAGGCACTTTTGGCCACTGTTTTGGGGAGGATTAAGGTCTGCCCCTTTATGGTTTAAGGCCTCTTTGCATGCTTGTCTCATGTCCATTGCATATTTGCTTCATTAAGTGATGTAATACATTGATCTCATTGCTCAAGTTGTCTATGTTTGCATTGCACTTGCATCTTGCATGCCTAGCATTACATACTTGCCATATTAGTTGCATGGCATTTGGCATGCCTTGCCTAATTAGTATCATGTTGCATTTTGGAGCCATGTGAGCATAACATGCATTGCATTACTTGGTTTGGGGTGTCAAACCAAGTGTGAGGGTCAAGGAACATTCATACTATGAGTGATGTAATGTGCCTTGATTCTCGGTCACCGGGGTCCTTGACTTCGGCATGATAGGGTCTTGGTCCTCATTTGTGTGGTTGCATGCATCTTTACATCAAGTGGCAAATTTGATCCCTTGGGCTATCATGCACCATTGATGGCTCGAGGATCGAGGGCCATGCTTCCCTGAGTTCAACACATGATGGGAAACATGACCATGCTCACATGTGCCTGAAACCCCATGCCATATACTGTCTGTTCTCTGTTGCTGTCAAAATTGTCTTCTGCAGGAAGCTTCTGCCGACCGGCAGAATTAAGTGCCGACCGGCCGTTAGTGAATGGCCGATAAATCCAGAAACAGCCGAGGGAAATTGTACACTGCTGGTGGGAATTTCCCCTAGCCGGTGGTACTCTGCAGCATGCAAGGAACCTGTCCTAGGGCTTTGGCAATTTTCAGAGAGATAGGGCAGTATAAACAGAGGTGGCAGTGGTATGGTACGGGTTTTTCGGGCGAGCCGAGTTTCGAGCATCCATCATTCGCGCATCCCGACGCAGAGGCTGCGGCCACCCTTCTCCTTTTTTGCATTCTTTCTATTAATTAATTAGTACTTCTGTAATAATTAATGTATTTATTATTCGGACTGTAATGTTCATTTGGTCCCTCCGAGTGAGGACAATTATGTAATAAGTGTGTGTGAGTGGTATGTATGTCTTCCACCCTCACGTCTTTCTTCCCTTTTATTTATCTGCTTATGATGGTAGACTAGGGCATTTTTAAAGTTAGCATACCTTATGCTATGCATGCGTGCATTCATGCATCTGGTATTGCGTGCATTAGGCTCGGTACATCACGCTAACTGCATTTGTACTTCAATTCCAAATTGAATACGTGCATCAAATTGACCGCATTTCACATGCCATGTTTAGGTTAGCCGAGCCTACTTTGATTGCATCCTGTGTGTGTCACATTAGGCAATTCAACATGAACTAGGACATACGTGTTTGCTAACTAGTTTATTGTTTTGGCACGGAGTACGATGTAAGTATATTTATGCTTTAGCATCCCGCATGCGTGTGAGTGTTGCCATGATAGTATGCTTGCCATGCGGCTAAATGCTTATGTGATAAACTGTTTGAATGCCTGTGGGTGAAGGTTGGACTGCCTGAGTTGGAAAAGTTCATTGAAAGTCCGTATTTTAGCCTACTGCGGGTAGTAAACTCCAAAACATTTTCCAAAATAAATGGATGTGCAGTGCTTATTTCCAAATTAGGCAATCTAGTCTATACTTGTATGCTGTGCGCATCACATAGTAATTCTAGGCTAATAATCGGAATAAGAACACATAACGCTTTCAAAATTGGATATCACAGTTAGTAGAGGCCGGTCCTCAGACCGGGCGAGAGGGGGTGCTCATAGCTGACCTTCCCCGATCGTACCCAAGTTCCCGAGCCGAGGCAACTCCGGTGATGACGAACATGTGGCCTTAGGCACCGAGTCAGGGTTTCCTAAATTCCCCATTTTAAAATACTTTAGTGGCGACTCTAATCGCGCAAAGCAGTCCAGTTTGCACTTTTTCTTTCAAAATCTTTTTCCAAACGATTTGCCAAATTGGACTCTTTGTTCAGATTAAGTAAACCGTGACCACATAATCGAGTCCGAACTTGTAGCGAGGCCCCCTCGTGCCGGCGCGATCTACAGTTTCTGGCGAACTCGGCTGAGTAATAGAGAGCTTGACTCGAACTCAATTATCCGTTTATTTCATAATGTGTCTCTTTGCATTGCATGTGCATTGGTGCGCCTAGGACACCGTGTTTGCCATCTGCCATTCCTGAACGGTTTGCTGGAGGCTTGTCTTGTCAAGACATGACCATAAGGATAACCGGTTATGGGCTCTGACAGCATGGGAACACAAACCCCGGTTTTTATCGGGGGCACCCTTTTCGACCATTCGACCTAGTGCATATCGAAATCCATAGTGACCATTCCGAACTAGGACAGGTTGCTTACTCGATATTAGGTTGTTTGAAACTGCTGTGTGCCTAGTGGAACCCTAGCTCTTGACAAAATAGGACAGGGAAACCCTACCCCAACATAGGGGTGCTTTGGCTCTCTTTACTTGCTATGTGCTTTTAGAGTGTTGCTCTACAGGAACGTATATATCAGTTTGCAAGATTGAGTATTAGACCTTAAGGCATCAGTATCAGTTTATGAGAGTCAGTTTTCTACGGGTATCAGGTTCAGTTTTGGGAATGGTGATTTTGGGGAACAGTGATCACAGTCGAGGAACAGTGTGTTCGGCTTACCAACTGTGTATTATGGATACCCAACTATGCGTTGTGTGTGTTTATTTTATGCCGTTATGCTGTCCGGTTGTTAGTTTATTTACTGCTTTATTTATCTTTTTGCTAGGTAGTTTAGCATCATTGCTTCCAACTCGGTAGATATTCCCCAAGCACTCTGGATTAGAGGTCGTCAGCTCCATCGATCTGAGGATCTGGTAGACGGACAACCAGTGTACCACTCTCTACCCCCAGTTACCAGACAGAGGACAACTAGGCAGAGGGCATCAGCTCAACAGTCAGTATAGAGGGCTTTATCTACCCCACCTGTGTACAGTAGGGATCAGGATCCCGTTTCACCCGCTGAAAGGGAACATATACCGACAATTCAGTCAGAATAGAGCAGCATGGCTAGTTTAGAAGAGATGGTGCGCCAACTCCAAGAAAGCATGAAAGTGATGCAGCAGGATGCTGTTCGACAGGCAGAATTCGCCAAACAACAAGCCACAGTTATGAATGAGCAAGCGGAGTTAATCGGGAGATTGCAGAAGCAAACTGGGGCATTAGCTACACAGCAAGTCCCTCCCCCACTAAGGGTTCCGATACCCGAAGAGACGCCAAATGCCCGGAATGTCCAAGAAGATACAGACATCCCAACGGGGCCAGCTCCACCCCCGATTCCGCCTCAACAATCCAAGGCGCCCACTCCTGTCAATCTATCGGATTCTCCCTTCGAGTCCGAGGTGGACCCCGTGACATTAAAAATGCGCAAGCTTGAAAAGCTGTTCAAGAAATCTCAAGGTGTGAAGTCCATTTCGGACATTGGAGACGGATACACTGACGCAACCGTGACGCTGCCAGATCGGTTTAAGATGCCACAAATTGATCGTTTTGACGGATCTGGGGATCCCATGCTACACCTACGACTATTTTCAGACGTCCTAAGGCAAATGGGCCTCACTAGACTGCAGAAGCTATCTTTATTTGGCCGGACCTGTCGGGTGTAGGGGCCACATGGTATGCCAAATTGGAGGACGACGTTAATAGAAGTTGGGACGAGATGGCTGAGGCCTTCATCCTGCAGTACTCATATAATACACAAATCGAGATCACGACCCGAGATCTCGAGACAACGAGGCAAGAACCCAAGGAGAGCTTCTCAGAATTCGTAACCAGATGGCGGGCTAAGGCTTCGATGATGACCTTAAGACCCACGGACAAAGACCAAATTCAGATGATTGTGCGCAATCTTCAGCCGAAGCTAATGCAAAAGATGATTGTACTCCCCTTCCCTACCTTTTCTGATCTGCATGAAATGGGGGTGCAGATCGAGGATGCCTTAAAACAAGGCTTGATTGATAATGACCGGGAGCAACCCCGCAGAACTTTCAATCGTAATACTAATGCAGGCCCGAGTGGCGCTACAACTACTAGGACCTCTGAAGTGAGTATGGTCACCACCAACCCTTCCCTGAGAACTATGGCAGCCACACCATTCTCTGGTGCGTCCGGAAGCAACCTATAAACAGCCAAATACCCTCCCAAAAATACCAGAACCTTCGCTCCGCTTTATATGCCCCTGTCCAAAGCTTTGGGGGTTTCGATCAGAAAAGGGCATCTGAAGCCCCTAGAGCCGCGGCCCTTACCGGAAAGACTCCTCGCTGCCCACAATCCAGCCAAGTATTGTGCATTTCATCAACAGCACGGTCACGACACCGACCTGTGCTTTCGATTGCGTCATGAGATTCAAGATCTCATTGATAACGGGGTGATTTTACCTCCTGAGAAACCCAATGTTACTACAAATCCTCTCCCCACACATAACCAAGCTCCACCACCCAAAAGAATCAATTTCATCCATACTGGGGTCGTGTCCTACGATCCTAGTATCTATATCACACCCTCCTACCTGCCTAAGCCGGAGGTTTTCCTTCCTGATTGCACCGATTTGTGCATGATGGACGTCTCCATGACCCAACCCAAGCCAATGGTGGTGACCATCGAGAGCAGGAGAGAGAAGACTCCAAAGGAGAAGGGGGTCGTCGAGCCAGAGTCTGCGGAGTCCGGGAGTGATGTTGGGGATGCCTATAGTCCGAGTGACTACATTTCACCAATGGGCCAGAATAGACCAGATGTGGAATTTCCAGCAGGAGGAGAGCTGTGTGCAATCCAAGGGGACAGTCCAGGACAAGGAACAGATGATTTGACAGCTGTGGAAGAGGATCTTGCCAAGTTCCAGTTTTACAATAACCAAGATCCAGAAGACTCAGCCGTCAACTGGTTCGATTATGAGGAATCGACAGAGGCCACGGGATGGTTGGACGATCAGCCAGATGTGGTAGGAGAGTTTCAGTCAGAACAAGGCCCGGCAGGGGCAGGAATGTCAGTAACAGCCGGGAACGTCGAAGAACAGAGTACATCGCCGAGGAGCGTCGGTGTCAAGAGTGTCGCTCGGGAATGGAGCATTTTGAGTACAGGGATTATTGAACAATCTACTGCATTAACACAGTCAGAACGGGAAAGATTCGAAGATTCCGAGAGAATTAGGAAAGCAAAAGCCCATGTGGGGATTGAGACTGCTGTGAGTACAGAAAGAGAAAATGCTGTAAGTGTAGGGATAGGAGGTACTGCAAGTATCAGAACAGTCATGCCAGAACTGGACAGGTGCCTGTCGGCCGCAGATGGAATGTGGTGGGAGGATGATGATCTGTGTCTCGCCCACACCGATGAAGATTGGGGAAATAACCAACCAGATGATACCTGGTATATCGGCGAAGTCGATCACATGACCAGGAGTGGACGGTATTTCAAACCTCCACACCTAGATCAACCAGAGGCGTCTGGAAAAGATAGGGAGGCAGAAAAGCAAAAGGAAAAGCAACTCGAGGATGAGGCCGTATTGAGACAATTGAAGAAGATACAAGCAGACATCTCCATTTGGGGGCTGCTTATGGCTTCTCGAGTACATAGGCAGGCTGTCCTTTCAGCCATGGACAAACCCAAGCTTTCTATAGACACCACGCCCGAACAGTTGGTGGGCCTAGTCTTTTCGGGAGGAGTTACCCCGATGCTGACCTTCTCTGACAAAGAATTACCACCTGAGGGTGCGAACCATAACAAGCCGCTCTACATCTCTGTGGAGTGCAGAGATAAATGGATACCCGTGGTGCTTGTCGACACAGGGTCCGCCATCAACGTCTGTCCGGCAAGAACAGCTTACGCGATCGGTTTGAAAATCGTGGATTTTGTGCCAATAGCCCAGGTAATTCGGGCGTATGACAACACAAGCCGGGAAGTAATGGGAACAGTTAAGATTCAAACAAAGGTTGGGCCGGGACAGCATGAGATAGATTTCCATGTCTTGGAGGTTCCTGCAACGTTCAACCTGCTTTTGGGGCGGCCGTGGCTGCATCAGGTAAAGGCGGTCTCCTCTACCCTACATCAAGTGGTGAAATACCCCTATGGGAAGGGAGTAGCCATTGTTTTTGGAAACTCATCAATTCATCCGCCACTGGAGGTGTCTACACATGTTCTAGAAATCGAGCACGGTATGGAAGATGTGTTCATATCAGGTTTTATCTTGGCCGAGGCTCAGGTTGTACAGGACATCATGGCAGCTAATGAAGGGGTATATGTCAGTGCCCAAGCAGTCTATCTCATGAACAAACTCCAGCACATCCCCGGGATGGGATTGGGAAAGAGCGGCTGGAAAGGCGTCGCGACATTGGCCGAAGTGCCACATAACCCTCATACCTTCGGATTGGGTTATCTACCCACCAAAGAGGACTGGACAAGGAAAGGAAAGGAGATGGCCGGAAGGGCCAGAACGAAACAGATGGGGAAGCCCTTTGACTTAATGCACCGGCCCATTCAGGGTACCCTAAACGGACGCTTCGTCTGGGAGGGGGAGGACTTTCGGTTCTGTGGCTTCCCAGAGCCGTGGCTGAACGCGGAGAGGAAGCGCGTACCGGGGTTTGAGATTTTCTTTGACCTGCAGCTACCTGAGAATGACATCGCCGAAGTGCAGACAGACTCATTAGCTAAGGCTGAGCGAAATAAGGAAGTGCAGTCTGAGGACGTTGAAAATGAAATGGGGGTAGCACTGGCATGTCTACTTTCAGATCCTCCGATCGAACAGAAGTGCTTGGGGGACAACTCCTCGGTATGCATGGTCAGGAATGAAACGGCTGCGGGCCTACCATCAGCTATTTTGGATGCATCCATCGCACCTTCTCTCATCTGGCAATATGAAGAAGGATTTTTGTCCAGCAGCACTAGGTCAGGTAGTGAGCCAAAATCTGATTCCACCGAATCTTGTGAGTCGGAATCAGGTTCCAGCTCAACTGAGTCTGAGTCCGGTATTCCTGGGGGTGATAACCCGGATGCGACAGTCCTGTCTAGGTCGTCATTTTCTTTCTCTTTTGAGTCTGTTGTAACGGAAGAATCGGACGGCTTGGAAGTATTTAATGAGAATGATGTGGATGTGGTTTCTGAGTATTTTTCTGTGCCTTTGATTTATTGCTTAAATCAGGATTTTCAAAATTTTGATGAAAACGACGAGGAAGAAATTCCTCCGGTTTTGCAACGATTAATTGATCAGGAGCAGGTAAGATTTGTTAAACCCTTAATGGATGAAATCACTACTGTGAATGTTGGTACTGAGAAGGACCCGCAGCTAGTCCAGATCGGGTCCACGTTGTCTTCGGAGGAACGCGAGCGCTTAGTCGCTTTATTAAAAGATTTTAAAGACGTTTTCGCGTGGTCCTACGAAGACATGCTTGGAATCGATCCTGAGATTGTAGAGCACCGGATCCCTCTTGACCCCGAGGCCCGACCCATCAAACAGAAACTCAGAAGGATCCGCCTAGATTGGGCCATTAAGATCAAGGAAGAGGTCACCAAGCAAATCGATGCAGGCTTCCTGCTGGTATCCGAATACCCGACTTGGTTGGCGAACATTGTTCCGGTGCCGAAGAAGGATGGTAGAATTCGAGTATGTGTAGACTTCAGAGATTTGAACAGGGCCAGTCCGAAGGATGATTTTCCCTTGCCGCACATTGATGAATTGGTGGATTTCACGGCAGGACACGCCTTGCTTTCATTTATGGATGGTTTCTCAGGCTACAATCAGATAGTGATGGCACCCGAAGACCTGGAGAAGACTGCTTTCACCACCCCGTGGGGGATATATTGCTACAGAGTGATGCTGTTTGGATTGAAGAATGCTGGGGCCACATATCAACGGGCCGCGACCACAATATTGCATGATATGATCCACAAGGAGGTTGAGGTGTACGTGGATGACATGATTGTCAAGTCCAAAGAAAGAGGGCCATTACACCGCCTTACAAAAGTTCTTTCAAAGGATCAGAGAGTTTCGGCTGCGGTTGAATCCCCAAAAGTGTACATTCGGTGTTACAGCAGGGAAAATGTTAGGGTTTCTGATTACACAAAGGGTCATCGAAGTCGACCCTTCCAAAATCAAGGCCATCTTGGAAATGCAACCACCGATGACTGAAAAGGAGGTGCAAGGCTTTCTAGGTAAAGTGCAATTCATAAGACGGTTTACCTCAAAATTAACCTTGACTTGTGAACCACTTTTTGGTCTCCTGAAGAAAGGAAAGAAATTCCAATGGGACGGCCGATGTCAAGCAGCTTTTGAGCAGATCAAGGAATACTTACAGACCCCGCCTGTGTTGTTACCACCAGAGCTGGGGAGACCGTTGATATTATATCTTTCGGTAACCGAGATGACAATGGACTGCATGCTCGCGCAAGAATCAGAGGACAAAGTGGAGAGAGCCATCTACTATCTGAGCAAGAAGATGCTAGAGTCTGAGACTCGCTACACACCGTTGGAGAAGACTTGCTTAGCTTTGGTATGGGCTACCAGGAAGCTGCGGCACTACCTGTTAGCTCACTCCAACAAGTTCCTCCCCCGCCAGGAATTCCTACCCTCGGGGAGACAGCTAATGTTCAGAATGACACGGAC
>NW_021025228.1:0-30022 GCF_004153795.1 Camellia sinensis
AGGGGCTGCAAACACGAGGACTTCCCAGGGGGTCACCCATCCTAGTACTACTCTCGCCCAAGCACGCTTAACTGCGGAGTTCTGATGGGATCCGTGCATTAGTGCTGGTATGATCGCACCCGAAGATTAACCGCGACTTTATTGTTTTTAAGCAGTAGACGGGGAAAAAAATGAAATTGAATGGAACAGGATAATCTGGAAATGGTTTAAAAGGGAGAAATTGTCCGAAAAGGAGGCGAAGGCGATTGAATGGGTAAAATCGGACAGGCTGTCCGGGGAAAAAAAAAGGGGGGGGGGGTGGAAAAAAGGACAAAAGGGGTGCAACACGAGGACTTCCCAGGGGGTCACCCATCCTAGTACTACTCTCGCCCAAGCACGCTTAACTGCGGAGTTCTGATGGATCCGGTGCATTAGTGCTGGTATGATCGCACCCGAAGATTAACCGCGACTTTATTGTTTTAAGCAGTAGACGGGGAAAAAAATGAAATTGAATGGAACAGGATAATCTGGAAATGGTTTAAAAGGGAGAAATTGTCGAAAGAGGCGAAGGCGATTGAATGGGCTAAAAATCGGACAGGCTGTCCGGGGAAAAAAAAAGAGGGGGGGGGTGGGAAAAAAGGGACAAAAGGGGTGCAACACGAGGACTTCCAGGGGGTCACCCATCCTAGTACTACTCTCGCCCAAGCACGCTTAACTGCGGAGTTCTGATGGGATCCGGTGCATTAGTGCTGGTATGATCGCACCCGAAGATTAACCGCGACTTATTGTTTTAAGCAGTAGACGGGGAAAAAAATGAAATTGAATGGAACAGGATAATCTTGGAAATGGTTTAAAGGGAGAAATTGTCGAAAAGGAGGCGAAGGCGATTGAATGGGCAAAAAATCGGACAGGCTGTCCGGGAAAAAAAAAAGGGGGGGGGGTGGTGGAAAAAGGGACAAAAGGGGTGCAACACGAGGACTTCCCAGGGGTCACCCATCCTAGTACTACTCTCGCCCAAGCACGCTTAACTGCGGAGTTCTGATGGGATCCGGTGCATTAGTGCTGGTATGATCGCACCCGAAGATTAACCGCGACTTTATTGTTTTAAGCAGTAGACGGGGAAAAAATGAAATTGAATGGAACAGGATAATCTGGAAATGGTTTTAAAGGGAGGAAATTGTCGAAAAGGAGGCGAAGGCGATTGAATGGGCTAAAAAATCGGACAGGCTGTCGGAAAAAAAAAGGGGGGGTGGAAAAAGGGACAAAAGGGTGCAACACGAGGACTTCCCAGGGGGTCACCCATCCTAGTACTACTCTCGCCCAAGCACGCTTAACTGCGGAGTTTCTGATGGGATCCGGTGCATTAGTGCTGGTATGATCGCACCGAAGATTAACCGCGACTTTATTGTTTTAAGCAGTAGACGGGGAAAAAAATGAAATTGAATGGAACAGGATAATCTGGAAATGGTTTAAAGGGAAATTGTCGAAAAGGAGGCGAAGGATTGAATGGGCTAAAAATCGGACAGGCTGTCCGGGGAAAAAAAAAAAGGGGGGGGTGGAGAAAAGGGACAAAAGGGGTGCAACACGAGGACTTCCCAGGGGGTCACCCATCCTGTACTACTCTCGCCCAAGCACGCTTAACTGCGGAGTTCTGATGGGATCCGGTGCATTAGTGCTGTATGATCGCCACCCGAAGATTAACCGCGACTTTATTGTTTTAAGCAGTAGACGGGGAAAAAAATGAAATTGAATGGAACAGGATAATCTGGAAATGGTTTAAAAGGGAAAATTGTCGAAAAGGAGGCGAAGGCGATTGAATGGGCTAAAAATCGACAGGCTGTCCGGGGAAAAAAAAAAGGGGGGGGTGGAAAAGGACAAAAGGGGTGCAAACGAGGACTTCCCCGGGGTCACCCATCCTAGTACTACTCTCGCCCAAGCACGCTTAACTGCGGAGTTCTGATGGGATCCGGTGCATTAGTGCTGGTATGATCGACCCGAAGATTAAACCGCGACTTTATGTTTTTAAGCAGTAGACGGGGAAAAAATGAAATTGAATGGAACAGGATAATCTGGAAATGGTTTTAAAAGGGAGAAATTGTCGAAAAGGAGGCGAAGGCGATTGAATGGGCTAAAAATCGGACAGGCTGTCCGGGGAAAAAAAAAGGGGGGGGGGTGGAAAAAGGGACAAAAGGGGTGCAACACGAGGACTTCCCAGGGGGTCACCCATCCTAGTACTACTCTCGCCCAAGCACGCTTAACTGCGGAGTTCTGATGGGATCCGGTGCATTAGTGCTGGTATGATCGCACCCGAAGATTAACCGCGACTTTATTGTTTTAAGCAGTAGACGGGGAAAAAAATGAAATTGAATGGAACAGGATAATCTGGAAATGGTTTAAAAGGGAGAAATTGTCGAAAAGGAGGCGAAGGCGATTGAATGGGCTAAAAATCGGACAGGCTGTCCGGAAAAAAAAAAGGGGGGGTGGTGGAAAAAGGGACAAAAGGGGTGCAACACGAGGACTTCCCAGGGGGTCACCCATCCTAGTACTACTCTCGCCCAAGCACGCTTAACTGCGGAGTTCTGATGGGATCCGGTGCATTAGTGCTGGTATGATCGCACCCGAAGATTAACCGCGACTTTATTGTTTTAAGCAGTAGACGGGGAAAAAAATGAAATTGAATGGAACAGGATAATCTGGAAATGGTTTAAAAGGGAGAAATTGTCGAAAAGGAGGCGAAGGCGATTGAATGGGCTAAAAATCGGACAGGCTGTCCGGGGAAAAAAAAAGGGGGGGGGGGTGGAAAAAGGGCAAAAGGGGTGCAACACGAGGACTCCCAGGGGGTCACCCATCCTAGTACTACTCTCGCCCAAGCACGCTTAACTGCGGAGTTCTGATGGGATCCGGTGCATTAGTGCTGGTATGATCGCACCCGAAGATTAACCGCGACTTTATTGTTTTAAGCAGTAGACGGGGAAAAAATGAAATTGAATGGAACAGGATAATCTGGAAATGGTTTAAAAGGGAGAAATTGTCGAAAAGGAGGCGAAGGCGATTGAATGGGCTAAAAATCGGACAGGCTGTCCGGGGAAAAAAAAAAGAAGGGGGGGTGGTGGAAAAAGGACAAAAGGGGTGCAACACGAGGACTTCCCGGGGGTCACCCATCCTAGTACTACTCTCCGCCCAAGCACGCTTAACTGCGGAGTTCTGATGGGATCCGGTGCATTAGTGCTGGTATGATCGCACCCGAAGATTAACCGCGACTTTATTGTTTTAAGCAGTAGACGGGGAAAAAAATGAAATTGAATGGAACAGGTAATCTGGAAATGGTTTAAAAGGGAGAAATTGTCGAAAAGGAGGCGAAGGCGATTGAATGGGCTAAAAATCGGACAGGCTGTCCGGGGAAAAAAAAAGGGGGGGGGTGGTGGAAAAAAGGGACAAAAGGGGTGCAACACGAGGACTTCCCAGGGGGTCACCCATCCTAGTACTACTCTCGCCCAAGCACGCTTAACTGCGGAGTTCTGATGGATCCGGTGCATTAGTGCTGGTATGATCGCACCCGAAGATTAACCGCGACTTTATTGTTTTTAAGCAGTAGACGGGAAAAAAATGAAATTGAATGGAACAGGATAATCTGGAAATGTTTAAAAGGGAGAAATTGTCGAAAAGGAGGCGAAGGCGATTGAATGGGCTAAAATCGGACAGGCTGTCCGGGGAAAAAAAAAAGGGGGGTGGTGGAAAAAGGACAAAAGGGGTGCAACACGAGGACTTCCCAGGGGGTCACCCATCCTAGTACTACTCTCGCCCAAGCACGCTTAACTGCGGAGTTCTGATGGGATCCGGTGCATTAGTGCTGGTATGATCGCACCCGAAGATTAACCGCGACTTTATTGTTTTAAGCAGTAGACGGGAAAAAAATGAAATTGAATGGAACAGGATAATCTGGAAATGGTTTAAAAGGGAGAAATTGTCGAAAAGGAGGCGAAGGCGATTGAATGGGCTAAAAATCGGACAGGCTGTCCGGGGAAAAAAAAAGGGGGGGGTGGTGGAAAAAGGGACAAAAGGGTTGCAACACGAGGACTTCCCAGGGGTCACCCATCCTAGTACTACTCTCGCCCAAGCACGCTTAACTGCGGAGTTCTGATGGGATCCGGTGCATTAGTGCTGGTATGATCGCACCGAAGATTAACCGCGACTTTATTGTTTTAAGCAGTAGACGGGGAAAAAAATGAAATTGAATGGAACAGGATAATCTGGAAATGGTTTAAAAGGGAGAAATTGTCGAAAAGGAGGCGAAGGCGATTGAATGGGCTAAAAATCGGACAGGCTGTCCGGGGAAAAAAAAAGGGGGGGGTGGTGGAAAAGGGACAAAAGGGGTGCAACACGAGGACTTCCCAGGGGTCACCCATCCTAGTACTACTCTCGCCCAAGCACGCTAACTGCGGAGTTCTGATGGGATCCGGTGCATTAGTGCTGGTATGATCGCACCCGAAGATTAACCGCGACTTTATTGTTTTAAGCATAGTAGACGGGAAAAAAATGAAATTGAATGGAACAGGATAATCTGGAAATGGTTTAAAAGGGAGAAATTGTCGAAAAGGAGGCGAAGGCGATTGAATGGGTAAAAATCGGACAGGCTGTCCGGGGAAAAAAAAAGGGGGGTGGTGGAAAAAGGGACAAAAAGGGGTGCAACACGAGGACTTCCCAGGGGGTCACCCATCCTAGTACTACTCTCGCCCAAGCACGCTTAACTGCGGAGTTCTGATGGGATCCGGTGCATTAGTGCTGGTATGATCGCACCCGAAGATTAACCGCGACTTTATTGTTTTAAGCAGTAGGACGGGGAAAAAATGAAATTGAATGGAACAGGATAATCTGGAAATGGTTTAAAGGGAGAAATTGTCGAAAAGGAGGCGAAGGCGATTGAATGGGCTAAAAATCGGACAGGCTGTCCGGGGAAAAAAAAAGGGGGGTGGTGGAAAAAGGGACAAAAGGGGTGCAACACGAGGACTTCCAGGGGTCACCCATCCTAGTACTACTCTCGCCCAAGCACGCTTAACTGCGGAGTTCTGATGGGATCCGGTGCATTAGTGCTGGTATGATCGCACCGAAGATTAACCGCGACTTTATTGTTTTAAGCAGTAGACGGGAAAAAAATGAAATTGAATGGAACAGGATAATCTGGAAATGGTTTAAAGGGAAAATTGTCGAAAAGGAGGCGAAGGCGATTGAATGGGCTAAAAATTCGGACAGGCTGTCCGGGGAAAAAAAAAAGAGGGGGGGGGGGTGGAAAAAGGGACAAAAGGGGTGCAACACGAGGACTTCCCAGGGGGTCACCCTCCTAGTACTACTCTCGCCCAAGCACGCTTAACTGCGGAGTTCTGATGGATCCGGTGCATTAGTGCTGGTATGATCGCACCCGAAGATTAACCGCGAACTTTATTGTTTTTAAGCAGTAGACGGGAAAAAATGAAATTGAATGGAACAGGATAATCTGGAAATGGTTTAAAAGGGAGAAATTGTCGAAAAGGAGGCGAAGGCGATTGAATGGGCTAAAAATCGGACAGGCTGTCCGGGGAAAAAAAAAAAGGGGGGGGTGGTGGAAAAAGGGACAAAGGGTGCAACACGAGGACTTCCCAGGGGGTCACCCATCCTAGTACTACTCTCGCCCAAGCACGCTTAACTGCGGAGTTCTGAGGGATCCGGTGCATTAGTGCTGGTATGATCGCACCCGAAGATTAACCGCGACTTTATTGTTTTAAAGCAGTAGACGGGGAAAAAAATGAAATTGAATGGAACAGGATAATCTGGAAATGGTTTAAAAGGGAGAAATTGTCGAAAAGGAGGCGAAGGCGATTGAATGGGCTAAAAATCGGACAGGCTGTCCGGGGAAAAAAAAAAAGGAGGGGGGTGGTGGAAAAAGGGACAAAAGGGGTGCAACACGAGGACTTCCCAGGGGTCACCCATCCTAGTACTACTCTCGCCCAAGCACGCTTAACTGCGGAGTTCTGATGGGATCCGCGTGCATTAGTGCTGGTATGATCGCACCCGAAGATTAACCGCGACTTTATTGTTTTAAGCAGTAGACGGGGAAAAAAATGAAATTGAATGGAACAGGATAATCTGGAAATGGTTTAAAAGGGAGAAATTGTCGAAAGGAGGCGAAGGCGATTGAATGGGCTAAAAATCGGACAGGCTGTCCGGGAAAAAAAAAAAGGGGGGGGGGTGGAAAAAGGACAAAAGGGGTGCAACACGAGGACTTCCCAGGGGGTCACCATCCTAGTACTACTCTCGCCCAAGCACGCTTAACTGCGAGTTCTGATGGGATCCGGTGCATTAGTGCTGGTATGATCGCACCCGAAGATTAACCGCGACTTTATTGTTTTAAGCAGTAGACGGGAAAAAAATGAAATTGAATGGAACAGGATAATCTGGAAATGGTTTAAAAGGGGAAATTGTCGAAAAGGAGGCGAAGGCGATTGAATGGGCTA
Organism: Camellia sinensis; assembly: GCF_004153795.1. Taxonomy (NCBI): domain Eukaryota; kingdom Viridiplantae; phylum Streptophyta; class Magnoliopsida; order Ericales; family Theaceae; genus Camellia; species Camellia sinensis. The sequence continues at coordinate 6,468 of NW_021025228.1, forward strand.
AAAATCGGACAAGGCTGTCCGGGGAAAAAAAAAAGGGGGGGGGGGTGGAAAAAGGACAAAAGGGGTGCAACACGAGGACTTCCCAGGGGGTCACCATCCTAGTACTACTCTCGCCCAAGCACGCTTAACTGCGGAGTTCTGATGGGATCCGGTGCATTAGTGCTGGTATGATCGCACCGAAGATTAACCGCGACTTTATTGTTTTAAGCAGTAGACGGGAAAAAAATGAAATTGAATGGAACAGGATAATCTGGAAATGGTTTAAAAGGGAGAAATTGTCGAAAAGGAGCGAAGGCGATTGAATGGGCTAAAAATCGGACAGGCTGTCCGGGGAAAAAAAAAAGGGGGGGGGTGAAAAAGGACAAAAGGGTGCAACACGAGGACTTCCCAGGGGGTCACCATCCTAGTACTACTCTCGCCCAAGCACGCTTAACTGCGGAGTTCTGATGGGATCCGTGCTATTAGTGCTGGTATGATCGCACCCGAAGATTAACCGCGACTTTATTGTTTTAAGCAGTAGACGGGGAAAAAAATGAAATTGAATGGAACAGGATAATCTGGAAATGTTTAAAAGGAGAAATTTGTCGAAAAGGAGGCGAAGGCGATTGAATGGGCTAAAAATCGGCAGGCTGTCCGGGGAAAAAAAAAGGGGGGGGGGGTGGAAAAAGAGGACAAAAGGGTGCAACACGAGGACTTCCCAGGGGGTCCACCATCCTAGTACTACTCTCGCCCAAGCACGCTTAACTGCGGAGTTCTGATGGGATCCGGTGCATTAGTGCTGTATGATCGCACCCGAAGATTAACGCGACTTTATTGTTTTAAGCAGTAGACGGGAAAAAAATGAAATTGAATGGAACAGGATAATCTGGAAATGGTTTAAAAGGGAGAAATTGTCGAAAGGAGGCGAAGGCGATTGAATGGCTAAAAATCGGACAGGCTGTCCGGGGAAAAAAAAAGGAGGGGGGGGGTGGAAAAGGGACAAAAGGGGTGCAACACGAGGACTTCCCAGGGGGTCACCCATCCTAGTACTACTCTCGCCCAAGCACGCTTAACTGCGGAGTTCTGATGGGATCCGTGCATGTAGTGCTGGTATGATCGCACCCGAAGATTAACCGCGACTTATTGTTTTAAGCAGTAGACGGGGAAAAAAATGAAATTGAATGGAACAGGATAATCTGGAAATGGTTTTAAAGGGAGAAATTTGTCGAAAAGGAGGCGAAGCGATTGAATGGGCTAAAATCGGACAGGCTGTCCGGGGAAAAAAAAAAGGGGGGTGGTGGAAAAAGACAAAAGGGGTGCAACACGAGGACTTCCCAGGGGGTCACCCATCCTAGTACTACTCTCGCCCAAGCACGCTTAACTGCGGAGTTCTGATGGATCCGGTGCATTAGTGTGGTATGATGCACCCGAAGATTAACCGCGACTTTATTGTTTTAAGCAGTAGACGGGGAAAAAAATGAAAATTGAATGGAACAGGAAAATCGGAAATGGTTTAAAAGGACGAGGGAAAATTGTCGAAAAGGAGCGAAGGCGATTGGAATGGGGTAAAAATCGGACACGCTGTCCAGGCTGTACGGGGAAAAAAAAAAAAGGGGAGGGGGGGTGGAAAAAGGGGTGCAACATGAGGACTTCCCTGGGGGTCACCCATCCTAGTACTACTCTCGCCCAAGCACGCTTAATTGCGGAATTCTGATGGGATCCGGTGCATTAGTGCTGGCATGATCGCACCAGAAGATTAACCGCGACTTTATTGTTTTTAGCAGTAGACGGGGAAAAAAATGAAATTGAATGGAACAGGATAATCTGGAAATAGTTTAAAAGGGAGAAATTGTCGAAAAGGAAGCGAAGGCGATTGAATGGGCTAAAAATCGGACAGGCTGTCCGGGGAAAAAAAAAAGGGGGGAAAAGGGGTGCAACACGAGGCCTTCCCAGGGGGTCACCCATCCTAGTACTAGTCTCGCCCAAGCACGCTTAACTGCGGATTTCTGATGGGATCCGGTGCATTAGTGCTGTTATGATCGCACCCGAAGATTAACCGCGACTTTATTGTTTTAAGCAGTAGACGGGGAAAAAAATGAATTTGAATGGATTAGGATAATCTGGAAATGGTTTAAAAGGGAGAAGTTTGTCGAAAAGGAGGCGAAGGCGATTGAATGGGCTAAAAATCGGACAGGCGACACCGGGGAAAAAAAACAAAGGGGGGGGGGTTGGAAAAAGGGGTGCAACACGAGGACTTCCCAGGGGGTCACCCATCCTAGTACTACTCTCGCGCAGGCACGCTTAACTGCGGTGTTCTGATGGGATCCGGTGCATTAGTGCTGGTATGATCGCACCCGAAGATTAACCGCGACTTTATTGTTTTAGGCAGTAGATGGGAAAAAAAATGAAATTGAATGGAACCGGATAATCTGGAAATGGTTTAAAAGGGAGAAGCTTGTCGAAAAGGAGACGAAGGCGATTGAATGGGCTAAAAATCGGACACGCTGTGCGGGGAAAAAAAAAAGGGGAGGGGGGGTGGAAAAAGGGGTGCAACACGAGGACTTCCCAGTGGGTCCCCCGTCCTAGTACTACTCTCGCCCAAGCACGCTTAACTGCGGAGTTCTGATGGGATCCGGTGCATTAGTGCTGGTATGATCGCACCCGAAGATTTACCGCGACTTTATTGTTGTAAGCAGTAGACGCGAAAAAAAAATGAAATTGAATGGCACAGGATAATCTGGAAATGGTTTAAAAGGGAGAAGTTTGTCGAAAAGGAGGCGAAGGCGATTGAATGGGCTAAAAATCGGGCAGGCTGTCCGGGGGAAAAAAAAAGAGGGGGGGAGGTGGAAAAAGGGGCAAAAGGGGTGCAACACGAGGACTTCCCAGGGGGTCACCCATCCTAGTACTACTCTCGCCCAAGCACGCTTAACTGCGGAGTTCTAATGGGATCCGGTGCATTAGTGCTGGTATGATCGCACCCGAAGATTGACCGCAACTTTATTGTTTTAAACAGTAGACGGGGAAAAAATGAAATTGAATAGAACAGGATAATCTGGAAATGGTTTAAAAGGGAGAAGTTTGTCGAAAAGGAGGCGAAGGCGATTGAATGGGCTAAAAATCGGACAGGCTGTCCGCGGAAAAATAAAAAGGGGAGTGGGGTGGAAAAAGGGGTGCAACACGAGGTCTTCCCAGTGGGTCACCCATCCTAGTACTACTCTCGCCCAAGCACGCTTAACTGTGGAGTTTTGATGGGATCCAGTGCATTAGTTCTAGCATGATCGCACCCGAAGATTAACCGCGACTTTATTGTTTTAAGCAGTAGACGGGGAAAAAAATGAAATTGAATGAAACTGGATAATCTAGAAATGGTTTAAAAGGGAGAAGTTTGTCGAAAAGGAGGCGAAGGCGATTGAATGGGCTAAAAATCGGACAGGCTGTCCAGGGAAAAAAAAAAGGAAGGGGGGGTGGAAAAAGGGGTGCAACACGAGGACCTCCCAGGGGGTCACCCATCCTAGTACTACTCTCGCCCAAGCACGCTGAACTGCGGTGTTCTGATGGGATCCGGGGCATTAGTGCTGTATGATCGCACCCGAAGATTAACCGCGACTTTGTTGTTTTGAGCACTAGACGGGGAAAAAAAATGAAATTGAATGGAACAGGATAATCTGGAAATGGTTTAAAAGGGAGAAGTTTGTCGAAAAGGAGGCGAAGGCGATTGAATGGGCTAAAAATCGGACAGGCTGTCCGGGGAAAAAAAAAAGGGGGGGGGGGGGGGAAAAAGGGACAAAAGGGGTGCAACACGAGGACTTCCCAGGGGGTCACCCATCCTAGTACTACTCTCGCCCAAGCACGCTTAACTGCGGAGTTCTGAAGGGATCCGGTGCATTAGTGCTGGTACGATCGCACCCGAAGATTAACCGCGACATTATTGTTTTAAGCAGTAGACGGGGAAAAAAATGAAATTGAATGGAACAGGATAATCTGGAAATGGTTTAAAAGGGAGAAATTGTCGAAAAAGAGGCGAAGGCGATTGAATGGGCTAAAAATCGGACAGGCTGTCCGGGGAAAAAAAAAAGAGGGGGGGGGGAAAAAGGGGCAAAAGGGGTGCAACACGAGGACTTCCCCGGGGGTCACCCATCCTAGTACTACTCTCGCCCAAGCACGCTTAACTGCGGAGTTCTGATGTGATCCGGTGCATTAGTGCTGGTATGATCGCACCCGAAGATTGACCGGGACTTTATTGTTTTAAGGAGTAGACGGGGAAAAAAATGAAATTGAATGGAACAGTATAATCTGGAAATGGTTTAAAAGGGAGAAGTTTGTCGAAAAGGAGGCGAAGGCGATCGAATGGGCTAAAAATCGGACAGGCTGTCCTGGGAAAAAAGAAAAGGGGAGTGGGGTGGAAAAAGGGGTGCAACACGAGGACTTCCCAGGCGGTCACCCATCCTAGTACTACCCTCGCCCAAGCACGCTTAACTGCGAAGTTCTTATGGGATCCGGTGCATTAGCGCTGGTATGATCGCACCCGAAGATTAACCGCGACTTTATTGTTTTAAGCAGTAGACGGGGAAAAAAATGAAATTGAATACAACAGGATAATCTGGAAATGGTTTAAAAGGGAGAAGTTTGTCGAAAAGGAGGCCAAGGCGATTGAATGGGCTAAAAATCGGACAGGCTGTCCGGGGAAAAAAAAAAGGAGTGGGGGGTTGGAAGAAGGGGTGCAACACGAGGACTTCCCAGGGGGTCACCCATCCTAGTACTACTCTCGCCCAAGCACGCTTAACTGCGGAGTTCTGATGGGATCCGGTGCATTAGTGCTGGTATGATCGCACCCGAAGATTAACCGCGACTTTATTGTTTTAAGCAGTAGACGGGGAAAAAAATGAAATTGAATGGAACAGGATAATCTGGAAATGGTTTAAAAGGGAGAAGTTTGTCCAAAAGGAGGCGAAGGCGATTGAATGGGCTAAAAATCGGACAGGCTGTCCGGGGCAAAAAAAAAAGGGGAGGGGGGTTGGAAAAAGGGGTGCAACACGAGGACTTCCCAGGGTGTCACCCATCCTAGTACTACTCTTGCCCAAGCACGCTTAACTGCGGAGTTCTGATGGGATCCGGTGCATTAGTGCTGGTATGATCGCATCTGAAGATTAGCCGCGACTTTATTGTTTTAAGTAGTAGACGGGGAAAAAAATGAAATTGAATGGAACAGGACAACCTGGAAATGGTTTAAAAGGGAGAAGTTTGTCGAAAAGGAGGCGAAGGCGATTGAATGGGCTAAAAATCGGACAGGCTGTCCGGGGAAAAAAAAAAGGGAAGGGGGGTTGGAAAAAAAGGTGCAACAAGAGGACTTCCCAGGGGGTCACCCATCCTAGTACTACTCTCGCCCAAGCACGCTTAACTGCGGAGTTCTGATGGGATCCGGTGCATTAGTGCTGGTATGATCGCACCCAAAGATTAACCGCGACTTTATTGTTTTAAGCAGTAGACGGGGAAGAAAATGAAATTGAATGGAACAGGATAATCTGGAAATGGTTTAAAAGGGAGAAGTTTGTCGAAAAGGAGGCGAAGGTGATTGAGTGGGCTGAAAATCGGACAGGCTGTCCGGGGAAAAAAAAAAGGGGAGGGGGGGGGGAAAAAGGGGTGCAACACGAGGACTTCCCAGGGGGTCACCCATCCTAGTACTACTCTCGCCCAAGTACGCTTAACTGCGGAGTTCTGATGGGATCCGGTGCATTAGTGCTGTTATGATCGCACCCGAAGATTAACTGCGACTTTATTGTTTTAAGCAGTTGACGGGGAAAAAAATGAAATTGAATGGAACAGTATAATCTGGAAATGGTTTAAAAGGGAGAAGTTTGTCGAAAAGGAGGCGAAGGCGATTGAATGGGCTAAAAATCGGGCAGGCTGTCTGGGGAAAAAAAAAAAGGGGAGGGGGGGTGGAAAAAGGAGTGCAACACGAGGACTTCCCAGGGGGTCACCCATCCTAGTACTACTCTCGCCCAAGCACGCTTAACTGCGGAGTTCTGATGGAATCCGGTGCATTAGTGCTCGCATGATCGCACCGGAAGATAAGCCGCGACTTTATTGTATTAAGAAGTATACGGGAAAAAAATGAAATTGAATGGAACAGGATAATCTGGAAATGGTTTAAAAGGGAGAAGTTTGTCGAAAAGGAGGCAAAGGCGATTGAATGGGCTAAAAATCGGACAGGCTGTCCGGGGAAAAAAAAAAGAGGGGGGGTGGTGGAAAAAGGGACAAAAGGAGTGCAACACGAGGACTTCCCCGGGGGTCACCCATCCTAGTACTACTCTCGCCCAAGCACGCTTAACTGCGGATTTCTGATGGGATCCGGTGCATTAGTGCTGGTATGATCGCACCCGAAGATTAACCGCGACTTTATTGTTTTAAGCAGTAGACGGGGAAAAAAATGAAATTGAATGGAACAGTATAATCTGGAAATGGTTTAAAAAAGAGAAGTTTGTCGAAAAGGAGGCGAAGGCGATTGAATGGGCTAAAAATCGGACAGGCTGTCCGGGGAAAAAAAAAAGGAGAGGGGGTGGAAAAAGAGTGCAACACGAGGACTTCGAAGGGGGTCACCCATCCTAGTACTACTCTCGCCCAAGCACGCTTAACTGCGGAGTGCTGATGGAATCCGGTGCATTAGTGCTGGCATGATCGCACCCGAAGATTAACCGCGACTTTATTGTATTAAGCAGTTGACGGGAAAAAAATGAAATTGAATGGAACAGGATAATCTGGAAATGGTTTAAAAGGGAGAAGTTTGTCGAAATGGAGGCAAAGGCGATTGAATGGGCTAAAAATCGAACAGGCTGTCCGGGGAAAAAAAAAATGGGGAGGGGGGTGGAAAAAGGGGTGCAACCCGAGGACTTCCCAGGGGGTCACCCATCCTAGTACTACTCTCGCCCAAGCACGCTTAACTGCGGAGTTCTGATGGGATCCGGTGCATTAGTGCTGGTATGATCGCACCCGAAGATTAACCGCGACTTTATTGTTTTAAGCAGTAGACGGGGAAAAAAATGAAATTGAATGGAACAGGATAATCTGGAAATTGTTTAAAAGGGAGAAGTTTGTCGAAAAGGAAGCGAAGGCGATTGAATGGGCTAAAAATCGGACAGGCTGTCCGGGGAAAAATAAAAAGGGGAGGGGGGTGGAAAAAGGGGTGCAACACGAGGACTTCCCAGGTGGTCACCCATCCTAGTACTACCCTCGCCCAAGCACGCTTAACTGCGGAGTTCTTATGGGATCCGGTGCATTAGCGCTGGTATGATCGCACCCGAAGATTAACCGCGACTTTATTGTTTTAAGCAGTAGACGGGGAAAAATATGAAATTGAATACAACAGGATAGTCTGGAAATGGTTTAAAAGGGAGAAGTTTGTCGAAAAGGAGGCGAAGGCGATTGAATGGGCTAAAAATCGGACAGGCTGTCCGGCGAAAAAAAAAGGGGAGGGGGGTTGGAAGAAGGGGAGCGACACGAGGACTTCCTAGGGGTTCACCCATCCTAGTACTACTATCGCCCAAGCACGCGTAACTGCGGAGTTCTGATGGGATCCGGTGCATTAGTGCTGGTATGATTGCACCCGAAGATTGACCGTGACTTTATTGTTTTAAGCAGTAGACGGGGAAAAAAATGAAATTGAATGGAACAGTATAATCTGGAAATGGTTTAAAAGGGAGAAGTTTGTCGAAAAGGAGGCGAAGGCGATTGAATGGGCTAAAAATCGGACAGGCTGTCCGGGGAAAAAAGAAAAGGGGAGGGGGGTGGAAAAAGGGGTGGAACACGAGGACTTCCCAGGCGGTCACCGATCCTAGTACTACTCTCGCCCAAGCACGCTTAACTGCGGAGTTCTTATGGGATCCGGTGCATTAGCGCTGGTATGATCGCACCCGAAGATTAACCGCGACTTTATTGTTTTAAGCAGTAGACGGGGAAAAAAATGAAATTGAATGGAACAGGATAATCTGGAAATGGTTTAAAAGGGAGAAATTGTCGAAAAGGAGGCGAAGGCGATTGAATGGGCTAAAAATCGGACAGGCTGTCCGGGGAAAAAAAAAAGGGGGGGGTGGTGGAAAAAGGGACAAAAGGGGTGCAACACGAGGACTTCCCAGGGTGTCACCCATCCTAGTACTACTCTCGCCCAAGCACGCTTAACTGCGGAGTTCTGATGGGATCCCGTGCATTAGCGCTCGTATGATCGCATCCGAAGATTAACCGCGACTTTATTGTTTTAAGCAGAAGACGGGGAAAAAAATGAAAATGAATACAACGGGATAATCTGGAAATGGTTTAAAAGGGAGAAGTTTGTTGAAAAGGAGGCGAAGGCGATTGAATGGGCTAAAAATCGGACAGGCTGTCCGGGGAAAAAAAAAAAGGGGAGGGGGGTTGAAAAAGGGGTGCAACACGAGGACTTCCCCGGCGGTCACCCATTCTAGTACTACTCTCGCCCAAGCACGCTTAACTACGGAGTTCTGATGGGATCCGGTGCATTAGCACTGGTATGATCGCACCCGAAGATTAACCGTGACTTTATTGTTTTAAGCAGTAGACGGGGAAGAAAATGAAATTGAATACAAAAGGATAATCTGGAAATGGTTTAAAAGGGAGAAGTTTGTCGAAATGGAGGCGAAGGCGATTGAATGGGCTAAAAATCGGACAGGTTCTCCGGGGAAAAAAAAAAGGGGAGGGGGGTGGAAGAAGGGGTGCAACACGAGGACTTCCCAGGGGGTCACCCATCCTAGTACTACTCTCGCCCAAGCACGCTTAACTGCGGAGTTCTGATGGGATCCGGTGCATTAGTGCTGGTATGATCGCACCCGAAGATTAACCGCGACTTTTTTGTTTTAAGCAGTAGACGGGGAAAAAAATGAAATTGAATGGAACAGGATAATCTGGAAATGGTTTAAAATGGAGAAATTGTCGAAAAGGAGGCGAAGGCGATTGAATGGGCTAAAAATCGGACAGGCTGTCCGGGGAAAAAAAAAAGGGGGAGGGGGGTGGAAAAGGGGGTGCAACACGAGGACTTCCCTGGGAGTCACCCATCCTAGTACTACTCTCGCCCAGGCACGCTTAACTGCGGAGTTCTGATAGGATCAGGTGCATTAGTGATGGTATGATCGCACCCGAAATTAACCGCGACTTTATTGTTTTAAGCAGTAGACGGTGAAAAAAATGAAATTGAATGGAACAGGATAATCTGGAAATGTTTTAAAAGGGAGAAGTTTGCTGAAAATGAGGCGAAGGCGATTGAATGGGCTGAAAATCGGACAGGCTGTCCGGGGAAAAAAAAAAAAGGTAGGGGGGGGGAAAAAGGGGTGCAACACGAGGACTTCCCAGGGGGTCCCCCATCCTAGCACTACTCTCGCCCAAGCACTCTTAACTGCGGAGTTCTGATGGGATCCGGTGCATTAGTGCCGGTATGATTGCACCCGAAGATTAACCGCGACTTCATTGTTTTAAGCAGTAGACGGGGAAAAAAATGAAATTGAATGGAACAGGATAATCTGGAAATGTTTTAAAAGGGAGAAGGTTGTCGAAAAGGAGGCGAAGGCGATTGAATGGGCTAAAAATCGGACAGGCTGTCCGGGGAAAAAAAAAAAGGGGGAGGGGTGTGGAAAAAGGAGTGCAACACGAGGACTTCCCTGGGAGTCACCCATCCTTGTACTACTCTCGCCCAAGCACGCTTAACTGCGAAGTTCTGATGGGATCCGGTGCATTAGTGCTGGTATGATCGCACCCGAAGATTAACCGCGACTTTATTGTTTTAAGCAGTAGACGGGGAAAAAAATGAAATTGAATGGAACAGGATAATCTGGAAATGGTTTAAAAGGGAGAAATAGTCGAAAAGGAGGCGAAGGCGATTGAAGGGGCAAAAAATCGGACAGGCTGGCCGGGGAAAAAAAAAAGGGGGGGGGTGGTGGAAAAAGGGACAAAAGGGGTGCAACACGAGGACTTCCCAGGGGGTCACCCATCCTAGTACTACTCTCGCCCAAGCAGGCTTAACAGCGGAGTTCTGATGGGATCTAGTGCATTAGTGGTGGTATGATCGCACCCGAAGATTAATCGCGACTTTAATGTTTTAAGCAGTAGACGGGGAAAAAAATGAAATTGAATGGAACAGTATAATCTGGAAATGGTTTAAAAGGGAGAAGTTTGTCGAAAAGGGGCGAAGGCGATTGAATGGGGCTAAAAAACGGACAGGCTGTCCGGGGAAAAAAAAAAAAGGGGGGGGAGGGGGTGGAAAAATGGACAAAGGGGGGGCAACGTCACCCATCCTAGTACTACTCTCGCCCAAGCACGCTTAACTGCGGAGTTCAGATGGGATCCGGTGCATTAGTGCTGGTATGATCGCACCCGAAGATTAACCGCGACTTTATTGTTTCAAGCAGTAGACGAGGAAAAAAATGAAATTGGATGGAACAGGATAATCTGGAAATGGTTTAAAAGGGAGAAGTTTGTCGAAAAGGAGGCGAAGGCGATTGAATGGGCTAAAAATCGGACAGGCTGTCCGGGGAAAAGAAAAAGGGGAGGGGGGTGGAAAAAGGGGTGCAACACGAGGACTTCCCTGGGAGTCACCCATCCTAGTACTACTCTCGCCCAAGCACGCGTAACTGCGGAGTTCTGATGGGATCCGGTGAATTAGTGCTGGTATGATCGCACCCGAAGATTAACCGCGACTTTATGGTTTTAAGCATTAGACGGGGAAATAAATGAAATTGAATGGAACAGTGTAATCTGGAAATGGTTTAAAAGGGAGAAGTTTGTCGAAAAGGAGGCGAAGGCGATTTAATGGGCTAAAAATCGGACAGGCTGTCCGGGGAAAAAAAAAAGGGAAGGGGGGTGGAAAAAGGGGTGCAACACGAGGACTTCCCAGGCGGTCACCCATCCTAGTACTACTCTCGCCCAAGCACGCTTAACTGCAGAATTCTGATGGGATCCGGTGCATTAGCGCTGGTATGATCGCACCCGAAGATTAACCGCGACTTTATTGTTTTAAGCAGTAGACAGGGAAAAAAATGGAATTGAATGGAACAGTATAATCTGGAAATGGTTTAAAAGGGAGAAGTTTGTCGAAAAGGAGGGGAAGGCGATTGAATGGGCTACAAATCGGACAGGCTGTCCGGGGGAAAAAAAAAGGGGAGGGGCAAATGGGGTGCAACACAAGGACTTCCCAGGGGGTCACCCATCCTAGTACTACTCTCGCCCAAGCACACTTAACAGCGGAGTTCTGATGGGATCCGGTGCATTAGTGCTGGTATGATCGCACCCGAAGATTGACCGCGACTTTATTGTTTTAAGCAGTAGACGGAGAAAAAAATGAAATTGAATGGAACAGGATAATCTGGAAATGGTTTAAAAGGGAGAAATTGTCGAAAATGAGGCGAAGGCGATTGAATGGGCTAAAAATCGGACAGGCTGTCCGGGGAAAAAAAAAAAGGGGAGGGGGGGTGGAAACAGGGGTGCAACACGAGGACTTCCCAGGGGGTCACCCATCCTAGTACTACTCTCGTCCAAGCACGCTTAACTGCGGAGTTCTGATCGGAACCGGTGCATTAGTGCTGGTATGATCGCACCCGAAGATTAACCGCGACTTTATTGTTTTAAGCAGTAGACGGGGAAAAAAATGAAATTGAATGGAACAGGATAATCTGGAAATGGTTTAAAAGGGAGAAGTTTGTCGAAAAGGAGGCGAAGGCGATTGAATGGGTTAAAAATCGGACAGGCTGTCCGGGGAAAAAAAAAAGGGGAGGGGGTGGAAAAAGTGGTGCAACACGAGGACTTCCCAGGGGGTCACCCATACTAGTACTACTCTCGCCCAAGCACGCTTAACTGCAGAGTTCTGATGGGATCCGATGCATTAGTGCTGGTATGATCGCAACCGAAGATTAACCGCGACTTTATTGTTTTAAGCAGTAGACGGGGAAATAAATGAAATTGAATGCAACAGGATAATCTGGAAATGGTTTAAAAGGGAGAATTTTGTCGAAAAGGAGGCGAAGGCGATTGAATGGGTTAAAAATCGGACAAGCTGTCCGGGGAAAAAAAAAAGGGGAGTGGTGGTGGAAAAAGGGGTGCAACAGGAGGACTTCCCAGGGGGTCACCCATCCTAGTACTACTCTCGCCTAAGCACGCATAACTGCGGAGTTCTGATGGGATCCGGTGCATTAGTGCTGGTATGATCGCACCCGAAGATTAACCGCGACTTTATTATTTTAAGCAGTAGACGCGGAAAAAAATGAAATTGAATGGAACAGGATAATCTGGAAATTGTTTAAAAAGGGGAAATTTGTCAAAAAGGAGGCGGAGGCGATTGAATAGGCTAAAAATCGAACAGGCTGTCCGGGAAAAAAAAAAGGGGAGGGGGGTTGGAAAAAGGGGTGCAAACACGAGTACTTCCCAGGGGGTCACCCATCCTAGTACAACTCTCGCCCAAGCACGCTTAACTGCGGTGTTCTGATGGGATCCGGTGCATTAGTGCTGGTATGATCGCACCCGAAGATTAACCGCGACTTTATTGTTTTAAGCAGTAGACGGGGAAAAAAATGAAATTGAATGCAACAGGATAATCTGGAAAGGGTTTAAAAGGGAGAAGTTTGTCGAAAAGGAGGCGAAGGCGATTGAATGGGCTAAAAATCGGACAGGATGTCCAGGGAAAAAAAAAAGGGGAGGGGGGTGGAAAAAGGGGTGCAACACGAGCACTTCCCTGGGAGTCACCCATCCTAGTACTACTCTCACCCAAGCACGCTTAACTGCGAAGTTCTGATGGGATCCGGTGCATTAGTGCTGGTATGATCGCACCCGAAGATTAACCGCGACTTTCTTGTTTTAAGCAGTAGACGGGGAAAAAAATGAAATTGAATGGAACAGTATAATCTGGAAATGGTTTAAAAGGGAGAAGTTTGTCGAAAAGGAGGCGAAGGCGATTGAATGGACTAAAAATCGGACAGGTGTCCGGGGAAAAAAAAATGGGGAGGGGGGTGGAAAAAGGGATGCAACACGAGGACTTCCCAGCGGGTAACCCATCCTAGTACTACTCTCGCCCAAGCACGCTTAACTGCGGAGTTCTGATGGGATCCGGTGCATTAGTGCTGGTATGATCGCACCCGAAGATTAACCGCGACTTTTTTGTTTTAAGCAGTAGACGGGGAAAAAGATGAAATTGAATGGAACAGGATAATCTGGAAATGGTTTAAAAGGGAGAAATTGTCGAAAAGGAGGCGAAGGCGATTGAATGGGCTAAAAATCGGACAGGCTGTCCGGGGAAAAAAAAAAGAGGGGGGGGGGGAAAAAGGGGCAAAAGGGGTGCAACACGAGGACTTCCCAAGGGGTCACCCATCCTAGTACTACTCTCGCCCAAGCACGCTTAACTGCGGAGTTCTGATGGGATCCGGTGCATTAGGGCAGGTATGATCGCACCCGAAGATTAGCCGCGACTTTATTGTTTTAAGCCGTAGACGGGGAAAAAAATGAAATTGAATGGAACAGGATAATCTGGAAATGGTTTAAAAGGGAGAAGTTTTTCGAAAAGGAGGCGAAGGCGATTGAATGGGCTAAAAATCGGGCAGGCTGTCCGGGAAAAAAAAAAGGGGAGGGGGGGGGGAAAAAGGGGTGCAACACGAGGACTTCCCAGGGGGTCACCCATCCTAGTACTACTGTCGCCCAAGCACGCTTAACTGCGGAGTTCTGACGGGATCCGATGCATTAGTGCTGGTATGATCGCAACCGAAGATTAAGCGCGACTTTACTATTTTAAGCAGTAGACGGGGAAAAAAATGAAATTGAATGCAACAGGATAATCTGGAAATGGTTTAAAAGGGAGAAGTTTGTCAAAAAGGAGGCGAAGGCGATTGAATGGGCTAAAAATCGGACAGGCTGTCTAGGGAAAAAAAAAAGGGGAGGGGGAGGGGGTGGAAAAAGGGGCAAAAGGGGTCACCCATCCTAGTACTACTCTCGCCCAAACACGCTTAACTGCGGAGTTCTGATGAGATCCGGTGCATTAGTGCTGGTATGAGGGAGAAATTGTCGAAAAGGAGGCGAAGACGATTGAATGGGCTAAAAGTCGGACAGGCTGTCCGGGGAAAAAAAAAAAAGGGGGGGGGGGGTGGAAAAAGGGACAAAAGGGGTGCAACACGAGGACTAAATCGGACAGGCTGTCTGGGAAAAAAAAAAGAGGGGGGGGTGTTGGAAAAAGGGGCAAAAGGGGTGCAACACGAGGACTTCCCAGGGGGTCACCCATCCTAGTACTACTCTCGCCTAAGCACGCTTAACTGCGGAGTTCTGATGGGATCAGGTGCATTAGTGCTGGTATGCTCGCACCCGAAGATTAACCGCGACTTTTTTGTTTTAAGCAGTAGACGGGGAAAAAGATGAAATTGAATGGAACAGGATAATCTGGAAATGGTTTAAAAGGGAGAAATTGTCGAAAAGGAGGCGAAGGCGATTGAATGGGCTTAAAATCGGACAGGCTGTCCGGGGAAAAAAAAAAGAGGGGGGGTGGAAAAAGGGGCAAAAGGGGTGCAACACGAGGACTTCCCAGGGGGTCACCCATCCTAGTACTACTCTCGCCCAAGCACGCTTAACTGCGGAGTTCTGATGGGATCAGGTGCATTAGTGCTGGTATGCTCGCACCCGAAGATTAACCGCGACTTTTTTGTTTTAAGCAGTAGACGGGGAAAAAGATGAAATTGAATGGAACAGGATAATCTGGAAATGGTTTAAAATGGAGAAATTGTCGAAAAGGAGGCGAAGGCGATTGAATGGGCTAAAAATCGGACAGACTGTCCCGGGGAAAAAAAAATAGGAGGGGGTGTTGGAAAAAGGGACAAAAGGGGTGCAACACGAGGACTTCCCAGGGGGTCACCCATCCTAGTACTACTCTCGCCCAAGCACGCTTAACTGCGGAGTTCTGATGGGAACCGGTGCATTAGTAATGGTATGATCGCACCCGAAGATTAACCGCGACTTTATTGTTTTAAGCAGTAGACGGGGAAAAAAATGAAATTGAATGGAACAGGATAATCTGGAAATGGTGTAAAAGGGAGAAGTTTGTCGAAAAGGAGGCGAAGGCGATTGAATGGGTTAAAAATCGGACAGGTTGTCCGGGGAAAAAAAAAAGGGGAGGGGGGTGGAAAAAGGGGGGCAACACGAGGACTTCCCTCACCCATCCTAGTACTACTCTCGCCCAAGCACGCTTAATTGCGGAGTTCTGATGGGATCCGGTGCATTAGTGCTGTTATGATCGCACCCGAAGATTAACCGCGACTTTTTTGTTTTAAGCAGTAGACGGGGAAAAAAATGAAATTTAATGGAACAGGATAATCTGGAAATGGTTTAAAATGGAGAGTTTGTCGAAAAGGAGGCGAAGGCGATTGAATGGGCTAAAAATCGAACAGGCTGTCTGGGGAAACAAAAAAAGGGTAGAGGGGGTGGAAAAAGGGGTGCAACACGAGGACTTCCCAGGTGGTCACCCATCCTAGTACTACTCTCGCCCAAGCACGCTCAACTGCGGAGTTCTGATGGGATCCGGTGCATTAGTGCTGGTATGATCGCACCCGAAGATTAACCGCGACTTTATTGTTGTAAGCAGTAGACGGGGAAAAAAATGAAATTGAATGGAACAGGATAATCTGGAAATGGTTTAAAAGGGAGAAATTGTCGAAAAAGAGGCGAAGGCGATTGAATGACAGGCTGTACGGGGAACAAAAAACACGGGGGTGGGGGGGTTGGAAAGGGTGGAAAAAGGGGTGCAACACGAGGACTTCCCAGGGGGTCACCCATCCTAGTACTACTCTCGCCCAACACGCTTAACTGCGGAGTTCTGATCGGATCCGGTGCATTAGTGGTGGTATGATCGCACCCGAAGATTGACCGCGACTTTATTGTTTTAAGCAGTAGACAGGGAAAAAAATGAAATTGAATGGAACAGGATAATCTGGAAATGGTTTAAAAGGGAGAAGTTTGTCGAAAAGGAGGTGAAGGCGATTGAATGGCCTAAAAATCGGACAGGCTGTCCGGGGAAAAAAAAAAGGGGAGGGGTGGTGGAAAAAGGGGTGCAACACGAGGACTTCCCAGGGGGTCACCCATCCTAGTACTACTCTCGCCCAACACGCTTAACTGTGGAGTTCTGATGGGATCCGGTGCGTTAGTGCTGGTATCATCGCACCCGAAGATTAACCGCGACTTTATTGTTTTAAGCAGTAGACGGAGAAAAAAATGAAATTGAATGGAACAGGATAATCTAGAAATGGTTTAGAAGGGAGAAGTTTGTCGAAAAGGAGGTGAAGGCGATTGAATGGGCTAAAAATCAGACAGGCTGTCCGGGGAAAAAAAAAAGGGGAGGGGGGGTGGAAACAGGGGTGCAACACGAGGACTTCCCAGGGGGTCACCCATCCTAGTACTACTCTCGCCCAAGCACGCTTAACTGCGGAGTTCTGATGGTATCCGGTGCATTAGTGCTGGTATGATCGCACCCGAAGATTAACCGCGACTTTATTGTTTTAAGCAGTAGACGGGGAAATAAATGAAATTGAATGCAACAGGATAATCTGGAAATGGTTTAAAAGGGAGAAGTTTGTCGAAAAGGAGGCGAAGGCGATTGAATGGGCCTAAAATCGGACAAGCTGTCCGGGGAAAAAAAAAGGGGAGGGGTGGGGAAAGAGGGGTGCAACACGAGGACTTCCCAGGGGGTCACCCATCCTAGTACTACTCTCGCCCAAGCACGCTTAACGGCGGAGTTCTGATGGGATCCGGTGCATTAGTGCTGGTATGATCGCACCCGAAGATTAACCGCGACTTTATTGTTTTAAGCAGCAGACGGGGAAAAAAATGAAATTGAATGCAACAGGATAATCTGAAAATGGTTTAAAAGGGAGAAGTTTGTCAAAAAGGAGGCGAAGGCGATTGAATGGGCTAAAAATCGGACAGGCTGTCCGGGGAAAAAAAAAAAGGGGACGGGTGGTGGAAAAAGGGGTGCAACACGAGGACTTCCCAGGGGGTCACCCATCCTAGTACTACTCTCGCCCAAGCACGCTTAACTGCGGAGTTTTGATGGGATCCGGTGCATTAGTGATGGTATGATCGCACCCGAAGATTAACCGCGACTTTATTGTTTTAAGCAGTAGACGGGGAAAAAAATGAAATTGAATGGAACAGGATAATCTGGAAATGGTTTAAAAGGGGGAAGTTTGTCGAAAAGGAGGCGAAGGTTATTGAATGGGCAAAAAATCGGACAGGCTGTCCGGGGAAAAAAAAAAGGGGAAGGGGTGGAAAAAGCGGTGCAACACGAGGACTTCCCTGGGAGTCACCCATCCTAGTACTACTCTCGCCCAAACACGCTTAACTGCGGAGTTCTGATGGGATCCGGTGCATTAGTGCTGGTATGATCGCACCCGAAGATGAACCGCGACTTTATTGTTTTAAGCAGTAGAAGGGGAAAAAAATGAAATTGAATGGAACAGGATAATCTGGAAACGGAGTCCTGATGGGATCCGGTGCATTAGTGCTGGTATGATTGCACCCGAAGATTAACCGCGACTTTGTTGTTTTAAGCAATAGACGGGGAAAAAAATGAAATTGAATGGAACAGGATAATCTGGAAATGGTTTTGAAGGGAGAAGTTTGTCGAAAAGGAGGCGAAGGCGATTGAATGGGCTAAAAATCGGACAGGCTGTCCGTGGAAAAAAAAAAGGAGAGGGGGGGTGGAAAAAGGGGTGCAACACGAGGACTTCCCAGGGGGTCAGCCATCCTAGTACTACTCTCGCCCAAGAACGCTTAACAGCGGAGTTCTGATGGGATCCGGTGCATTAGTGCTGGTATGATCGCACCGGAAGATTAGCCGCGACTTTGTTGTTTTAAGCAGTAGACGGGGAAAAAATGAAATTGAATGGAACATGATAATCTGGAAATGGTTTAAAAGGGAGAAGTTGGTCGAAAAGGAGGCGAAGGCGATTGAATGGGCAAAAAATCGGACAGGTCACCCACCCTAGTACTACTCTCGCCCAAGCACGCTTAACCGCGGAGTTCTGATGGGATCCGGTGCATTAGTGCTGGTATGATCGCACCCGAAGATTAACCGCGACTTTATTGTTTTAAGCAGTAGACGGGGAAAAAAAAAGGAGGCGAAGGCGATTGAATGGGCTAAAAATCGGACAGGCTGTCCGGGGAAAAAAAAAAGAGGGGGGGGGGGAAAAAGGGGCAAAAGGGGTGCAACACTTGGACTTCCCAGGGGGTCACCCATCCTAGTACTACTCTCGCCCAAGCACGCTTAACTGCGGAGTTCTGATGGGATCCGGTGCATTAGTGCTGGTATGATCGCACCCGAAGATTAACCGCGACTTTATTGTTTTAAGCAGTAGACGGGGAAAAAGATGAAATTGAATGGAACAGGATAATCTAGGACTTCCCAGGGGGTCACCCATCCTAGTACTACTCTCGCCCAAGCACGCTTAACTGCGGAGTTCTGATGGGATCCGGTGCATTAGTGCTGGTATGATCGCACCCGAAGATTAACCGCGACTTTATTGTCAGGGGGTCACCCTGGGTCACCCTACTCTCGCCCAAGCACGCTTAACTGCGGAGTTCTGATGTGATCCGGTGCATTAGTGCTGGTATGATCGCACCCGAAGATTAACCGCGACTTTATTGTTTTAAGCAGTAGACGGGGAAAAAAATGAAATTGAAAGGAACAAGATAATCTGGAAATCGTTTAAAAGGGAGAAGTTTGTCGAAAAGGAGGCGAAGGCGATTGAATGGGCTAAAAATCGGACAGGCTGTCCGGGGACAAAAAAAAGGGGAGAGGGGTGGAAAAAGGGGTGCAACACGATTACTTCCCATGGCGTCACCCATCCTAGTACTACCCTCACCCAAGAACGCTTAACTGCAGAGTTCTGATGGGATCCGGTGCATTAGTGCTGGTATGATCGCACCCGAAGATTAGCCGCGACTTTATTGTTTTAAGCAGTAGACGGGGAAAAAAATGAAATTGAATGGAACAGGATAATCTGGAAATGGTTTAGAAGGGAGAAGTTTGTCGAAAAGGAGGCGAAGGCGATTGAATGGGCTAAAAATCGGACAGGCTGTCCGGGGGAAAAAAAAAAGGAAGGGGGGTGGAAAAAGAGGTGCAACACGAGGACTTCCCAGGGGGTCACCCATCCTGGTACTACTCTCGCCCAAGGACGCTTAACTGCGGAGTTCTGATGGGATCTGGTGCATTAGTGCTGGTATGATCGCACCCGGAGATTAGCCGCGACTTTATTGTTTTAAGCAGTAGACGGGGAAAAAAATGAAATTGAATGGAACAGGATAATCGGGAAATGGTTTAAAAGGGAGAAGTTTGTCGAAAAGGAGGCGAAGGCGATTGAATGGGCTAAAAATCGGACAGGCTCTCCGGGGAAAAAAAAAGAGGAGAGGGGGCATGGAAAAAAAGGTGCAACACGAGGACTTCCCAGGGGGTCACCCATCCTAGTACTACTCTCGCCCAAGCACGCTTAACTGCGGAGTTCTGATGGGATCCGGTGCATTGGTGCTGGTATGTTCCCACCCGAAGATTAGCAGCGACTTTATTGTTCTAAGCAGTAGACGGGGAAAAAAATGAAATTGAATGGAACAGGATAATCTGGAAATGGTTTAAAAGGGAGAAGTTTGTCGAAAAGGAGGCGAGGGCGATTGAATGGGCTAAAAATCGGACAGGCTGTCCGGGGAAAAAAAAAAAAGGAGAGGGGGGTGGGAAAAATGGGTGCAACACGAGGACTTCCCAGGGGGTCACCCATCCTAGTACTACTCTCGCCCAAGCACGCTTAACTGCGGAGTTCTGATGGGATCCGGTGCTTTAGTGCTGGTATGATCGCACCCGAAGATTAACCGCGACTTTGTGGTTCTAAGCAGTAGACGGGGAAAAAATTGAAATTGAATGGAACAGTAGACGGGGAAAAAGAGGTGCAACCCGAGGACTTCCCAGGGGGTCACCCATCCTGGTACTACTCTCGCCCATGCACGCTTAACTGCAGGGTTCTGATGGGATCCGGTGCATTAGTGCTGGTATGATCGCACCCGAAGATTAACCGCAACTTTATTGTTTTAAGCAGTAGACGGGGAAAAAAATGAAATTGAATGGAACAGGATAATCTGGAAATGGTTTAAAAGGGAGAAATTGTCGAAAAGGAGGCGAAGGCGATTGAATGGGCTAAAAATCGGACAGGCTGTCCGGGGAAAAAAAAAAGGGGAGGGGGGTGGGAAAAGGGGTGCAACACGAGGACTTCCCAGGGGGTCACCCATCCTAGTACTACTCTCGCGCAAGCACGCTTAACTGCGGAGTTCTGACGGAATCCGGTGCATTAGTGCTGGTATGATCGCACCCGAAGATTAACCGCGACTTTATTGTTTTAAGCAGTAGACGGAGAAAAAAATGAAATTGAATGGAACGGGATAATCTGGAAATGGTTTAAAAGGGAGAAGTTTGTCGAAAAGGAGGCGAAGTCGATTGAAAGGGCTAAAAATCGGACAGGCTGTCCGGGGAAAAAAAAAAAGAGGGGGGGGGGGGAAAAAGGGGGGAAAGGGGGGCAACACGAGGACTTCCCAGGGGGTCACCCACCCTAGTACTACTCTCGCCCAAGCACGCTTAACTGCGGAGTTCTGATGGGATCCGGTGCATTAGTGCTGGTATGATCGCAACCGAAGATTAACCGCGACTTTATTGTTTTAAGCAGTAGAAGGGGAAAAAAATGAAATTGAATGGAACAGGATAATCTGGAAATGGTTTAAAAGGGAGAAATTGTCGAAAAAGAGGCGAAGGCGATTGAATGGGCTAAAAATCAGACAGGCTGTCCGGGGAAAAAAAAAAAGAGGGGGGGGGGGGAAAAAGGGGCAAAAGGGGTGCAAAACGAGGACTTCCGAGGGGGTCACCATCCTAGTACTACTCTCGCCCAAGCACGCTTAACTGCGGAGTTCTGATGGGATCCGGTGCATTAGTGCTGGTATGATCGCAACCGAAGATTAACCGCGACTTTATTGTTTTAAGCAGTAGAAGGGGAAAAAAATGAAATTGAATGGAACAGGATAATCTGGAAATGGTTTAAAAGGGAGAAATTGTCGAAAAAGAGGCGAAGGCGATTGAATGGGCTAAAAATCAGACAGGCTGTCCGGGGAAAAAAAAAAGAGGAGGGGGGGGAAAAAGGGGCAAAAGGGGTGCAACACGAAGACTTCCCAGGGGGTCACCCATCCTAGTACTACTCTCGCCCAAGCACGCTTAACTGCGGAGTTCTGATGGGATCCGGTGCATTAGTGCTGGTATGATCGCAACCGAAGATTAACCGCGACTTTATTGTTTTAAGCAGTAGACGGGGAAAAAAATGAAATTGAATGGAACAGGATAATCTGGAAATGGTTTAAAAGGGAGAAATTGTCGAAAAAGAGGCGAAGGCGATTGAATGGGCTAAAAATCAGACAGGCTGTCCGGGGAAAAAAAAAAGAGGAGGGGGGGGGGGTGGAAAAATGGACAAAGGGGGGGCAACACGAGGACTTCCCAAGAAGACGGGGAAAAAAAACTTTATTGTTTCAAGCAGTAGACGGGGAAAGACCTGTCGGCCACCACCATAGGCTGTCGGCCCTGGCTCATGGTTGTCGGCCATTGGTGGCCGACGGCTACCAGTATCTTTTTCCAAATATTTGTTGACAGATGTGCCAGCTGTTAGCACATTGAGCTGCATCTCCCTACACATGTATGGTAGGATATTTCTAAGCTCAAGGCTTGTTTTTCCATATATAGGGGGGTTCCTCCCCCATTTTTGAGGGTTAGCAATTTTGGAACCAAATTATCTCCCTCTCTCTAGATTTCTCTCTCTGTCTTGCAATTTTATACACATTTGCTCACAAATCCTACACTTTCGCCTATACACCCTTGATCAAAGTTGCTTCTCTTTGGACTGAGGTTTCTTGAGACCCTCTTTGTGCTTTAGAAGGTGGTTGTGACTTGCTTTGTTGCCTAATTTGTGCCTTGGCTTCAAAAGGTATAACACTTCCCTTTTACAATTGTTTTGTATATTTGTTTTCCCATCTTTTCCAATTGTTTTTGAGCTGATTTTGAACTGTAAAAAACTCTGTTTTTGTGGCATAAAAGTGTTAGTTTGAGGCCATTTTCAATTAAAGGGTGGTTTACCCTTTTTACTTCTTTGTTTGTAAAGCTTTTGTAACTTTGTTCACCACCTTCAAATCAACTTTTTTGGCCTTTTAACCACTGAATTTTAGAGGTTTTTCAGTAGCAAAAAACTCATTTTGAAGTCCAAATTTGGAGGGGTTAGCCTCCCATTCTTGTGTCTTGTTTGCATACCTAGTTAGCCCGATGTATTAGCTTAATGTTTTAGCTTTTTGTGGCTCAAGTCCAGCATGCTTTGAACTCTGTTTTGAGCTATTTTGCCACTGCTTTGGCTGTTTGGTACTTTTGAGTCTTGTATTGCATAGTTGTAGTGTAAGTCCTTTCACTAGCTTGGTGTTTTAAGCCTTTAACCACCATTGGTTTGAATTGATTGCATGTTTTAGTGCTTTTTCTCACCTAATTTCAACACTTATAATATCTGCAATCTCTATCATTTCTTCACTTTTTCATTTTCTTTGAGGGTTGTTTCAACTTTAGGGTTGTTTAAGCTTGAGATTGAGGCTCATGCTTAATGGTTTAATCCTCCTTAGAGGGTTCTTTACCAACAGCATGAAGCTTCTTTCATGCCTTAAACTATCCCTTGGTTGACACTTCTTTCATCTTAGAAGACACTCACCAATGGACAAATTGATTAATGAATGATTTGGTAACTAAAATGTGTAAACAAAATTGACAAGTAAAAGTGACAAGATAAGCATTCATTTGTGTTACAGTGCATGTGTTCAAATCGGACGTTAATTTGAACACAAGGAAAATGGGATATTTCATACTCAAAAGTGATGAAATGTGCCATTTTCCTAGGTCCCCATTGCCCTTGATCATGCATGATAGGGTGATGGTCATTTTGGTCTCATTTTGCATTTATTAAATTTGCACAATTAGTTTCACAAGCTATCCTGCAATGAAATTGCTTGATTTATGGTTTATGAACCAAATTTTGTCCCTCATTTGATTTCTCCATGAAAAAGAGAGGCAAAGTGTGCAAACAACCCTTGAGAAATACACTGTTTTGTTCTGTTTGCTCTCTGTTGTAGCAAGGAAGTCCAGGTTACCAGTGGCCGACAGCCACCACCAGTAGTCGAACGGCCCCTTATCGGCCATCAGTGAAATTTGCACAGTGTGTTGGTAAGGCGGAGCAGAGATGTTCTGGAAGTGGACAGAATTGTTGGTGTTCAATGTGCAAACAAAGGCATTCAGCAGCAAGGCAGTGGTTTTTCAGGTGGAAACCGAGCATGCATGGGCCTCCATCGCTTCCCAGGATTATCTAATTAGTTTAATTAGCAATAGATCAAATATGTGTTGTAATTAATTAGTTGTAGCTAATTAAGTGTTGTAAATAATTAGTTAGTTTAACTAGTTATTCAATTTCGTTTTGTAATTAGTTAACTAGAATAGTTAATTAATTCGGTTT
>NW_021025228.1:36624-153452 GCF_004153795.1 Camellia sinensis
CTGGTCAACGGCTCAGTCAATGGCTCAGTCAACGGCGCAGGGGCGCGGTCAACGGCGGCTCAGCGGCGCGGCTTGGCTGGCGGCGCGGCTCGGCCTGGTCAGCGGCGCGGTCAACGGCTCGACGGCTCGGCTCGGCTCAGGATGACGTCAGCCTGACGTCATCTTCACGCGCGCCCCCACTCGTCTTCTTCCTTCGTCGGCACGTGGGGCGCGTGGGTGCGAGTGGCCTTCACTCGCGATCTTCAGGTGGCGCGTGGCGGCGCGTTAGACCTCCGATTGGCCTGTGGTTTGAAATTTTGGACTCCTCTCCTCCTGACCTTCCTCCTGGTATGCTCAAAAGTGGATTTCGACCACTTCGAAATCTGGACACTTTCGGAAAAACTCGATTTTTCTCCACCCGGGCTCTGATACCAATTGTTGCGGATCTTGGGCACACCAGGGGACACTCACAAGCAAAAACACAAGACTTTTAACGTGGTTCGGCAAACCGGCCTACGTCCACGGGAGCGATGTTGTTATATATCAACAAATGGAGGAGATTACACACTCTCAACTCACTGTCTCTCTATATAACACACTCTCTCACACTCTCTGATTTGCTATGATGCCCTGTATTCAACTCTCCTTAGCTTCTCTATATATAGAGATTACAAAGGCAAGAGGCACCCTTTGAAATGAGCTGGCTGCCAGCCCATTTCGGTGGCTTTCCAGATTGCTTCATGGCCTCATGGCCAACTCACATGGCTTCCCCACCATGTAGCTGGCTGCTACTTTCCTTCACATGGCCAGAATCTCTGTAGCCAACTCAACTTGGGTTGATCTCCTACATGCATCATGTCTCTACTTACAATATTTGTAATTTTTTGGTAAGATCTATTGTAATATTAGTTATGACTTGATTATACATATATTGATATTTGATATCACTAATTATAATGTTTTATGACATTATTTTTAGTTATGATTACATTTGTGATAATAAACCACACAAATATTATAACAGCAATGATATATAACTCTAATACTAGAGCCCTAAATGGAGCTCTAGTGAGGTGGAAAAGAGAGAAAGTAGAGAGAGATAGAGAGGAGTGTAGACCCCACATTCACATGGACACTCTCCATATCATTAGAACTCTTAAATTAAAGCTCTCAAACATTATTCATATTATAACTTGTATATAGTATACACCTCGTACCATTTTGAAGGGATGTACCATAACATGACCCTATTATTATTACTATTATTTTTTGAGGGGTCATGCTGCAATATATTTTTTGTTTTTGTTAGAGTGGATAACGTGAGAGTATTTGATGGTGATGATAATTTAATTTGCTTCTTAAAATTGAATGTATTTAAAAATAAATTAAGACATTTAAAATTATATATTTTTATTTAATTAAAAATGTTAAAATTTTAATTAGTTATGCCGTCGCTGAAGTGTATTGCCTTCAACCAATCAATATCACTACTATTAGCACAGTCAATTTACTACCACCACCCTTCATCTTTACTATCACTATCACCACAAATGCGGGATCGGTCCTGGGTATAGACCCACCAAGTTAAGGATCCCTCAAAATAGACTAAAAAAAAGGGTCCATTTCTGTTATAGTTTAGTATAATATATTAGGTATGTTTTAAGTTCAAAAAAATAAAAACAAAAGGAACCCAAACTAACTTAACATAAATTGACCAATTAAAAAATTAGAAGGCCCATTCAAGTGATACTTATTAGTTGTTGTAATGTAATGCTAAGTATTTTTTGTGATTTTGACACAAATCTTGTCCTTCATCTTCAAAAAAAAAAAAAAAATCGTTGAATAAAAAAAAGACATGTGAAGAGTCCCAAATGATCTAGGTGATATTTATTAGTTGATTATCAACTTTAGACCCCGAAAATCTCAAGACCGGGCCTGCACAAATGTACCGAAACAATTATCACTACCGGACGATCAACATTTTCCAACATATATAATCACAATCCTATTGCCACAACTGTTGAGTATGAGTCTTATATTCTGCATAACTCATGCAATTGTTAGTATTTTACATGTAATTGGATTAAATTGTAGTCCAGAATCTATTAAGAATTCATTATGTGCAAAGTTTTATTAATTGTATGGGACTATGATTTTGCTTATAAATATGGAACTCATAAAAATTCTAGAGGTGTAAGATTGAAGGGTTCGCAGAGATCTAAGAGAGAAGAAAAAAAAGAGTAATGCTAGAGACCCCAAATATTCTACCAAAAATTTTACCAAATGTCTCATATGGGTGTGGGACCCACACAATGTGGGTCCCATGTGGGTCCCACACCCATGTGAGACATTTGGTAAAACTTTTGGTAGAATTTTTGAGACCTCTAGCATTTTTGGAAAAAAAATACCGAGTACAAGGGTATGACTTCTAGGTTCTATTATTCTTCAGTCGACAAATGAAATAGGAAATTAGGTATGACTTTAGGGCTCTATTAATTTTAAGCGGGAAAATAAAATAGGAAAGGGGTGTGGCGTCATGACTCTATTACGCTTATGCGGGGAAATAAATATTAGGGCTTGGGTATTAGTATCGAGTTTTGAGGTATTTTTAGATCTATTTGTTTTCATTTTTTAATTGAAGAATGGTCAAATAAATTCACTTGTCCCCACTTTTAAATTTGAGAATGGATAAATAGATCTATTTGTCTCAATTTTCAATTTACGTCGCAATATTTTAATTTAAAATTGAATAGATAGATCCATTTGTCTTTATATTTTAATTTAAAAATGGACAATTAAATCTATCTATTCATATTTTTTAATTTAAAAGTAGAGAAATTGATTCACCTATCTCAAATCCATTTGTCCCCATTTTTAAGTTTATGCCCATATATTTTAATTTAAAAATTGACAAATAGATCTATATGTCGTTGTTGTAGACCTATCTATCCCCATTGTAGATCTATCTCTCTCAATTTTTAATTTGATGTGCCTATTTTTAAATTAAAAAATGGACAGATAGATCTATCTGTCCCATTTTTCATTTGAAAATGGACTTATAAATTTATCTATTCCCATTTTAAATTTGTTCTCCCCATTTTTTAATTTAAATGGATAGATAAAATGATATTTTCATCTCCAAGACCATAAAATTAGACTGTAAATCCTAATCCCCCCGTAAGCCATGTTTGTTTAAAGGTGTAGGGAGGGAGAATTGGATAGTGATTCATATGTCCTACAAAATTTATTTTTGTTCGGAACAAATGCTATATGAATACCCTCTAATGAAGGGACTAACAATCTCATGGGAGATGTGGGATTGATAATCCAATCCAATATGACTATAGGTGAAAATAATATTTTGTCATTCTCTTTACAAAAGCAACAAAAGTATTTTTTATATAATGATAGTTTTATGTAATTTCATATTATTGTAATCAATTAATATTATTACAATAATGTTCAAATAAATATAATTTATCTTATAACTGCAATCTAATATCACCATATTAATAATCTCTTTACTTAATCAAACCGTACTCATACTTTTTTTTTTTTTTAAAGTTTGTATCAGATTGTGTGATACATCCTTTGCTTATATCTTCTTAAAGAAAAATAATTTTCTTTAATAAATTGAAAAAAAGTTGATTTAAAAACTATGTAAGAAGTGTTTCTCACTTTTTATTTTGAATAATTATCTTTTTAACTTATAATAAATTACACGAAATAACACATGATAGTACCTAACCTAGCCCAACAAATAAATATGACCTTAGCTTTATAAAATTATTTATAGGGAATAGTTTCTCTCCCGTTGAACTTTCAATTGATCTAAATATTGAGGTTTCTTACCGATAAAAGTCCAGAAATATCAATTGTCTAGTGCAATTAAAAATTTAACTGGAAAGAAATCAAATCTTTTTTTTATAAAACAAACATGATTTACACGGATCTCACCAGATTTCCAATCCAATAACACCACCTATAAACTAAAATAGAGATTACATAAGAGCCAAGGATCACATCGTGTCAATAAATAAGCTTTTGTTTTTATCAATGGCAAAAGTTTCATATATTCACCTTGAAGAGGACGACGACAACATGATCGTGATTCTCGTCTTCCTCGCCCACTGAAGTGATGATATACACACTCTAGGCAACCAAGCTAAATTGCTCACTGAAATTTTTTTATATGTCAATAGAGTATTACGTGACATTATTTTTCATCAATCACAAATGTATATATCATTTATTGTTTTTTAAACACCTAACATAAATGTAATAAATCGTATTGTCAAAATTAATCAAAATAATAGAATATACCATATGATATATACTCTATCTGTATATAAAAATTACTCACACTCCGGACTAATGTTAGCCTATATTGATGGATTGAATCATAATTTTGTAGAGTTTGTCGGTAAACTATTCATGTTAAATCAAATTAATCTATGTTCATTTGATTGGAAGTTGGAACACATTTATCTAAAGAAAATAGGTGAACATTATCTAAAATAATATTGTCTATTTATTATTTTTTAGAAAAATATAATTAAATAAAATAATTATTAATATTTAATCCATTTAATCCTTTATATAAATAATCAACTCAATATATTTTAAGAAATGAATAATTCAAACGGTAGAAATAAATTCGAGGTGAGCTATATAGAGCCTGAACCGTAGCCAACCGGGGACAATCTTTAAAAAAGTTGGGCCGTTTTTTTTGGGCTAATGATACTGGTGAAATGATGTCATAATTTTAATTTTATGAGTGTCAAAATTAAAGGGAAAAAAAAAAACGACTGCTAAATATTTGGGGCATTTATATACAAGTCCCATTTTGTAAACTTATAATCCATTAAGTCCTAAATAAAATTATTTGCTTCTTCAAGTCCCATTAATTTTTAATAGCTCAATTTATTCTTCCAAGACCTCCTCATAGCTGCCAAACATCATTGTTAATAGAAACACAATTGAACCTAATAAAAACAACAGAGTCTATACACTTACATACAAGTTAGATATGACAAATTGAAGCATACATATATATATATACACACACATATTACATATATGTATGCAAACCTGAACACGAGAGGCGTTGTAGTTTGGTTGCCGAGGGCGGGGAGAAGCCCTTACGGCGGCGGCGGCGTTGGGGGCTGAATCAGAAAGAACCACTGCTGCGTCAGATCTCCTTCCCGTAACTGAGGGAGAGTGAGGGAGTCTGCTCCACTGACCAGAATGATATCGAAGCCCTAATGAGAAGTGGAGATTAGAGCTCATTGAAGGACACCAACGTTTGCTGATTGCTCACACTCTCAAGGATTGGAGTTCGGATGCCTGAAATTGGGAGAGAGAGAGAGAGACTGTTTGCAGAGGGTTTGAAACACGTGCTCGACTACATTATTCTTCTGAATTCTAATTTGAAATTGAGAACATTTTCAGTTTATAATATTCTCAATTTTAATCATGAAAAAAAATAAGAAAATTCTCAAAATTGATAATTATAAATTTCTTAGTTTTGATAATATTCTTAGTTCATACTAGAAAAAAAATTGAGAAATTTTTTAGTTTTGATAATTATAAATTGAGAACATTCTCAGTTTTGGGATTAAAGGGCTAAATGTCTTTTTACCTATAAATGGGACTTAATGGTTCAAAAACGTTTTGACAGGACCTAAGCTACCACCAAATATGTAGATAGGACTTTTTGGTAATTAATCTTAAATATTTTTACTTTTTTATTTTGAATCTTCTATTTATTTATTTTTTATTTTATTTATTTATTTTTTGAGCATGAATCTTCCATTTATTTAGTCTCCTACTTTTTAAAAGTGCTCTCCATTTTCATTTTTTTGGACTCTCAATATATTTCCAACTTTACCCATTTTCTATGCAGACCTTCCTTCTCCGGCAACTCTCATTCCCAACATGTTTTCCCACTTCAGCCACCGTATTTTCCATCATCGCAGCACCACCATCACCCTTAACCACCGCCATCATTGCAGCCTCCTCCTCTTTCTTTCTACTACTGCACCGCTGCCATCACTACCCACTACCTACCGTCACTGCTACACCTCCATCATCTTTTTTCTTCTTCTCTAGAAACCCTAACCCTAATTCCATCCCCACCCACCACCACTATCGACCACACCTTCCCCACCCTCACTACTAGTCACCAACCTCTACTATAAATGAGAGAGTGAGATAGTGAAGCCTAGTCTAGATCTCTACACATTTGGAAGAAAA
Source organism: Camellia sinensis (assembly GCF_004153795.1). NCBI lineage: Eukaryota > Viridiplantae > Streptophyta > Magnoliopsida > Ericales > Theaceae > Camellia > Camellia sinensis. The sequence goes on from NW_021025228.1 coordinate 42,859, forward strand.
AGCATAAGCGAAAAAGAGATCTAGAAAAATAAAGAAGAAGAAGAAGAGTGCGGAGGGGTCAAATCGTGAAAGTGAGCGGTGATGAGACTATTCGCAACGAAGCGATGGTGCTATCCATAATGGGGTAGCGAATGAGGAAGTTGAGTTACAATGCCGAGGTGGGGTTATGTAGGTGGCAGTGAGAGGCTTGCGAAATGAGGAAAATAAAGGAGGTGTATTGGTCGTCAGAGGCTGCCATCGGTAGTGGAAGTGGTGGTGGGATTAGGGTTAGGGTTAGGGTTAGACTTGTGAGGGATTGTAACAATTCATCCCAAGTGACCACTCGAGCGGTGAATATACTACTCGAGCAGAGATGAGAGGCTCCCAGTAGTTAGCTTCGCAAGTCGAGAGACCACTCGAATGATAAAGTGGTCGCTCGAGCGATGAAGATAGGTTCCTCAGTATCTTGGTTTGTAGACAAAGATATTGAGAGATTTCATTTACCGCTCATGCGATGAAAAGACCATTCGAGCAATCTGCACGATTTCAACAACTTAAAAAGTCACTTTTTAGATCATTTTCCTCACTGTTTCTTTTCTTTCTTCTTTCTCTCTCTAGCTCCAAAAACCCTAAATTCATCTCTCTAGAAATCTTTCATTTGGCTTAGATTTGCAACCTTTTTCCTTACAAAAGTTGGAGTTTGGGTGAAGATCAAACTTTTCCACCGATTGGATTTCATTTTTTTTTAAGGCATTCATCTTTAGGCTAGCTTCTTTGCTTTAATATTTGAGTATGATTATTTTTAATCTTGTATCTCTTTGATTTGAAGTTATTTATGTGGTTTTGTGATGACATTGATGAATGGATGAATGTTTGAGTTTGTAAATTAAAGTTTTTTTTTCTAAAAATAAATATTTTTCTACAATTATCTCAAGATTCTTACTATTAGCTTTTGATTATGGAAGTTTTATATGAAAATTACTAACCCAAATTTTATGAAAACCCTAAGTCTTAAAAAATCAGAAGTAATGTTATGAAATGAAATTGATTCTTAATTCTTTAAATTGATGGTTGGGTTATGATGTTGAAGTAATATTTGAATGGAGAATTGTGAAGTTGGAATGTTCTTGAGATTTGATTGAGATTACTTTAAGAATGTTCATGTTATAATTGTCACAATTTCTTGAATAGTGAAAGGTTATCTTTATTTTCATGAATGCATGAGTACTTGAAGGCTTTGAGAAGATTGTTTAAAAATTGGGTGGTAAATAGCAGGTGAGTCTAAGTGAAAAGGCAGTGTTAGGAAAAGGGTTGTGTTGGTACCTGCGTGGGGATTCCTAGGTGCCCAATTGTTCTGTCTTGAGCTTATCGCCGAATGAATGTAGGAAATATTTTTGATTGTCTACTAGTCCTACCATATTATAGTCAATAAAAGTGGAAAAACGAATAATTTTAGGTGCCTATTTCCTGCCATATTAATAGCTGGCAAATGTGGGGATAGTTTTGGATACAAACCGATGCATATGTATGTTTTCGAACTCTCATTAGGGACTCATGGTGTATTTACCCGTGGTGTCAGAATGTGATCTTCTTTCTATAGAAGCAAGATGTCACGACCCCAAACCGCCCCTAGTAGTTTGGTGCCGTGATGGCCAGTAATCCGAGATTACTGAAGGCCAACTTTCAAAATTCACACACAATCAGAGTATAGCTATAGGGGACTCACAAATGCGGAAGCAATAATCTAAAATACAAGTGGTCCATAAGAGCAGTGCATAAGTCAAATGGAATGGCATACATCTTTACATAGCTTTACAACTTGAATACAAATAAAATAAAATACAAAATACATATTACATCTTAACAAAAGGCTTTACAAGCCGACATATTCGAAATACATAAGCATCAAAATTGCTGACATATACAAAACACTTGAGTTACAAATTATGGAACATAATCTTCGGAATTGCCGACATCCTTACAGCCGACATAACATGCATACAAAACACACATCTCGGCGAAGCCGACTTCTTGCTTGTTACCTACATACATACATAGAGAGGGTGAACTTGGATACTCAGTGAATGGTACAAGTAATAAAGGGGTTAAATGAATGATACCCGAGATCCTTTCAAAACAATACATATTATATCCGTGTCAAAACCATACTTATCATAGCTTGTACAAAACATGAGATAAATCTTGTTCATCAAACTTGATCTTACAAAACTTACATACTTAACATACATCAAATCTTATAACATAACCTCGACATCGAGCGCATCCGTTCATAGTATGTTGGCGCCCGATATCTTAATAAGGGTGCTACTTAGGCTTAACGTCCCCTAGCACGAAAGGACGGTGCTACCTAGGCTTAAAGTCCCCTAGCACGGAAGGACTGTGCTACATAGGCTTAACGTCCCCTAACACGAAAGGACGGTTCCAAGAATGTCATCCAAAACAAAGCTTATGTACAAGTAATAAAGGGGTTAAATGAATGATACCCGAGATCCTTTCAAAACAATACATATTATATCCGTGTCAAAACCATACTTATCATAGCTTGTACAAAACATGAGATAAATCTTGTTCATCAAACTTGATCTTACAAAACTTACATACTTAACATACATCAAATCTTATAACATAACCTCGACATCGAGCGCATCCGTTCATAGTATGTTGGCGCCCGATATCTTAATAAGGGTGCTACTTAGGCTTAACGTCCCCTAGCACGAAAGGACGGTGCTACCTAGGCTTAAAGTCCCCTAGCACGGAAGGACTGTGCTACATAGGCTTAACGTCCCCTAACACGAAAGGACGGCGTTACTTAGGCTTAACGTCCTCTAACACGAAAGGACAGTTCCAAGAATGTCATCCAAAACAAAGCTTATACTTGATACATAAAATAGGGATATTATTCATGCTTAACAAATACTTTTATCAAAACAAGGCAAAGCTTTGTCAAAACCTTAAGAACATAACTTTATTAAAAATACCACTCACATTAGTTCTTGGGACGTCGGGACCAAGGCAAGGGTCCAGGTCCTACAAACACATGACAAAGCATACTGAATGCACTTCTCAAAACAGGTCTCACATGCATGCAAATGATCTCGGAAAAATATGCTGGAAGTCAAAACACTATCTTACATATCAGGAAGACATGCTGGGTACCAACCAGGTCTTTGCCGAGGTCCCACACCTCCTGGCTGAGGTGTGGCTACCTAGGCTTCGGCATGCGGCTGCATGCCGAGGTGCGCACAAGACAACTAAAGGTGTAAGTGATCATGCAAGGTAGGCCAAGGTGAGATACGATGCTTGGCCTAAGTGTGAGGTCTAGGTGACAATGACCTTGGCTAGGAAGGACGACACTTGACTAAGCTGTGCCACACCTTGGCCTAGATGTGCCACACCTCGGTCTAGGTCATACTACTCCAGGACAAGATCACTCAGGTGCAAAGGTAACATCTCGGCCTAGATGATACACATCTCGGCCTTGGTGACTCACACCTCGGCCGAGATAATGCCATCTCGGTTAATATGTTAGGGAGAAGGTGGAGGTCAAACGAAGGGGTTCCAAGATACTTCTAGACTGAAGATGACCTCGGCTTGGAATGATCTATGCTTAACATAACCTAGGCTTGGCACGACTTCGGCTAAACATAACTTAGGCTCGGGGTACCAAGGAAGGAACAAAGCAAGCACACAACACTTAGACAAATCACATAGACATCAAAATAGGCATGGTTCTTACTTAGGCAAAACAAATCATAATTATGCAAATGCAAGCTTAACGGGTCATAATCATACCAATGTTCATGAACATGACTACGACATAAATGTGGGTTATTACACAAGATGCTTTTGATTCATTGTTTAAATTTCCAACTTGAGTTGCAAATGCTTGTCTTTTGGTTATGATGATGTCACATGGATTTCGATCAATTAAATACTCTTTTAAAAGTATTTCCATTTAGGAATTAGTGATGTGCAACCATTTCAATGAGGATGAAGTAGGCTCTTTTGTTTTTGATTGGAGCACAAAGGTTTACGGATGTTTAAATGTGGAAGCTTAGAGCATACTTGTTTAGAACTATGTGTCCATTTTTCTTTTGTTGTAACAAGGCCACGCCTTGCTAAATTGTAGGCCATTAAAGCATCTTATTTGTATCATCTAACTTTTTGAGCTATACTTTATAAAGATGTATTTGATAGTCGAATGTGGAAATTGTAAATGAAAACTATAGTTCAATGAGAAATAGGACTTTTGAGCTAAAGTCTCTATTAATTGTGTTTATATCGTAGATTTATATTATTTTGATGATATTTTATTTCTATTAAATTTGAAGCGTTACAAATTGGTATTAGGTCTAACCAGGTTTGAATATCTTGAGTTCGTAAGAAGTGGCTTGCGCTATAATGGGCTTGCCATACTAGGAAGGAATGTTAATTGTTATATGATTGTGTTTATTTGGCTATGTGGGTATGTGATCAAACTTCTAGGATATGACTTGTGTTCATTGCACTTATCAAATTCCATTTGGAAAGGCACTTAATTAATGCTTTTTCCACTTGAAAGTCTTTGAGTACCGTGGTTGGAATAGGTTAATATCTTAGATGAGTGATTCATATATGCTCTATGTGATAAGGTGCTTATGTGGATGATTTAATGTGACTTAGGTGTATATGTGGTTTCATATTGGCTCGTTTATGACGAGTGAGATTAAGTGTGAGATTGTGAGTCCCAAATTTAAAATTTTATCTTTATTTCTTATAGGATGTTTGGACATGTTAGAGGTTGTGGCAGGCCTTGCCGGGATGGTTGGAATGTTCCAGCCCAACTGGAGATCACTCCACAAGAAGAAAGAGTGGTTCAGAACAATGTGGTCGCATCACCGCCCAAGATGCGATGGGGGCTTTAGCTTGGGAGATGGCTAGGGCTTTTAGGAAGTCCATGGATATATTGAGAGTCGAGCAAGCAGCTACTTAGGGATTTATGAAAAAGTGTCCCAATTTTATTTGTTAAATATGTTATTAATATTAGAGAAGAGACCAAAAGAATATAGGGGGATTTTTTTTAAGATCCCTGGTATTAAAATTTTATAGCATAAAGAACATTTAATATTTTCATAATGGTTAAGATCCCTTAACATCGATCTAGAAAAAATTCGATCTAGAGAAAATTTTATACATCATGGAAAAATTTCTCTAAACACATTACAGATAAAAATTTACACATCTCCAACACCAAAATTCTCTGGACACATCACCAACACCAAATTTCTCTAGATACATCATAGAGAAAATTTTACACATCACAACACCAAATTTCTCTAGACACATCACAGAGAAAATTTTACACATCTCCAATACCATATTTCTTTGGACACATCACAGAGAAAATTTTACACATCACCAACACCAAATTTCTCTAGGCACATCACAGAAATTTTTTTATCCATCTCTAACACCAAATTTCTCTAGTTTCATCATGCAATCTTTGATGAGTAGGTATGTTCCTTGCTTTTCTATGCCCTTCACACTTCTAAATACTTTATTTTTATTGCTTCTGGTTCTCTTGTTCCAGGTTTTTAATTTGGTGAATCGCGAAGCATTAAACCCATCTTTAGGTGTGAATGTGACTAGAATGCAAGAAAACTATTTGCAACTGAGAATAGGTCAAGGAGCTTTTGTCTTCATTATTCATAAAAACCAATCAATCTCACATTTACCTCCACCTATCATTTGATGAATTGACGTTTGCCTACCAAACAATCAGTACGATGTTGAAGACTTGCAACCTAAATCATCTTTTTCCTTTTCCTTTATCTTCATCATCTCCCTCGATATAACAAAAATCTTATGTATTGTCCATCTAATCTAATTCATTGATAACAACGAACATGTATGATAATCAATCATACCATTTTCGACGAATCAAAATTGCGATCTTCGACTCCAAAAAAAAAAGAAAAAAAAGAAAAGAAAAAGAAAAAATCAACAGAGCATTGATGTTTCTCTGTGATATATGGGTGTTGCGTTGAGGGACGTTAGACATTATAAAATAATATTGTGGATCTCTTCTATTACAAAAAATAGGATAAAGACTTTAAACTAATTTTTCCAAAAATATGTCATAGGAATATTTAGATAATTTTTCTTTCACTTTTAACTGAATTAGCTTTACAGTTTAATTCAAAGTCATAAAAAATTCCTTATCTATATTTGAATTATAAAAAATAAAGTACTTCAAGACAAAATCACATATTAAAGTGAATTTTGCTCTATAATTTTCTATGGCTCTACTTTTTCTTTTTCCTCTCTATCAAGTCTTTATTTGTGAAATTTTATAGGATTAATTCTATTTTTATCTCTCAAAACAAATAAAAATTATTACTAATATATTAATTATCAAACAAATACAACCTTTATTAACTCCTTCAGTAATAGTTCTGTCATTAACAACACACCAATGTCTGAAAAGAAACGGGACAAGAGATAGGTACATATATATACCACTAGCCGAACTCGCAGATCGGCATGGCCTCACCACTACCACTCCACTCCACACAACTCGCAGTTCTATAGAGACAGAAAAAGAGAGAGAAATGGCATCATCACCAACAATGGAGTCACTGATTCTGCAACTCCACGACATCTCCGCCGTGAAGTTCGGCAACTTCAAGCTGAAATCCGGCATCTCCTCCCCAATCTACATCGATCTCCGCCTCATCGTCTCCTACCCGACTCTCCTCCTCCAAATCTCCCAAACCCTAATCTCCTCCCTACCTTCCACCACCTCCTTCGACCTCCTCTGCGGCGTCCCCTACACCGCCCTTCCCATCGCCACCTGCATCTCCACCTCCTCCAAAATCCCCATGCTCATGCGCCGCAAAGAAATCAAAGACTACGGCACTTCCAAAGCCATCGAAGGCTCCTTCTCCCCCGGCCAGATCTGCCTCGTCGTCGAAGATCTCGTTACCAGCGGCGCCTCCGTCCTCGAAACCGCCGCTCCTCTCCGCGCCGCCGGGATCAAGGTCACCGACGTTGTCGTCATGATCGATCGCGAACAAGGCGGGAGAGAAAACCTAGCCGACAATGGTATCGCGCTTCACGCGATGGTGAAATTGACCGAGATGGTGAGGATTTTGAAGGACAAAGGTAGGGTTTCGGAGGAGACTGAGGGTATGGTGTTTAAGTTTCTCGAGGAGAATCGGAAGGTAGCTGTGCCGGCGCCTGCGGCAGCTCCTCCTCCTAGGTTTAGGGTTTCGTTTGGGGAGAGAGCGAAGATTACGAAGAATCCAACTGGAAAGAGGTTGTTTGAAGTGATGGTGAAAAAGGAGAGTAATTTGTGTTTGGCTGCTGATGTTAACACTGCTTCAGAATTGCTCGATCTTGCGGACAAAGTTGGACAAGAGATTTGCATGTTGAAAACTCATGTCGATATATTGCCTGATTTCACCCCAGATTTTGGGTCTAAACTTCGATCAATTGCAGAAAGACACAATTTTCTGATATTCGAAGATCGAAAATTTGCCGATATTGGTAACACTGTTACAATGCAATATGAAAGTGGCATTTTTCGGATACTGGATTGGGCAGATATAGTTAATGCTCACATAATCTCAGGCCCTGGAATTGTTGATGGTCTAAAACTGAAGGGTTTGCCTCGGGGTAGGGGTCTTTTGCTGCTGGCTGAAATGAGTTCGGCGGGTAACCTCGCCACGGGAGATTACACAGCTGCAGCTGTGAAAATTGCCGAGGAACATTCGGATTTTGTGATTGGATTCATCTCTGTTAATCCGGCATCGTGGCCAGGTGGACCGGGAAATCCAGCATTTATTCATGCTACACCCGGGGTTCAAATGGTGAAAGGCGGTGATGCTCTGGGCCAGCAATATGACACCCCTTACTCTGTGATTTCCGATAGAGGTAGCGATATTATAATCGTTGGTCGTGGAATTATAAAGGCTGTGAATCCTGCTGAGGCTGCTCGGGAGTACCGGCTTCAGGGATGGGATGCGTATTTGGTTAATTGCAAATGAGAGTCACATCCCAAATGGTCTATGCTATTGCTGCACGGCTTGCCCAGGAAATAAGTAAGATACTTGTTTGGTTAAGTTTTGTTATTTTGTTATGAGAGGAATTTGAAGCTTTTAGTTGCAAATCCTATATAATGCACAAGCTTTGTCAGAACTCTGATAACTATTTTCGGCAAAGTAACTATTCATTCTGTGGCAAACATTTAAAAAAAAATAAAAAAATTCCCATATCTAATTATTTCAATTTCCTACTCCAACATGAACACCAAGGCTAGGCAGTTCCAGTAAGCTCTCATTTTTCCAGCAACAATTCTACCATCGCGTATGGCTTTGATGATTTTCTCTTTGACAATGTTTTGTGGGTTCAAAATGCGTTATATTTTGTGTTCTCTCACTGTTATGTGCATCCTTGTTTTTGGGTTCTGAATAATTTTATTTTATCATGGAGTTATTCTGTCAAGCCTCATTTGTTAAGGCTTTCAATTTTTAGTTTACAAAAAACAAGAAACGAGTTTTGGTTTATTTTTGTAAAAAACAAAAATATTTCATGAGTTGCTGAAACAAAAATACAAAAATAGAGAAATATATTTCATGAGTTGCTGAGTTGCTGGATTTGGTGACCGGAGATGGAGTGTAGACGGATGTGGTGACCGGCAGTGGTGGGTAGGTTGTCCGCCGGAGTTAGTGATCGGATATCGTCGGAGGACATGAGGTGGCTGGAAGGACGCTGAAAGGTGGCTTAAGATGACGACAATGACTGGCCCACCCACTGGAGAGTCGCTGAAGGTTGGCCGGAGCTCGCCACCCACCGGGTGATGGCGGTCGGTGGACGATGGGGGTGGCGGTGGTCGGTGGTGGCCGAAGGCTTGTTTTAAAAACAAGTGAAAACAATTTTTTTTGCATTTTTAAATTTTTTTAAAACTTTGAAATCAATTTCATTTTTTTGAAAACGAAAACAATATACGAACAAATTTTTGTTTTCAGTTTTAACAAGAAACAAAAACATTAACAAACAACCCCTTAACTTTTCATTTCCAGGTGAAACTCATAGTTTACTGCCTCACAACCGGTTTAACACCAGCGTAGACAGTTGTTCTGTGCTTCATTTGGAAACCATTTTTATGGTTGTATGCAAATCTTTAAATTTACATTTTCTTTCCCTCTATCTTTTGCATTGTTCACTATAAATAGATAGAAGATTTTTATCCATATACCATGTATGTATGTACCTGTGATTTGTTTAATGAATTTAGGCCATCCATTGATTTTTTTTGTGCACCTTTTAGTGATTTTTCTGTGTATGTAACATTATTATACCTAGCATTATTTCTTGTGGACCCTAACTAACTAGCATTAGTACTTTCCTCTCTAGTGTCCAATCCATATAAAAAACCAAACCAAATCAAGTCTGGAGTCTCATCAAATGGGAGTGGCTACATTAATCCTTCTTCTCCACACGGCTCTATCAAAGGCTATTTCGTTAGTCAAATTAAGTAGATCCATATCTCCATTTACAATGCTAGCCAACGTTAATCTAAGCCTACCCAGTCCCCTAATACTTCCATCTACCGTCACTGCATCGCATCTCTTCACTACTGCCTCTGTTGGTCTCCGTTGAATATGACCAAACCATCTCAATCGATTATCTCTCAATTTATCTTCTACCGGTGCTACTCTCACCCATTCCCGAATACACTTATTCCTAATTTTGTCTTGTCTAATCTTGCCACACATCTATCTTAACATCATCATCTCAACAACACTCATTTTATCTACATTTTGTTTCTTGGTTGTCCAACATTCCGTCCCATACATTGTTGGTCTAATAGCCGTTCTATAGAACTTACCTTTTAGTCTAATGGGTATTCGTTTAACTCTGCCGGGGTGGTTAACAACCCCGCTGGTCCCAAGCCCGGGTAAAGGAGGAGGGTTGTGTGTTAAGTAGCCACAGTCAACATGTAAAAAGTCGTTCAGATTCCTTATGACAGTGCCCGATCCATATGTTGCAGTAATTCCCAAATATGCCCCTTCCCCATCAAAGTCCTGAATTTCCCATAGCAGACTCATCAGTACTCAGCTTGACCCATTGACATAGGCCTTCTGTGTGAAACATTATGTGGTGGTCTTGGGGCATTATCACATGGTGTCCCAACTTGATGTTATTGGTTGAAATTGTGGGACCTATTTTTTGTTAGGATTGTAAGAGATAACTTGAAAAATGTCAAGTGTCGTGGATCATTGCTCTTAAACCACCAAATAACTTCTCAATATGTGTTCCAAATCTTTGGTCAATGCAAGTATTCCCATCCTTTGTCTCCTGATTTTCACAGTTTCATTCCTCTTGCTTGGCAGTTTGAATGTTGCAGTCAAGGTTTTGAAAAGCGGTTGCGGTTGCCGTAACGATGGCGGTGGCGGTGGCAGTGGCGGTGGTGGTGGTGGTGGCGCGGTTGCGATTGCGATTGCAGAGTGTAAAGGTCGTAGCGTAACGGTTGCAGTAATCGAAACCGTGATTTTTTTTTTTATTTTTCGCACAATTTGAAAAAATTTACCGATACGCATATATATATATATATATATATATTTTTATGATCATATTTATTGGGTTTAAAATAAACATTGATCAATTTTTGTAAATTTTTAAGTATGATCCAATATGTTTCATATTTTTAAATCACTATAAACTGAGTTTTTTACATTTTATTTTAATAATTAATGACTTTATATTATACAAAAAATCAATCACTAATTATTATATATAAGATAAACAATGACAAAAGTAAGAAAATAAATAAGAGCCTAAATATATATATATACATATTTTAACCAAGCCAAATAGAGAATGACTACACTTATTATTATTATTATTTTCAAAAAATATATAGATAGACACACACAAACAAACAAAATAGTTGAATGACAGCAGCTGAATAGAATAGCATAGGTCTTACAGTTTCAACAAATCAATAACATGTTCTTTATCTTCTCTCTCACTATCTCTTGCTCCTCCATTTTCTCTCTTCATCTTCCCTCTTCTCTCTATCCCTCTTCCCTTATTTTTAGCTTTTTTTTTGTGTGTTTTTTTCAAAAGAAGCAGTTCGGAACCGTTACATAACAGTGCGTAACAGGCCGTTACGACTGTTACGACACTGTTCAACCGCTACGGTAGCCGACACTCCCGACACACCTGTGAATCTCAATCACACTACAAAAGCGGCCATAACGGATAGCGGTAACCATCACAACCGTTACGTAATGGTTGCGGCCGCTTTTTAAAACCTTGGTTGCAATACTTACCATTTTATTCCGCCCCATCCTTTTATTTCTCTCTCTCTCTCTCTCTTTGGTTGCCCCTAGACGTAATGATATTATTTATCATGACAGGGACAATTACATTGTATTGGATCGTCAAGTCTAGTTTGTATGTATGCATAATTGAACATTCTATAATACCATGCAGTGACAAGTACCTCCCTAACAAAGCTATATAAATTGAAGTAATATATCACTAATTACTAGAACAAATACACGCCAAGACTAGAATAGGTACGTCAGGTGGTCAATCCTTGCCAAAAAGACAAAGATTTATTATTTCTCTCTTATTATGAAGGTTTTTTGTTGATTTTTTGTATTAAGTTGTTTATTTCCTTCCATTATGATGTATTTCGGTGGTGGTTGGGCTTTTAATTATGTATTGTTGGACTATAAGTGTCTAGTTTGTGTAATTTCTTTCATACTTGATCTCCGACCAAGTGCAAAAAAAGACAAAAAGGAAAAAAAGTTGGTAGGTATTGAAAAGTCATCTAGTTAAGGCTCCAATTTTCTCTCTGACCAAAATTTATAGCAAACTCAACAAACAGTTGAAGAGGAATTGAGTTGGAAAGTCTTTCATTAGAACTCTTCTTTAGGATAAATTTATTTGTTTAGCTGGTATGTGTGAGGACTAAGGAAGTTCTCTTATAGTCTTGCTTGACAAGGGAGAGAACAGTGGGCTTTTGTTTCACAGTTTCAAAGCCTCCCATCTAGGCATCTTGTGGCTGAAATATTCAGCAGTGACACAACTCTTTAAGGCACAGCTGTCCAACTGGTTCAGCATATGTTGTTCATGGGGTTCAGGAATGTCATGGTTGTTAAGGTAGGGCAGACTTGTTAAAAAGCTTTAAAACCAGGGTAATTTCTTTCTTGCTCTGTTGTCTAACTTTCAGTATGACCTAGCATGTGTAAGTTCTTAATTATTTGTCTCATGATATAGCTTAGGGCAAGAGCTGGCTCAACATATAGGCAAGTTAGCACCTTATCTGCCTACACACACACACACACACACAAAAATCCCATACTGTCAAAGGCCCCAATTGTCCAGAGGTCTTAGGGCATAGGGCTTTATTTTTACAGTTGGCCAGGTGCCTCCAAAACCCTTGGGCCACTACTGACTACGGCTATATTGCACTCATCGTATGACCCATTTATGCCTATTTCCTGATATTGCTTCAAGTTAGTTGGCATTCTTTGAAGTTGATCAGAAAATAACCCACACAGGCAGCCTAGAAGCAAAGGGGTTGGACACTGGGATGAATTGTAAACTGATACATCCTGCATTCGACTCTTGCTAGTGTCTTGTGGGCTTATCTATACCTATGATTTGGGGTTGATTGTAGTTATCTGAGTTTACTCTACAGGAGTGGGTCCAATGTTTTGGGGAGGTTCCTCGTCAACACACACACACACACACACGCAAAAAAAATCGCCTGAAAATTAAAAGGGCTATACATCCTTATCAAAATAGTGAATATAAGTGCTAATTTGATCTTGTTTTTTGAATTGTGAATGCTATTTTGCAAAGTTTGATCAGATAGAAATATAAAAATGACAATCAAGATGGCTTACCCTTTTCTCCAGTTAGCAACACTTGCACAAATTTATTAACATTCTGATCTGAGCTCCCACCTCTACTAACTGCTCTCTTAGCAAGTTCCCTCCACATGGTCACATTTCTCCTAATCTCGTCACTTCTCTCTCCAACCATGACCTCCCTTATGCACACCTCAAGCTCTTCTCTTCTCACAACTCCTCCATCCTTTCTAGCTCTCACTGCCACCTTCCACACCTCCTCCACATACTTGGCATTCATTGGTTGATCGCTCCACTGCGGCACCGCCACCATTGGCACGCCAAGGCTTAGCCCTTCCAGTGTCGAATTCCATCCACAGTGAGTCACAAAGCACCCCACGGCTCGGTGAGCCAGCACATCTAGTTGGTTAGACCATGCGATGACTAAGCCCATCTGATCTGTTGAGTTTGAGAACTCAGTTGGCAACTTTTCATGTTCAGGCTCTTTCAGTACCCATAGGAAGGGTTTGTTGACCCCTTTCAAGGCCCATGCTATTTCTTCAACTTGCTCTGCTGAAATTTGTGCCATGCTTCCAAAGGACACATAGACCACTGATTTGGGTGGTTTAGTGTCTAGCCATGCCAAGCATTGGTCACCAATTGGGTTCCAGAGACTGGCTCCATAATTTGTGTCTCCCTCTATTTGTTGGTCCAAGAACATTGATGGCACCATTGGACCAACCATCTCCACTGGCCAGTGTCCCAACAAGGCATTTGCTAGCTTTTAAAGGGTCAGAGCAATGCACAAATTACTAAGTATATATGCATGGAAGATTTAGAGCATTAATTAAAAGTAAAATATGTAAACATATTAAAATAAAAATATGTAAATATTTTGGGATGTGTGAAAAGTGTATTGAGATTTTAAATATTTTAACCTTTTGTGATTCTAAAAGACAGGATTGTTATTAGCAAGACTCTAACACTGTGTTTGGTTGGGGGATTTGCATATGTTGTTCATGGGGTTCAGGAATGTCATGGTTGTTAAGGTAGGGCAGACTTGTTAAAAAGCTTTAAAACCAGGGTAATTTCTTTCTTGCTCTGTTGTCTAACTTTCAGTATGACCTAGCATGTGTAAGTTCTTAATTATTTGTCTCATGATATAGCTTTAGGCCAAGAGCTGGCTCAACATATAGGCAAGTTAGCACCCTATCTGCCTACACACACACACACACACACAAAAATCCCATACTGTCAAAGGCCCCAATTGTCCAGAGGTCTTAGGGCATAGGGCTTTATTTTTACAGTTGGCCAGGTGCCTCCAAAACCCTTGGGCCACTACTGACTACGGCTATATTGCACTCATCGTATGACCCATTTATGCCTATTTCCTGATATTGCTTCAAGTTAGTTGGCATTCTTTGAAGTTGATCAGAAAATAACCCACACAGGCAGCCTAGAAGCAAAGGGGTTGGACACTGGGATGAATTGTAAACTGATACATCCTGCATTCGACTCTTGCTAGTGTCTTGTGGGCTTATCTATACCTATGATTTGTGGTTGATTGTAGTTATCTGAGTTTACTCTACAGGAGTGGGTCCAATGTTTTGGGGAGGTTCCTCGTCAACACACACACACACACACACGCAAAAAAAATCGCCTGAAAATTAAAAGGGCTATACATCCTTATCAAAATAGTGAATATAAGTGCTAATTTGATCTTGTTTTTTGAATTGTGAATGCTATTTTGCAAAGTTTGATCAGATAGAATCATAAAAATGACAATCAAGATGGCTTACCCTTTTCTCCAGTTAGCAACACTTGCACAAATTTATTAACATTCTGATCTGAGCTCCCACCTCTACTAACTGCTCTCTTAGCAAGTTCCCTCCACATGGTCACATTTCTCCTAATCTCGTCACTTCTCTCTCCAACCATGACCTCCCTTATGCACACCTCAAGCTCTTCTCTTCTCACAACTCCTCCATCCTTTCTAGCTCTCACTGCCACCTTCCACACCTCCTCCACATACTTGGCATTCATTGGTTGATCGCTCCACTGCGGCACCGCCACCATTGGCACGCCAAGGCTTAGCCCTTCCAGTGTCGAATTCCATCCACAGTGAGTCACAAAGCACCCCACAGCTCGGTGAGCCAGCACATCTAGTTGGTTAGACCATGTGATGACTAAGCCCATCTGATTTGTTGAGTTTGAGAACTCAGTTGGCAACTTTTCATGTTCAGGCTCTTTCAGTACCCATAGGAAGGGTTTGTTGACCCCTTTCAAGGCCCATGCTATTTCTTCAACCTGCTCAGCTGAAATTTGTGCCATGCTTCCAAAGGACACATAGACCACTGATTTGGGTGGTTTAGTGTCTAGCCATGCCAAGCATTGGTCACCAATTGGGTTCCAGAGACTGGCTCCATAATTTGTGTCTCCCTCTATTTGTTGGTCCAAGAACATTGATGGCACCATTGGACCAACCATCTCCACTGGCCAGTGTCCCAACAAGGCATTTGCTAGCTTTTAAAGGGTCAGAGCAATGCACAAATTACTAAGTATATATGCATGGAAGATTTAGAGCATTAATTAAAAGTAAAATATGTAAACATATTAAAATAAAAATATGTAAATATTTTGAGATGTGTGAAAAGTGTATTGAGATTTTAAATATTTTAACCTTTTGTGATTCTAAAAGACAGGATTGTTATTAGTAAGACTCTAACACTGTGTTTGGTTGGGGGATTTAAAGAGGGATTTGGAAAAAGAAAAGAAAGGTGTGTGAAACTAGGTGAAATATAGACATGTTTTATTCATATTTCATTTACCTTTACCATTTCTTTTTCCAAATCCCTCCTCAAATCCCTTAACTAAACATACCATAATAGAAAAATAAAGAAGTGTGCAATTATAAACTCCGCCCCATCCTTCTTCAGTTGTAGCACTTTTTGGTTGTTTTTTCTGTTTTCATTTTCCGGGAAGTTTGTGTGGGGAGGAATTGTTTTAGAAACTGTTTTAGGGAAAAAAAAAAATTCTTTTTAGAACAACCCACTTTAATACCAATAAACATCAAAAATTATTTTCAAAATTTTGAAAATTATTTGCGTAAAAATAAAAATGATGGGTGCTTTTGAACTTCTTGTTTTGCTTTCCAGTTTCCACTTGTCTCACACAACTTCCTAAAATTCTGATTTGCTACTAAAACAAACAATTGAAGAATACAGTGTCCACAATAAGGTTTATATTTCCTTAATATTATGTTTGGATTTTCAAAAATAAAAATAAAAGAGATCTAAATTAAATTACTTATATATAAATTTTTAAGGGTGACTAAATTTTTATTTTTATTTTTGAAATATATATATATATATATATATTATCTTTTTCAAACCCAACAAAATAAAATAAATAAACAAATATACCTTTTGTCTTTACCTTCATTTCCGTTTTCTATGTTTTCGCTTTCCATTTCATTTAGGAAAATGAGTGAGAGCACTAATTAGTGTTATCACTAATGATGTGGCAGTGGGTCCCACCAGGAATGATTTGATGTTTTGGCCTTGGTGTTGTATTTTTTTTCTTTTTTTATTGAGTGCCATGTCATTAGTGGTCTTTTTAGAGCTCCAAAATTAGTGGTCTCTATCATTGTTGTTTCATTTATCTTCTCAAATCCAATAGAAACTGGATTCTCTCGAATTTGTATAAAATTTGGACCCATCGACTCTAGCTTTGTAGGCCCATAACAAAGAACTACCTTAATGAAATTCGGTTCAATTTAAAAAATAAAAAATAATAATTTAATTTAATTTAATAACCATAATTATATGATTTCACATTTTTTTTTTTTGAAGAATTTTATATTTACGTTAACTCTTACCAACAATTTTACTAAAAACATACATGTCTAAACATTATTGGATGTTTAAATTTAGGATTTAGCTAGTGTCCAGTCCAAGATTGGACTGGACGGTACTGTTGGGCCCATGGGAGCCCATCACGAGTTCTATTTTGATAATCTGAACCGTTTAATGTGTAGAACTTGTCGAGGAGTATTATATGTTTGTAAAAAATCACGTTGATCGGATATCGATAGCTATGTGATCAAATCAGTTTTGTATAAAAAAAAATAGATGGTGAATAAATTAACGGTTGACAAAAACCTGTTTTGATCACATAGCTATCGATATCCGATCAACGTGATTCTTTAAAAATGTATAGTGCTCGACGAGTTCTACACATTGAACGGTTCGGATTATCAAAATGGTACCCGTAGTGGACCCCCAAGGATCCAACAGCACTGTTCAGTCCGATCCCAGACTAGAAACAAGTTGCTCCTTAAATTTAAGACAATCAATCACATTTAATCTCTTGTATTTTTAGTAAGATTTTTAATAAGATTATTAATATGTGTAAAATTATTATTATTATGTTAAAACATAATTGATGACAAGAATAATTTTGAAAAACACATCGTTATTCAAGTTTAAAAATTAATTTCATTTTTCAAACTTAATGATTTAACAAACAAAATTGCTTTAGAGCTCTAAAAGAGCACCTCTAAACTAGCATTAAATTGTTTTTTAGTGACTTTTGTTTTGTCTTTTTTTATTTTATTTTTTTTAATTGGTTGCCAGCTCAGTAGAGCCAGCTCTACTTAGAGCTCTCAATCACTCCCCTTTAACAAATAATTAGAATATGTAAGGTACCTCTTTCTTCTATCTTAACTAATCATCAAACCAATTATTTTATTTATATATCATTAAATTTAAAAAAAATATATAAAAAGTGAACTTATATAACGTTTTCGTTTGGGGAATATATCATTCAATTTGCGAGAACAATATGACAAAATCTTGTGTTTACCAATATTAGATCAATCAATTGTGTTTCACAAATAATTATTTACACACAGAAGTCTAAACAATAAACAAATTGGGTAAATGAAGTCGTAATTAATATAGTTAAGTTTCGCAAACGTATGTAAACGCAATTCAGTCCCAATCCAATTTGTTTTTCAATTAATCCCATTTTTGTCTGAAATTACAATTTTTTTTTCTTTTTAAAGCTTTATATTTCCAAAATTTGGAATCAAAAAATCAAAAATCAAAATGTCTTTTTCTATTTTGGTTTTTTGTTTTCAGATTTTAATTCAAAAAAATTAATTTCTTAGATGTACTTAAAAAGTTAAAATTTATAATTAAAAAAAAATTGATTTTTTTTTTTTATCAAAGACAGAACATATTTACTAAAAATAAAAGCAAACATATAAATTATATAAAAAAAGTAGTTGTAATTGTTTTGTAAGTAAAAAGTTATTTTTTAAAAATATTAAAACTAAATTAGTTAAAAGTGAAATTAGTGATAAAAATATTTGGGTAATTTACAAATAAATATTCTTTTGTTTATTTATGTAATTTAAAGCAAAAACTTTTCAAAACACTATTTTTTTTTTTTTTTGGTTTTTTTATTTTTAAAAAAAATTTATTTTTTTTAATTTGACCAAAAAATTCATGAAAACCAAGGAAAAAAAAAAAAAAAACTAACCTCACTCTCCAGCTCCTCAAATGAATTCACAAACACCCAATCATTGAGTTCCAAGCAAGAAAACTTATCCAAGATAGCCTCAAGATAAGCAGAGTGACTCCCAACAGGCTGAGCAAGAAAACTAGGCATATCACAGAATCCCAAAGGAATCAATCCAGGCAACACCAAAGGCACCATTCCATCCCCAACAGGAAGACTCAAAACACCCTTCTCAATCTGCCAATACATCGAACACACCGATGCTGAGTTTGTCAAAAACGCAGCTCCATAGATTCCATGTTTTTTAGCCACCTCAGGACCCCATGGAAGCAATGAATCGTATACGAGACAAGTCACCGGAGAGTCTGAGTCCTTGTACTTGAAAATGAGATCAGAAAGAGTTTTTGAACCAACTGTTTTGAATGAGTCTAAGTAGGTTGGTAGATTTGGAGCTTGGTTGTAGCCACTTTGGTCGTAGCCATCGGAGATGGGTTCGATGGAGATTGTTTTTGTGTGGATGGAGGGGACTGTGTAATGGGTTGTGGCTAGTGTGGCTTTTAGGCCTTTGGAAGCTAAGCGTTTTGCAAATTGGAGGAGGGGGTTGATGTGGCCTTGAGCTGGATATGTGAGGACTATGACATGAGGTCTCTGTTTTGTTTTCTCCATTTTGTTTTCTATGTTTTTTTTTAAAGGATGTGAGGCTTTATTTATAGGCCATGCTTGGGGTTTGTTTGGTTTTGGAATTCAGCAATGTTATGGGTTGGAGACTTGGCAACATCACTTTCAAATTTAAAAGTAAAAAAATTATTTTAAAAAATCAAAAAGTTAACAATCTATATTAAAAAAAATTTAAAAAAATTTCTTTCTATTTTTTGTATATCCTTTTATAAAAAATCAAAAAATTATTCCAAACATACTATTTTTTTTACATTATATTTAACTAAAAAATTTAAAAATTATTAAAAAAATATATTCCCAAACAAGGCTATCATCAAGAATTTATTATGTAAAGATTTTGGTGAGGCAAAAGAAATAGAAAGAAAAAAGTAATACAAAAATAACTTCTTCTTTTTTCTTTTTCTTTTTTTTTTTCTTTACCCTTCATAAATCTATTTCTACATCTTGGATCCAAATATTTGGGATCAGCTCAAAAAGCTTCTTTTTGGCTAAGTAGTCAATAAAATAAAATAAAACCTGTTTGGAAAGTGTTAAAAAAAAATTAAAAAAAAAAGAAAGAAAAAGAAGTCAAAATTTTCACTAAAAGTAACTTTTTTTAGCATTTCTCAAATACATGAACTTTTTTAGATTTTAAAAAGTTAAAAAAATCAATATTAGACCACTTCTAATTGATTCTGAATGGCCTCTTTACACATTATCTCCCTTCTATTTCTATTTCTCTCACCTCTCATCTTTTTATACACTAATGTTTTAGATCTCGACAGCTTCAGGCATGAATGGCGCAAATTTGTTGTCACTAGTCGACCGGCCGAACAACCGGTTAAATAAATTCGAGACAAATTCGTGCCTCAATATTCAAAGCCTATAGCACGACTTCTTTTTATATTTTCTACATGCGATTAGGTTATATTTGTGAAGGAATGTTAAAAACTTGTCTTTCATGACCTACTCAAAGTTGGTTTGGTGTCGTTTGGGAAGTGGGTTGGCTTTTTGACTTTTTTGACTATTTTAGCATGGGCTAAAAAGCTTGGTTTATGAAGGATTTTTTGACTTTTTTATGAGAGAATAGTGTAATGATTATGGATTAGATGTGATGTTTTATTTTTTGTGACTAAAATAACATATTTTATCTTTTGTGACTAAAATAACCAAAAAAAACCCGAATAAATCTTCCCAAATGGAGTCATCCATCCTTTGTCAATTAATTTTGTTTTGAATAGCTTCAAATTTCTAACACTATGCACTCAGGAAAAGTGTAGAGAGAGGGAAAAAAAGTGGAGGGAACCAAATGAAAAATGAGAAGAAAATGTGAAACAATTCCTAAAAACCTGATACATTGAACCACATGATAGCACAGAAAATCCGCGCACAACAAAGAATTTGTGAAAGATGCCTGGAATTGTTTTTTTTTTTTTTTTTTTTTTGTAAAATTGTACATATTGATTAGTATATTAATTAATATATTAACATATATTATAATGTTATCATTTTAAAATTATATCTTCACTTGTAATGTGAATTGACTTTTTAATTATTTTATTCTACGGCTAAAAAATCTCCTTTGTGATGAGTTTTTATTTTATTTTTTAAAATTTTGTGACAAAAAAAATAAATTTTTATGGTATAGAGGTAACATTTTATCTTATTGACTTTTTAACTTATTTTATTTTTTTATAGTTAAATTAATCCAGGCCCTTTATGTCAAATGGAGACAATCTTATTCATTATAGAAGTTTAAAATTTTTAAAATTATATCATATTATTTATTAATACAGCAATAATTGAGGGTCACAATTTTTGTGGTTCAAATGGCTCGAAATTGTTAAAACGACGTCGTTTTGAATACAAAACAACTTCAAAATTGTCAAAACGACGTCGTTTTGATAATTTTAAGCCATTTAAATCACAAAAATTATGACCCTCAAACATTTTTCATAATATATCAATTAATATGTATAATTTTATTCATTTGTTTTTTGGTCCGCAACTCAAGAGAAAGTAAAAAAACATGTTACATTCATCTTGAAGAAATTTAGGCAGTAGTTATTCTGTCCTTATCTATATCTTCTTAGTTCTAGAAGCCAAGGACATGACAGGGTGGGCAGACAAATCTGAACTTATTATCCCGTTCAGTTGCGATCAAAAAAATTTTAATTTGTACGAATTAGTTTAATAATTTATATTTTTATAAATTTTAAACATACTATAACTTATCAATATTTTTTTTTATAACAATCTAACTCAATATAATTAAAAGATTATTTAGTAAATTATTAAATATTACTAATAAATACATATAAGAAAATTATTCATTATCAAAATTATTTCATTATTTTTTTTTATTCAAAAACTATTTAGGCTTGGTTTGGGAAGTAGGTTGGCTTTTTGGCTTTTTGGCTTTTTTGGCTATTTTAGCCTGGGCTAAAAAGCTTGGTTTGGGAAGAGCTTTTTGGCTTTTTGGCTTTTTTGACTTTTTTTGTGAGAGAAGAATGTAATGATTATAGGTTGGATGTGATGTTTTGTTTGTTATGGCTAAAATAGCCTATTTTGTTTTTTTGTGGCTAAAATAGCCAAAAAAGCCTGAAAACTAACTTGCAAACAGAGGCTTAATTTGATTTTTTTTCTAAATGACAAAATTAACCTTATATTTTCTACACAAAAATACCAAATATCAACACTTGACATTTGATAAAAGAATTTCCAAATTGAAAACACAACAGAATATCTAAACTCTTTTTCAATTGAAAATACAAACAGAATATCTAAACAAATTGAAAATATAAAGTTTTACAAATTGCTAGGGTACTCGTGGTTTGGCGGTTAAGTTGCGGCCGAAAGAACTTTAAATCCATTATTCGTCTAAAATTAGGCGGATTGAAAAAAATCAATCTGCAACCGTCTGTTCGTCATAACGCATCCGTCCAAAATGCGACGGATCGATTCAATTCAGTCGGTTTGGATGGATCGAAATATCTGTTGCTCACTCCTAATATTTATCTATATCCAAATAAGTTGTGTATAAGTTTATTATGTTATTTCTATCACATTATTTTTTTTACATCCTTTTGTAATAAATAAAAAAAAATCAAAAAATAAATTATACCTAAAATAACCCTAAATGAATTACGGAATGTCTACAAAATCACTCATATGAGTGGGTCTCACACCCATGTGAGTGATTTGATAAAACTTTTGATACGCATAAGAGCATCTCCAGCAATTTATTTAAATTTTACCCTAAAATATTATTAAAAAATTCATTTCCTATTTTAGAAATTACTTTTTCATTTACTTTCTCCATCAAACTTTTCATTCTTTCTCTATTCTACTAAAATAATCTTTTCAATTGCTTTTAAATTTTAATAATAAAATAATGAAAAAGAAAGTGTTAGTTTATACACACAATATTTATGTATACAATATACCAGAAAATTAAGTAAAGGAAGAAGAATAGAAATTCATAATCACACATAAGCCTGTATATACCAGAAATATCAAAAACACTATAATCACACACAAACCTATATATACACAACACTTATTTATACAATATACATACACAGAAAATTAAGTAGAGGAAGAAGAATAGAAATTCATTTTCTTTGTATGAAAATGCATCAGAAGTTGTCTAAACTTGAGATTAGAAAACAAACCAGTCTCCTCTCTTCTGATTTCAACTCAATCCACCAAAAACACCTCCAAATTCAAACCCAAAACCATTCAACAATCCAATCCAAACCAACCCATCAAAGTTCCAAGCAAACCCCAATTTGAGAATGAACCCAATTCCAACAACCCATCAACAAGCAAAACCCTTTCTCTACAACACCCCACAAAAGACCTATAATGTTACACTCCCCAACTCTCTCCTCTCACCACCACCACCACAACACCACTATGTTCAATTCAGAACCTTCTCAACCCTCCCTAGCCTTCCTTCAATTCAATTCTTGAGTCTTCTACCCTTATTGTTCATGTCTAGTCCTTACTATGGGCTATGGGTTTCACTGGAACAAAGGCTCTCTCTTAAACAGAAGTGAGGTCATCTGCTCGGATGTCGCCAGTCAACCCCTCGACATCCGGCTCCTTATCTAGGCTACTATGTTCGCACCTTCAATGAAATAAAATAAGAATTTATTAGATATGAAGGAGCTACAATGACTCCCTACAAATAGAGAGTCACAGTAGCAATCCTAAATTTAAGGAATTATATAAGGGATTTGCTGGGGTTGAATTTTTGAAGAATCAACCATTTATAATAACAAAAAGCTATTTTAAGACATCTGTTGGGGATGCTCTAATATTACTCTTTTGATAATATTGTCAAGTAAATTACAGGGCATAAGATTTTAGTAAATTTTTTTTCTTCCTTTTTTTTTTAAAAAAAAAAAAGGTTAAATGACACTAACCTCCATTGAGATTTGAAAAAATACAACAGACTCCAATTTTAATATAATTGCATTGTCCTCTCTTTTAGTAAGGATAAAAAGACTAACTGTCCTCTCTTTTAGTAAGGATAAAGAGATTAAAACTAATGCAGATGGTATGAATACACAAAAATATACAAGATAAAATACAAGTTAAATTTTTGTCGAAAAGATGATTAAATATTATATGAATTACAATATTAAAGGAGCTCAATGTAATTATGTCAAAATTATGAGATTTTTCATTTATTTAGTTTTCAAATCTTAGGGAGATCAATGTAATATGAGTGCAGATCCTCTCCTTGCAAACTATTCTTGCAAGCCTCCTTGCAACGGCTGAGATCAGCCGTTGCACATCCAACGGCTGAGATTAAAAAAAAAATTGAAATTTCACTTTATTCCCGCCCGTTGCTAGTTATACATTGAAGCACAATCACTCAGCCTCGCACTTAGCCGTCCTCCTTCACTGAACCCACCCTCACCGGCAACCAGTCCCCTAGACGGCACCGGCGACGACCAGTCCCCCAAATGGCACTGGTGACCCACTCCAACCCTAATATTCTCTGCTTCGTGAACCATAGCTCCACTGCGACCACCATCGGCTGGGCGAAGAAATTTGTTCATGAGGAACCAGGTGTGTATTCGAAATTCTGAAATTAAGAAATTAGGGTTGTGTGATTGAGATTGAAATTTCAAAATTAGGGCTTTGATTTGGGATTAGAACAGTGAAAAATTAGGGATTTCACTGTGAATTTAGGGCTTTCACTGTGACAAAAATTAGGGCTTTCACAGTGAAAGAAATTAGGGCTTTCACTATAACAAAAATTAGGGCTTTCACTGTGAAAGAAATTAGGGCTTTTTACAGTGACAAAAATTAGGGCTTTCACAGTTTCGGCTGAGATTTTGTGGGTTTTGAATGAATTAGTTTGTCAAATTGATTAATTTTGTACTTGAGTTGTCTTCATTGTCTTACTTAAGTTTGTCTTCATTGTCTTGCTTCCTCTTCTCATTTATTTTTGTTATGTCTCCACTTTATCATTTTCTGGTTAGTAACTAATCTGTACAACATTATATGCATTTGTTGAACACTGGACCAGTTGCACTACTTAAGCATTAATGTAGTCTCATTCTTTTTGTTGGTTTCATTGAATAGCTTGCTTGTGATGAAACCAAATCTGATTGACAAAATAAAGAATTATGAAGTATTAATGGCTTGTGGTCTTTTGATGTTACATTTAGCTGCCCAGGCTCACATTGAACTGTAATTAAATTATTTATTCTAGAATTCTGCAGTTGTCTCTTACAGTGAAAAATAGAAAGCATTTATGTCTGTAGTCAAACTAACTTGGAAAGGATGCTGCTAAACAAACAAAAATTAAAGGATGATGTCTATAGCAACATGAATTATGAAAAATTAAATGTGAGGTAACTTTATTTTAATTGAAGCAATGGAACACATGCATAGAATAGAACATCTTATACTAAGTTCTTGTGGAGAAAAGTATTAGAAGATCTTTTCTGATATGAAAGATTCTGTTTTAGGATGAACTATACTAAGTTTTGATAGGAAAGATTCTGTTTTAGTAGAAGATCTTTTCTTATACTAAGTTCTTGAGGCATGTGCTTGTAAGAAATTATATCCATGACACTAAGTTTCTTATACTAAGTTTGTTCTGTGTTTGAAGATGTAACACAAGAACTTAGTAGTTGTTCCACACTCTCTCCCTCTCCACATTGGAACTAAGAAATTGTAGTTGTTCCACAAGAACTAAGAAATGGTAGTTGTTCCACAAGAACTAAGAAATTGTAGTTGAAGATGTTACACTAGTTGTTCCACATTGTTCCATTTTAAGTGAAGATCTTTTCAGTTTGGCTCAAATTCTTTTAGCCTTTACACTCTATCCCTCTCCTCTATGGAACTGCCATTTAAAAAAGTTCTTATATATGCAGATTTAAAAAATGGCTTCTTCTTCTAACATTAGCAGCATGAGATTACAACCGAGGCTGTGCAATTGTGGAAGAACCGCTGCCATACATATTGTAAGAACTAATGAGAATGGAAATCAAGGGTGTTTGTTCTTTGTTTGCCCATCAAAATATGTAAGTTTGTATTGGAAATTTTTTTCCTTTAGTAGTTACATTAATATTTGTCTTATTGAGCTAACTGATTCTTATGCATTGCAGAGTAACACTCCCACTCCCCATTGCAATTACTTCAAGTGCGTGGATGAAGATGATGAAGACGTTACGTCTAGAATCCGTTCCAACTGTACAGCTTGTGATGGTATAACAGTCGAAGACTTTAACAGTGTAAGGACGAGGCTTGACTACATGGAAAATAACTATGGTCGAAGGCTTCAAAGGATGGAAAATAAAATGAAAGCGATGGTATATTTCATTGTATTTTCTATCATTTTGTACTTTATGATGTAACTTTTGTACTTATTCTATTTTGGGGAACTGAATGGAAGTTTGTATCATTTTGGGTTTTATGTACTTCATCATGAACTAACTTATGTTTATGTATTTTGGGAAACATTTTGGGTTTTATGTACTTCATGATGTAACTTTCGTTATCTGTTATGGAATAAATACACATTTGTTGATTTCCCTCAACTTGTTATCTGTTATGGAATGAATGATGGAATGAATTTTCGGAAACATTCAATTTGTTTGCCCATCAAAATATGTAAGTTTGTATTGGAAATTTTTTTCCTTTAGTAGTTACATTAATATTTGTCTTATTGAGCTAACTGATTCTTATGCATTGCAGAGTAACACTCCCACTCCCCATTGCAATTACTTCAAGTGCGTGGATGAAGATGATGAAGACGTTACGTCTAGAATCCGTTCCAACTGTACAGCTTGTGATGGTATAACAGTCGAAGACTTTAACAGTGTAAGGACGAGGCTTGACTACATGGAAAATAACTATGGTCGAAGGCTTCAAAGGATGGAAAATAATATGAAAGCGATGGTATATTTCATTGTATTTTCTATCATTTTGTACTTTATGATGTAACTTTTGTACTTTATTCTATTTTGGGGAACTGCATGGAAGTTTGTATCATTTTGGGTTTTATGTACTTCATCATGAACTAACTTATGTTTATGTATTTTGGGAAACATTTTGGGTTTTATGTACTTCATGATGTAACTTTCGTTATCTGTTATGGAATAAATACACATTTGTTGATTTCTCTCAACTTGTTATCTGTTATGGAATGAATGATTGAATGAATTTTCGAAAACATTCAATTTGTTATTTGTTATGGAATGAATGATGGAATGAAGCTCTAGCAGAATCATGAACCTCTAACAGAACCATGGAATGATGGAATCAATGAATGATGTAACTTTTGTTATTTGTTATTTGTTATCTGTTACCAAGCATGTTATGGTTCTGAGTATGGCAGCAGTGCTATTTGTTTTATGCTATTTGAGTGTTAAATGATGAAGAATTTACAAATGAGCAGTATCAGTGTTTAGAGGATACCTAGTGTGCTAAAATTGAATTTTATGTTTAAAACTCTTAACAGAACTAAGCCAAGTAGTTATGTTCAGCTCAATTGATTTGAAACTCTATTGTGCAATACTATGTGCCATACTTGTCTGGTATTCAGTTGTATATAGACCCATCAAAGCCAGCATGAGGCTAAAGTGAGCTCTTATATTCTGATTTTGTTTTCTATCTCACTCTTCTTTTTCCCTTCTTTATTTTGATGCGGAGTTTGTTACACTGATATTGTCTTGAAAGCCTTGTTGAGTGCCAAAACTGATACTATTTTTGATTCTCTCAAGGGGTGTGTTGAACTATAGGGTTGCACTTCTGCTAGTTCAATCATGTAATTATGTTACCAAGCATGTTATGGTTCTGAGCATACCAGATCCAACATACCAAAACCAGATGACAGCAGAACCAGCAGATTTTGGTTTAACAACAGAGCCAGACCAGACCAGAACCAGCAACACATGTTATGGCACATTTTGGTTTAACAGCATATCCACACCAGAACCAGCAGCACATTTTGGTTTAACATGTATGGTTCTATCATTAGCTTACCATTCCCAGCATTAAATGATTCAACAAGCCATTAACATACAAGCCATTAACACATACATTCAGATACAAGCCATTAAAGGATTCAACAAGCCATTAACATACATATAGGTACACAGAATTTTCCAACAAGGCATTACTTCAAAAGCCATTTGAAAACACAATTATTCTCATTACTTCACTTTCCAGCAACATCAGAATTTCAACACACATACAGCAGCAGTTTGAACACACATGTTTAACACAATTTCAACACACATTGGACTGGAGTTTGAACAGCAATTTGAACATCACTTTCCAGCCAACAAGGCATTTGAACACACATACAAGCCATTACTTCACTTCTCAGCAACATCACAATTTGTGCAGCAATCTAGCATGAGTTTGCTTCACAATTTGAGATGGTATGACTTCACTTTGCAGGCCATTTTTAGCTTCAGTTTGCTTGTCTTTGTGCTTGTCCATAGCCTAAAATGGACAAAGACAGAATTTAATTGAAAAAAAATAAACTATTTTAATTACATACTTTAAATAGAATAAACTAATTTAATGCCTCATGTTCTGCTCTAGTTTTCTGTAAAATGCCTCATGTTCATAGTTTATTTTCTGTAAAATGCCTCATGTTCTACTATTTTAATGCCTCATGTTGTGCTTGTCCATAGTTTATTTTCTTTCAAATGCCTCATGTTCTCATTTGACTTCACTTTCCAAGTTCTTTTATTTTGTTTGTCCATGTTCTTTTTGCTTCACAATTTATTTTCCACAATTTTCAACAACTAAATACATACTTCAAATAGAATTTTCAGCAACTCAAAATTCAGAATTTTCAGCAACCACAAATTAAAAAGACAGCAACGACGAACCTGACTACACATTGGACTGTTTGATTCTTGAGAATATCGAAACCCAATGTCATATCCACATGAACCTTGAAGTAGTGAGTGGAAAACAGGATGCCGTTGAGGCATTGAATTTGGCAAAGAATTATGCACTACATGCATCTCCTGCAAATTGGCAAAGAACAATGTCATATATTAGGCTTCGCAATCATGGTTTGAGTCACATATTATATCTATACAAAAAATACATACATTGTACTAACACTTACATGATATGTGGGATTCATCAATGGCGGAGGAATAGAATTACCACCCATGGGCAAAGATGGAGGAAAATGATGAAGAGGAGGAAGAGGTTGAAGAGGAGGAACATGTTGACGAACATAGATATCACCTCCAACAGATAATGGAAAAGGTGCAACTGTTGGACTTGCAATAGATTGTGACGAAGCCAAGCTGTTAGCATGGGATTTTTTTTTAGAGTTCGCTACCAACGCCGCTTCGAATCCACCTTTTACCCCCATTTTGCCCTTACTAGTTGCCACTTTTTTCTTCAATCCTTTTGGTTGCATAGCATGATTCACATATTCGCAATCCACTTCAAAGCTTTGGGTGTCATCATCATTACTTACTTCTTTTCCAACACCAAAAAGAGCACCTAACTTGCCTTCAACATTTGCACCTAATGTAGAAAGGTGTGCAATACAAAAATAATAAGTTTCTTCAGTTTCAGCAGCTCTACTTGCTAGTGCTCTAAATGCGGTCATCAATGTCTTATACCGCGAGACTTGTTGGAATTTCACATCTACTTGAATGTCATTCCCCTTAATGTCCTTCACAATTTCGGCTCTTGCTTGTTTGGTCCACCTCTTTAGAATGTATTGTGGAGGAACCCCTTTCATCTTCAATGTCTCTAATAACCTTCAACAAATGACAACACAAGATTCATTCCCTTTCAAACTTCGTACAATTACAACCCAAAGAACCATCCCTCTCCATCTTCACTTTCCTTGCATGTTTGTTACCAACATCAACAACTGTGTAAATGGTACTAGCCTCGCCATATTCAATTGCTTCTATGTCCGATTCAATGGATCGAAAGTACTCATTTTGAAATTCCTCAAATATCTTTTTTGTGTAAACATTACCCATTTGAATTAACATTCTTATTGTTGCTTTCACCTTTGGCAACCTTTGGCACAAAGCATATCTTACTTCAAACTCCTTGTATCGCTTCTCGTAAAGTACCCTTTCGAAATGAATGAAGAATTCATTTAAGTTAAAATCAGAACGAATGTAATCCTTCAAAAAAATATTAAAATATTCACTAAGTTGTGTGGTACTCATTCCCGCAACCCATGTTGATCTAACATATGGCTAGCCCCATTTTTCTTTCACCGCAAAAGTCAATTTCAACCAATGGTTTTCATGCGCATCATATTTATCAAGCATTTCGGTCCACTCTAACTTCCATTGATTTGCATTTTCAATGTCAAAGAAGAACTTATTTAGTACACCCTTTACCCCCTTATCTTGGAACAAACAATTAAGATGTTTTAATGCATTTTGCATCAAATGTCAAGTACACAATCGGTGACTTGTGTCAGGCATAACGATGGGTATGGCTTTAGCCATTGCAGCATCTTGATCAGTGAACAACATTTTTGGTGCCTTTCCTAACATAGCCTCTAGAAAATTTTGAAACAACCATACAAACGATTCGGCAGTCTCATCATACAACAAGGCTGCACCAAATATAACTGTTTCCCTATGATGGTTGAATCCCACAAAAGACGCGAAGGGTCTATGTTCTTTGTTTAACTTGTAAGTAGTATCAAAAATGACAATATCACCAAATTGGGCATAATCCATGATCATTTGTGCATCGGTCCAAAACATGTTCGTTATTTGCTCCTCATTATCTAACTGGAAAGCATAAAAGAAAGAAGGATTCTCCAAAGATTTTTCTTTAAAGTATTGCAACACATTGCCTACTTCCCCATATGCTAAATTTTGTTGTCTTTTGGTTCTCAAATAATTTTTTTGATCTAATTTTGTAAACCCAAGACATTGCCTCCCACCAGCTTTTCTACCCATGAGTTCAAAAGACTGGCCTAAACGAAGACCAGATTGTGCCGCCAAATCTAACTCAATTGCTTGGGTAGTCGATATCTTTCTTTGTGACGGCAACATATGGGCACACGCGGGTGATAAAAGATCATGGTTGTGTTTTTCTTTGAAATCAGTCACAACAAATTTCCCAGTACCCTTATCTAATTTAACATAAAGTCGAGCCTCACATCTTGTCACGCCCCAAGCTCCGTGACAACGCTGCACACTCATTTAAGTGAGCATGCAAGGCTAAGAGTCCAACACATAACCAATAATGTAAAATACTCAAATTAAATCCTTAAATATCATAATGCTAAAATCCATAAAAATAGATAATTCTTATCATATGAAATTGTCCACCAAGTCCACTAATATAATCCACTAACCAACATAATAAACCAAGTACTTAAATCATAGTCCTACTCTCGGCACTTCCCCCGAGTAAAAACCCCGCGCAGCTCTATTCCTCAGAATCTGAAAAAAATAAATAAAATAAGGGTAAGCTAGACAGCCTAGTAAATAACCAACCATCACTGCTAGCTGGATCAAGTATACAAACAAATAAATAGTCGATAACCAATAAATATAATTTTTTCTGCAATTCAATAAATGAACAATTATTTGTAAGATGGTTTCATAGCTAAAAATAAACAATGTACAATACATTTTAATTGAAAAGACAACAAGATAATTCAAAGTAAATTCGTCGTTCAAATCGATGGTTCAATATTCAGATGATTCAATGATTTGATTCACAAAACCCAAGTCTTGATGACTTAGCCTGTGACAAGGCCCAGAGCCACAGATAGGCCGGTGGTAAAGCCCCAAAAGAAACTAGTTTCTGTGCCAATAAATAACCCCCATTGGCTAGAGTCCAAATCATAGTCAGATTAGAGTAATGTTCAAAATTCAAACAATACACAAATTTTAAATAAAATATTCGATATTTTCAGAATAAACGTTTAGTACAATTTTCAGAATAGTTCCACAAAATATTCAAATAATTTTCATAATAACATTCAATGTTGTTTTATACTTGACCCATATTTTATTTTAAGAGAACAGGAAGACTATAAATAAATACTTATAATTTTAAACGATTCAATAGAAATAAAAATGTATCAACAGTGATAGAGGGTTACTTACACAAACACTTAGAAATAATATTCCAACACCAACTCCAAACACCCAGCTCCACCACTTCAATCACACAAACCTAATAACAAAACCTCAAATAAATTAATATTTTTACGTGTTACATACACCCACAAAAACCCCACCATAATAGATTAATGTATTGCTTTAATATCCAAGTGATCAAACCATTCAACCCAACTTTATAGCCAAACACACCCTTACCCATGATACAAAACTCGATTGTTTCTATTACCCACCCAAAGTTACACTTACACATTGCATCCAATTCTCAAAACCTAAGTAGGCACCTATAGATCTTCCAAATCCCCTTAATGCATTGCTTGTTAAATTCCTCAACATAAACTTAATAATTAACAGTAAAGACAGATTTTACCTTAACCAATGGGTGTCCCAAAATCACCAATGTGCTGCCTCCAATCCCTATTGCAGCCTCACTTGATCCTCTCTTCTCTTTTTCTTTTCTTTTTTTTTCTTTTACCTTCTCAATCCCTAGCCGCCTATGGAGCAATTCTCAGCCTCTGT
Organism: Camellia sinensis; assembly: GCF_004153795.1. NCBI lineage: Eukaryota > Viridiplantae > Streptophyta > Magnoliopsida > Ericales > Theaceae > Camellia > Camellia sinensis. Next base: position 75,026 of record NW_021025228.1, read on the forward strand.
TTTGTTTGTTTTTCCAAGACTTAAAGCCACAATAGGTGGGCTTATTAACCTAATTTCTCAAAGTTACGAAATTACCTATCTAAGTACTAGGAAATATAATGCCATCTCATAACTGATTCTTTGCTATTAATAAATGACCCATATAAATTAATTTAATTACTTATCTATCCAATAAAATGATCCTACACACAACTTGGGTTTTACACATCCAGTCCTAGTTTCAGCTCTAGGGTTTTTTGCCAATGTGTCTCGTTTGTCAACCTTCCGAAATCCCTCCTTGTTGCAAACCAAAAGTCTACAAATAAGTTAGTTAGTGACCTTGTTCTTCCTACAAAAATCCCTTCTTATGCTAAACCCCATTCTTCCTCCATATGTATTATAAAAATCATACGCACATTGTTCCGAATCGAATGTCATTTCCTGTTTTAGCTTCCAACCACAATCATTCTTAGGTTCCATATCCATATGAAAATGCAACTGAAAACCCATATAAATAAAATCTTAACTACATAAATAAAATCTTAGCTCACTGTCACACTTGGATAAAGAAACAAGAAATGAGAACTAAATATCTTTAATATGCAGAATAATGGATTGGCATAATTCAATTATGGATGCACATGACAGTGTGTGTTAGCATAATTAATGTATACTCATTCTGCATTATTCTGCATAATTGAATGTATACTCATTCTGCATTAATGTATTATGTGCATTAATGTATTATGTGCATTAATGTAATAATACACTCATTAATGTATACTCATTCTCCATTAATTTATACTCATTCAGCATAATATCTTCAGTGCACATACTAAGTTGTGTGGTAATATCTTCAGTGCACATAATATCTTTCTGCATAATATCTTTAATGCAGAATAAGTATGTATTAATGCAGAATATCTTTAATATGCAGCATATCTTAGCTATGTATACTCATTGTGCATCCATAGTATGTATACTCGTTGTGCATCCATAATAAAAATTATCTTTAATAGTATGCATAGTATAGACCTCTCACTAATATGTGCAGAACGTAGTATGGACCTCTCATTAATATGTGCAGAATATCTGATTTACAGAATATCTTTAATAGTTTACTTGTATGTGCAGAATAGTATGTGCAAACCTCTGGTTACATATTAAAAATTATCTTTAATAGTATGTGCAGAATATCTTTAATAGTTTACTCGTTGGCAAACCTCTGATTTACAGAGACAGAGCGTGGTGCATGTAGAAAAATCTAAGATAAAAAACCACTGGTTTAACGATACAAACTTCCATTCAGTTTCCCAAAAACTCACACTGATTCAAAATAGATGATAGATTTGGCTCTAGTTTAACGATTTTGGCAAACCTCTGCTTACAGAGACAGAGGGAAACTAACCTCTGGTTTCACCGTCATCGGAGAAGAAGGAATGAGTGTCGTCGGTCCTTGCAATGACATCAAGACTGCCTATGGTGGGTTTGACGGAGAAGAAGGAATGAGCGTGAGTTTTTTGCTTCTGATTCCAAACGAAAATCTGTGTATAGGCTGTGTTTTGTTTTGGGCGGGAAATCAATTTTTTTTTTTTTTTTTTAATCTCAGCCGTTGGATGTGCAACGGCTGATCTCAGCCGTTGCAAGGAGGCTTGCAAGGAGAGAATCTAAACTCATGTAATATACCCATACTTCAGCGACAAAATTGATCACCAGAGCATCAGAAACAAAAATAATCTGAAAAGAGTAATGTTCCACAAACATAAATTTTCATACAAAATTTCAGCACAAAATAACATGACTTATTATATTCCTTCCATTTCCAAACAAAAAGAGATCACTTGGAATTAAAATTTCAAAAATGTCACAGCCCAATCTGCCACATTTTATTTGATATGATTTATGTATGAATATTTTTTCTACAAATCATTTTCTATCTAAAATCAGTAAGGCGAATCATTAGTACACTAGTTGCAAACATTGTTGATCTAAAACAATTAAGCCATGTGCTTACAATCAAATAAAAAAGGCAAGTAATTCAGAAGAAATTTACTAAAATAAATGATTTAATAACATGTTCCAATGACAATCAAACAGATAGCCAATAAGCTTTATGCAGTCCTCCCTCCAGTCAGATGGTGTGATATGATCCATAGCACCTAGCAAGATAACTAAGAGACTTCACCAACTAACCTAAGTGACGCCAATCAAGCTTACAATTTATTTTGATTAGTAATACTATACGACCAGAATTTTTACCCTGAAATATCAATATGTGGTCTAGATTCATTCTACATATGAACCCCACAATACACCAAATCAATCTCTACCACACAACGAAATTCTGGGGCAAAATCTGGTCCCATTTTCTGAGCATCCAGACTTGCTGTATTTTGCTAGCTATTGTTCTCCATCCAGCACAGTAGTGACAAGACATAATTACCAAACTACCCTGACATCTAATTAGGACAGTCCAACTTACCCCAGTCCAAGTGCAAACAATGCTGATTCTTTTTTTTTTAGGTACAACAAAAAACAATGCTGATTCAAGCTGCCCATTATCAGTACCTCTGCACATCTAGGGCATGGCCTTTCTTCGCCACATTCCTTCTCACTGAGAACCACCTCACAACACTGAATAAGATTTTCCATCTTCTCCGAGCTTCGTACCTTTTCGACAAGTACCTTCTCTGAGCTTTATTCATGGCAGCTGTGGTTGAACGAGCCAATAAAATGTCATTGACAGTGTCATGTAGGGTGCCCTGTGATTCCAGATTTGGGTTCTGAGATCGGAGTGAACAATGGGTATTGAAAACCTGTAGATGTTCATCCTGACAGAATCCCTGAGTCCTGCACTCCGTGTCGCAGATTGGGGAGTTGGTGACATTGCCTGGCATAGATTGTTCATATCCATGATTTGATTTGCTTGTGTCGCCAGTGCTTTGCAAACCATCATTATTGAAGCTATTCATATTCCCCATCGAAGAGATGAATGACATGATATCTTGAGACGAGGTACTCGGTTTAAATGGGATATCTTCGATGGAGGTTTTCCTGGCCACGTTCCTTTTCACGGAGAACCATCTCGCTACGGTGAATAGCATTCGCCATCTTTTCTGAGCTGCACTTCTTTTTAGTAAGTACCTTCGGTGAGTTTTACATCTACTCATGCCAACAGCTGAAGAATGAGCCGATGAACTGTAATCGACAGGACTGTCTACATTGGCCAGTGGATCCAAATCAGACTTCTGAGATTGGACCGCAAGATAAGTATCCAAAACCCTCGTTTGCTTGTCCTCACAGAAGGCCCCAGTCATGGATTTGGTGACGTAACTAGGGAAAGTCCCAGCCCGTTCGTATGTATGTTCCATATCGCCAGTACTCTGAAAACCATCATCATTGAAGCTATTCATGCCACCTATGGAACATCGCATGATAGAAGAGGCAGTAAGGTTTTTTGGAATTTCTCTAACACGGGTTTTTCCAGCCACATTCCTCTTCACTGAGAACCATCTCATTAGGCTGAATAAAACCCTCCATCGTCTCCGAGCCTTCTCTCTTTTTGATAAGTATGGTCTTTGAGCTTTGTTTTTGGCAACAGCTGCAGAACAAGCCAACAGAATGTCATTGACAGCACTGTGTAGGTTGGCCTGTGATTCCAAATGATCATTGGAGCTATTCACAGCTTCAATAGCATAAATTGATGGATTAATAGCTCGAGAAGGGGCAATTGAGAGTTCATTAATTTCTTCAAAAGGGTTTTTCTTGGCGACATTCCTCCTCACCGAGAACCACCTCATTATGCTGAACAACATTCTCCATCTTCGCTTAGCATTATTTTTAGAAAAGTATCTTCTGTGAGTTTTATGTTTGGTAACAGCCACAGAACGTGCAAATCGAATGTCATCGACAGCATTATGTGGATCACTCTGTGATTGCAAGGTTGTGTTGTTACATTGAAGGGAATGATGATTATCAAAAAGCTGCAGAAGCTCATTCTCATCGAAGGCCTGAATCATGGTGTCTGTATCGCAGATTAGGGGGCTGGTGACTTGGCTTGCGAAACTCAAAGGTTGTTCATATCTATTATTGATATCATCAATACCCTGCAAATCAAATACACATAAGAAATTCACAACCATAAGAAAATTATTATCTTAAGCAACAAAGAACAATACTGACTTTTCAATGCTTTAAAGAGCATGAGATCCCCATTTTGCTAGAATGCAAGGGTTGTTTAAAACAGTAAGCTTCTTTATGAGGAGAAATGAACACACACATCATTGTTTCTTCATGTTCTAGAAACAATATTTAGTGTCTTTGTAAAAGTGAAAGAATCTCCTTCAAGAACTATTATTTCCACTTCTGCTGAGACAGGGCCAGAACAAAAACTTGCCCAACAAGAGAATCAAGTAAAGCAATTTTTAAGGCAGTACAATCTTCTCCTACAATAGGGACTCCAATAAGGGAAAATTGCATTTAAATGAAGGTGCAAGCAAGTCTGTGTCTGGTGCAAATGAGAATTGTGGCATGGGACACAGCTCTCACTTGCTGCGATTTGCATCTCCATGAAAATGCAATTACTTTGAGTTGTTCCTATTTAAATGCAATCTTCCCTTCCAATAAATACTACAATAGATATATTTAATTGTAAGCTTCTGGATTCAGCATGGAATACCTCTTCCCCGATGCTCCAAAACAAGTTCTCAGGCTCGTAGTTGATATTTTGTGTCACAGAATCCTGGCCACAGATACTGGAGTTAGGGATTTCGCCTTGTAAACAAAAAGGCTGGTGGCTTATATAATCCAGTTCTTCAACACCAATCAAGCCAAAGTCGTCCAAAGTATTAGCAACCCCAAGTGAAATGATGTCTGTGGTACCTTGCTGTGCATTGCCATACATATCAGGAGTGTCAAAATTACTATCTATACTCTCTGGCGTGGTCAAGTTTGAGGGGTGGAGAGCATTCGCTAACTGTTGAGAGCCCATCATAAGAGATGCCTTATCATCAACAGGTACAACTTGCCCCCAATGTTGAAATGCTGATACTACCAAATTGTGGGCATCATCCTGATAACAAAATCAATCAGAAAGGAGACAGAAACAACCAAAACCAGACAGACAGAGAGTAAAAACTTGAGGAATCAGAAGAGTGCCTTTTCAGTCACAGACAGCTTATCCACGGAAATGAGTTGTTGTTCGATAAGAAGCCCGATCAATTGTCCCACTACATTAAAAACAACAGTAGTTTTTTGTTGAGAGCTGGGAGGACAGTACAAGTATGCCCTCTTATCAAGTATACATGTTCGGGCATGGTTCACAATGATGTCCCACATCTTAGCAGACATCCTCACACCAAGGATCTGCAGACACCCACAGAAACAAATATAACCGTCACTTCATATGCAAAGGAGGGAAAAACTGTTTATTCTCCAGGATGCAAGAAACCCTTTGTTAACTATATCATAATGTTATGAAAAACTTAATGGGCTCAACATAGGATATCCTTCAGGTAGAAACAAGGTTCTGAAAAGTAGTTGCGATCGCCGTAACGCTGGCGGTGGTGCGGGTGCGGGTGCGGGTGCGGTTGCGGTTGCGGTTGCGGTTGCGGGGTGTAAAGGCCATAGTGTAACGGTTGTAGTTACCGGAACCGTAAATTTTTTTATTTTTTTGAAAAAAACTTACTGATAAGCATATTTTTTTTCCATGATCATATTTATTGGGTTTAAAATAAATATTGATCAATTTTTGTAAAGTTTTAAGTATGATCCAATATATTTCATATTTTTAAATCACTATAAACTGAGTTTTTTACATTTTATTTTAATAATTAATGACTTTATATTATACAAAAAATCAATCACTAATTATTATATATAAGATAAACAATGACAAAAGTAAGAGATTAAATAAGAGCCTAAATATATATATATATATATTTTAACCAAGCCAAATAAATAATGACCACACTTATTATTATTATTATTTTTTTTATTTTTTTATTTTTTTTTCAAACAAGATATAGATAGACACACATAAACAAAATGGTTGAGTGATAGCAGCTAAATAGAATAACATAAGTCTTATAGTTTCAACAAATCAATAACATGTTCTTCATCTTCCCTTTTCTCACTCTCTATCTCTTACTCCTCCGTCTTCTCTTTTTATCTTCCCTCTTCTCTCTATCCCTCTTCCCCCATTTTCACCTTTTTTTTTTGTATTTTTTCGAAAGAAGCAGTTCGGAACCGTTATGTAACGGTGCGTAACAGGCCGTTGTCAGATCCGGAAGTTTCTGGGAAGGATTTTGGTGATTTCGAGTTGAAGAGGAAACTATCCATATCTTAGACCGTGTAAAAGCAGAGATTTGAAAACAGAGAGAGGTTTGAATTGGTTGAGACCCGGCGGGCGGTCAAGGCAAGGTTGCCGCCCGCCGGAAGGCGAAGAACACTAAGATCTTTAACCTGGCTTTGATACCATGTAAATACCATGTAAGAATTTATATATTATTGATTGTTATTGATTGATTTCTAATTGATATATACTGTCTATTACAAAATGGTTCCTTATATAGATGTAGGTGTAGTGGATGGTGTGTAGTGGATGGTGATAGTGGTGTAGTGGGTTAGGTTTAGTGGAGTAGGTGAGGTGGTAGTGGTGTAGTGGGTTAGGTTTAGTGGAGTAGGTGAGGTGGTAGTGGTGGTAGGTGATGGTAAATTCTAACAGTAACCACCACAACCGTTACGTAACGGCGTTATGTAACAGTTGCAGCCTCTTTTTAAAACCTTGGGTAGAAAGCTATACACCCAAAAAAGACATGTTCCTGTTAAGTCAATAGTTATCTTAAAAGCTTAAGCTGTTCACCTTGCCTCACGTGCAACCCCATTTTGCATGTGAAGATACATACAGAGGAAGGGGGAAAAAAAAAAAAAAATGAGAGAGAGAATGCAAACAGCGACCAAATGCAAATGGTGAAACTTCAACCCAAAACCTCCCCCAACTTGAGTTCTAATACCATTTTAAGTAACCAATTGTCCCAAAAGCTTAAGCTCTAAGAAAACAGGCCCTATTTAGCCCATCCTAAGTTAAAATAGCTAATAAAACAAAACCCCCCATCACATCACTTTCTCTACTTTTTTACACGCCTTTTCGTAAAAGCTAAATAGCCAACTAAAATAGTCTATTCCCAAATGGGTGTATATATCAATCTTTTCAATAGTTCCTGAAATTGGAGCATATTACTAGCAAGTACTACAAAGGTAAAAATCAAGAAAAGAGCAGTCAATTATTACCTTTTTTAACCTCTCAAGGTCTATATTGAGTAGTCTCAAAAAATCCTCTACAGTTATAATGTCGTCTTTTGTCAAACGCTTATGGAAAGCACCATCTTTAGCAATCTTTTCTAATCTCCAGACTGGATCAGATAGAGCCGGAGGGTGGTGCTTCTTATACACTGCAAACAGAAACAAGTAGTTACATAAGAGATTTTTCTTTTCTTAATATTAAAAAGATCTTAGACACCCTAGTATGTGTAATTATATACAATCTCATAAAGTCATAATATCATAGAATTGTACTTATGCATGAAGCCAGTAAGACAATTATTCAAGTAACTGAAAAATATGTCTTCCATAGCTATATCTATAATCACTTAAATGGTTATAGACATTATGAGTCATTCAGATGAATTTCACATAATGATATTTTGAACCTTCAAAGTTTTTAAAAGAAACTAGTACAAGAAGGAATGTCCAAAGACTCCAAACACAGAATTTCACAACATATAGGTGCAGAGAGAGAGAGAGAGAGAGAGAGAGAGAGAACAATAACCTATGGTTAAACTAGATGCAATGAAAAAATGAAAATTATAACTAACAAAAGAAATTAAGAGAACAGAACCTATGTCCCGTGTTTTTCGTGCTTCCAGTGCTCTAACCAATCCAGTGAACAAACAATAATTCGAACAATACTCAAGAATTCAGGACATGAACCAAGAAAATATGGAAAAGTTGTCATTACCCATTGACAACCACAAATACTGAAAGAATGGAAGTTTATGAACATGTCACATGAGAGGGAATTAATGGCTAATCTCTATTTCTCATAAAAGAATTGGTTCAAAACATTAAATTCCCACTATTTATATTTGCATTCAGTACACTATATATGTTCCATGGACTCTTCAAAATGATAAATAATACCCAAATTCTAAGAGTTCCAGGTGTCCACATATTGAATTGTTAACCACCAACTCATCTAAAGCTTAAGCTCTTAGAGAGAGGGGCAACTTTGTTATTTATATTATATCCTCAACAACATTTGCCTTCACATTTGGGTCTCACTTGTAAGTTAATATCGTTAAAATAAAAACTTATTTCCAATACTTACAGATATTTATGTTTACATATAATTAATATAAATGTTGCAATTTCTTTCCACCAGTACCATAGTCCACTTCAATTTCAAAGATACTACTGAAATATGTGATTATTTAACAAAAACATACCAAAAAAAAAAAAAGTACATAAAACAAAAAATACTCACATTTTCCACGTGAATCCTCAACAATGAAAGGCTCTGTCCTTGCTTCTCTTACTTCAATTCCATCAAAATCATCCACGATTCTTGCACCTAGCCTGAATTCTTTCTTTGTCATCCAGCATTTGGTATGCTTAAAGTAAATGTTACCTATAAAACCACAGCCTTCTTTAAGATTAAGGTAAACTTCTCCCATAAGAAGTTGTTTTTGTCCTTCCCTTTCTCCAACAATCTTATTCTTGAATTCTTCCGGTGTCCAATTATCTCCGTCATAACCATTGACATCCGTGTCAAGAACTACTATTTGCACCTTTGCTGAGGCTTCAGGGCCCGTATTAACAACTTGTCCGGTAAGACAATCAACTAAAGCTACTCCAATGGAGGTATCCTCCTCTCCTTCAATTTTCTTTCCGGTCAATACTGGAGGAGAGAGTTTGTTTAAGAATTGTAGTTGTAAGCTTCTTGATTTAGAAAGCTGTATCTCATTCCCAGAGTCCCTGAATAAGAAGTGGAAGTATGCGTCATCTATAGGATAGTTACGAATAAGCATTATTACAAAAAAAAAATTAGCATTACATCCTCACCATTTCTTGTTACACGGATGCTTTTGTTCAGCCAGAGCTGATTCAACTTCCTTATCTACCTGGAGACACAAGGTAACATCAGGAAGGTGTTTATGTGTACAACTAAACTAAGAACCATAAGCTATAATAGAATATAGACTCTCAACACTAGTTCAACTTAGCTTATTGCTTAATCCATAGGGAGCTTACACTTATCGAGAAGACCAAGAACCCAAAGTGGAGGCATCTCTTTACAACTAATTTAACACATCAAAGATTAAAGTAGGACCTCAGAACAATTGGTTTTAATTCAAACTGGAAAACAGAATCCATGCAGCTACACTTAAGATGGTTGTGGTAAGGCCAAACAATGTGATTCAAAAGGTACTAATTTTGAGAGGAAAAAAAAAAAAAAACTTGAGAATGTGTTGAAAAAAGAAGAAGAAGAGGAAGAGGAGAACGCACATTCAGTGATTAGCATGGAAGCATAAATAATATGCTAACTTTATATTGACATTTGGAGTATTTTGTAGAAGGAAGGAGAAAAGAAGGGCATCCAATACAGTGAAATTTACATACAACAGAAAAAAAGCCCCATCTGTGTCCCTTGACAAGGAGGATAAAGAAGAAAATAAAAGAATTTAAAAAATATAAATAACAATGAAGCCTTCTAATTATAAGGCCTAGGAAAAGAAAGCCCAAATCCTCAAATTGTCTGGATGTATGCCCTCTAACCAATGGTTTTGTGTTGAAATAAATGATTGTTTTATTCATATATGAACATCATTCAAGAGATCTCAAGTTAAGTTGAATATGGTTTATGTAGGTTAAAGAGTTCTACTTACAAGAGATATAAATCATAATCCTTATGAGTTGTGACTTTCTATTGTTCACTGTTGTAATAGACTCAGGAAATCTACTAGGTCAACCCTATGTGATAACATGGTTTATTACATCCATTGTAGTGGAAGATTCCAAGTCAATATGTTGGTGTATACGATGCATTGAAGGACCACAACACCTCAGCATGTTGGGTAATCTATTTAGAGTTGTGGGAACAATTTTTTCAAAAGAGAATCTACCATGCATACAAAATCAAAGTAAATGCCAATTGAGTTTGTTCACACAGTTAGTCACTTCAATCTAGATTCTAGATCTGATCATTCTTACAAACAGTTCATTTAAATGTGACTAGTGACTTATCAAGTTGTGGACTAGTACTTAATGTAAGTAGATACTCTTTGGTTGGACAAAAAATTAACTTTTACTCCATTGCCACTTATAGACATTATTGGTAAAAGGGTCTACATAGGAGTAGGCCTTATAAATTTCTATATAAATGGCCATCCATGGTGATACATGAACACAAGTTTTATCTCTTTTGAGTGTTCGTGTGTGAGAGAGATTTTGTGTGAGACACAAAGTCTAGTTGGATGCCACTATCCTACATTGGTTCAAACTCCCAAGGATATTAGATTAAAGACTTAAAGGCATGAAGAACAATATGATATGATCAAATTCATGAAATTACTCAAGTTTCTTGATGATTCAAAGAAATCCTTGGAGATCAAAGTGTTCATATTTTCACATCAATAACGAAATTGTCTCATAATTTAGCTTCCAACAAGAGTTGCAAGGGTTATTTCTTGACATTCTCTAATCTAGAACAACAAGATCACAATAGAATAAAATATTGTTTTTGAAAAATTATTTGCCTCCACGTGTTGTCAAACAAACATAAATAACATAGATCACCATTACAGCTAGAGCAATATATGTGGCACATTAAATCTAGACAAGTACGAAGTAAAACACAATATGAAAATCGGTCATCCGTTCTTAATAATACTTGTCATTTCTATGTTGTTATTCTTGTAAAAGAAGTTTAGAATCTGCTGAATTATGCAACTCTGGAACCTTTTGTAAACATTTACTCACATGTTCACCTTATCTCTTTAACATACCTAGGTTGCAACATCAGTTCCGTAATTGCAAGATTGGCGCCATCTATGCCTCATCAGGACTCTCATGGCCATCTTATGAGCATAGTTACCAAAAATCTCACTTCCCTAAAAACATTTTTCCAGAACGGAGACAAAACTCCTAAGAAACCTTCTGAGACGTTTGTGAAACTCTAACACAATTTAAGAAACTTGTTAGAAACTTCACTTCTCATAATTTCTACTGTTTTTTTTTTTGCTCGCCAATCTTATTACTATTCTAAAATATTTTGTAGTATTAGTGTTTTAGTTAATCATGAAAACATTCTAATTCGATCTTAAATCACCTAGCATTATATTTATTGACCACGTTCCATGTTTCCCATCTCCCATATTGGCAATTATGTTTTTGAGCAGGGGCATAGTCCAATTTTTTTTTCATTGGGGCCCAAATTAACATTATGAAGAGTGAAATCCAACTCATGGTACTAAGATTGTCAATTGATAAAATAATGATAATGGCCTTGTTTGGCAAAGGTTATTTTGAGGCTTTTTGGGTTAAAATTTACAAAAAGACAAAATAGGCTAAAATAGCCAATAAAATAAAATGTCACATCAAACCTATAATCATTTCACTTTTTCTCTCACAAACATCACATCCAACTAAAAAAATCCAATTATCTATCCAAACACAAAATTTTAACCTACTAAAATAGCCAAAAACTAAAATAGCCAACTTTTCAAACACCCACAATATAACAAAGATTCTCAACTCGGCTAGGAATATAACTTGAACAATACAAAGTAGAGCTTGAGAGAGTGACACTGACAATGGACCCTGATTTTATTCACATACTATTAAAATGTGTGAACAAAAAACAAGTTTTGATTAGTTCAAAATAATGGGATTCACAAATTTACAAGTGCTCAATACACTTTTTGAATTAGAGACCTACTGTTATAGACCAGTCAAATTCTATATTTTGATAAAACACTCAAAAAGTGTGTGAACAAATTTAAATTCGAGACAATGTACAAATAAAATATTGAGAGGGTACAGGAGAGGTGAATCTGTTGAGTACATAAAGTAGATACATATTGTATCACTGACATTTGTTGTACAAAATTGTCCTCTTATTTAATCAAAATGACATGAAAATTACAAATGGTGTTATGTAATAATAAGATGGTGGTGACCTTACAGTTGTCAAAAGGGGGTAAAGTTGTGAATTCCAAAAAGAAGCCATTCAATAAAAAAAATTCAAAATTTTTAGAGTGGCTATGAGGAATCTGCTTGGTATTTCCAAGTTTTTTTGGTGAAGAAGAGCCAATTTCAATTTCAACAATAAACAGCTTATATGTTACAAAAACTTCTTAGATCTTGGGGGACTACACCCTGCTGGTCAACCAAATGTCTCACATGACGTGGGGTCCGCAATTTTGAAGACCACGCTCATGTGAGACATTTGGTCGATAGGATGATCACACCACACCACACCACAATATTGTTGGACCCCCTTGTAACTTATCACTCTGCAGAAGGTTCTAAACTTTAGAAAAGTCGTGACCTATTATAGAGAGACATCAAGAGATATAAATATATAAGGGTGACTTGGGTGACCCTTTTCACTCAATTTAAAATTATCCACTCATGAATGTGTCAGTGCTCACTTAGGGAGAATTTGGGGGAGAGAGAGAGAGAAACAGAATCATTCTACATGAAAGAATATCAAATACTAGGAAATAATTTGAAATTCACAGGGCTTCCAAACAACTAAAGTAAATTTAAACTTTCTTCTATAAGTTTGTAGAGGTTGTAGAGGTAGAGATAACTTTTGAACAATAAACACACAGAGCTTCAACAATGCATGAAGTAGTCTGTCTATGCTCAAAAACAATAACCAAATTTGACAAAGAAACATATTAAACTCAGTTCTCTAAGGAAAAGAAAAAAAAAGAAAAAAACCAAACAGTCTGAGAGCATCCACTTACATATCCAGAAATTAAGAGCTCTACTGCAGTCTCAGCACATCGGCCAGATTGCAACTTCATTATCTCTGATACTACACTGAAATACCATCAAACCAAGTGTTAGAAACCAAAATTAAGCAGAACCCATTGAAATTAGCAAGATAATTTGCTCAGTTCTCATTCAAATTTTCCATTTTTCTTTCATTCAAAAGTGACAACAGAAAGAATGAAAAAAAGGGTATAGTATAGTTGACCTCCTCAAATCAGACTGAGGCGGCTTTCTTCGCTCATCCTTGGGACTATAATTTCCTTCTTGTGATCCAACATTGACATTTCCTTCGAACTCTCCACCCTGAGGCATTTTCTCACTCTAAAATCAATGCTTTGACTTAAACAAAAACAAGTAAATGGGTTTGTTTCAATTGTGAGTATTAATAGATTAGCTGAACTTAGTTTTTCTGGGTCAATGGAGGGGATTAGTGAAGATAAAACAAGTAATGGGTTTGTTTCGATGGTGGGTGTATTTATATTGATGAACAAGTCACAGTCTCCACTCATCATAGTAGTTGTAGACACACACACACACACCCACACACACACACTCCCTCCCTACACCTAAATCTTCAGGACCTTGCTACATCCCCCTTAAAAAAAAAACCCCTAATCCCCCTAATTTCCATATCAAGTAAAAAAAAAAAAAAAAAAAAAAGGAAAAAGTTGCCCAAATTGGAAATTAGGGGGATTAGGGGTGTTTTTTTTAGGGTTCCCAATCATTTTCCAAATCTTCATTGTTTGATCTCGCCATAGATCTGTTATCCTTTTTCCACAGGACAGGCCGGCTTTGATTTGACCCACAAGATGGGGTGACTGGGTGTAACACCTGTCCCACATCGGAAGTTTGCATGGGTGATCTTGGGCATATATAGCACCACTATCTTGCTATTAAATAACTTGGACTTAAGTTTTTGGGTATTGTTGGTCAACCCACAAGTTATTTGGGCCAGCAAGTAGTGGGGCGTTACAAATGGTATTAGAGCCGACCCATGCACACAACCATGTGGGCCACTTATTCTGGGCTGGCCACGAGCTTGTCGTGGTATTCTGATTGATTATAGACCCTCGCGAGGATTTATAAGTGGGGGAGTTTGTAACACCCTGTCTCACATCGGAAGTTTGCATGGGTGATCTTGAGCATATATAACACCACTACCTTGCTACTAAATAACTTGGACTTAAGCTTTTGGGTATTGTTGGTCAACCCACAAGTTATTTGGGCCAGCAAGTAGTGGGGCGTTACAAATGGTATCAGAGCCGACCCATGCACACAACCATGTGGGCCACTTATTCTGGGCTGGCCACGAGCTTGTCGTGGTATTCTGATTGATTATAGACCCTCGCGAGGACGCGAGGATTTATAAGTGGGGGAGTTTGTAACACCCTGTCCCACATCGGAAGTTTGCATGGGTGATCTTGGGCATATATAGCACCACTACCTTGCTCCTAAATAACTTGGACTTAAGCTTTTGGGTATTGTTGGTCAACCCACAAGTTATTTGCCCCAGCAAGTAGTGGGGCGTTACACTGGGACCCATAAAACTACCTGTTCACACCCATCTGCAGATAGAGGGAGCGAAAGTTTTCAACAAGCACATGGTGCAGGGGTGATTGTTCAGTGGTGTAAAATTATAATCATAGTGTTTCATAATATAGTAATATAATTGGTGTTGTATTAAATAATTGTAAAATTTAAAAAGATATAATAAATAATAATAGAAAAAAAAAAAAAAACTATGGGCTATTACTTCCCTTTTTGAAGGAAAGCATTAAAGGTTTCAACTTTTTAATTTTCATTGAATTGAATACAAGCCACTTTTCAAAAAACCATCATCATTTTTATTTGGAAAATAATGAAAAACAAGGTAGAATATTTCCACATTTTCAACTAGGAAAAAATTGAAAAAAAGAATAGCCAAAAAATTTACTCAATATCAAAATATATGGAATAAATTTAAATTTGGGATTGTTTGGGGTGTCCTAAATAAGTACACTTTTTGTCTTTTTAGACTAAAAAATTGAGGAAGAAAATATGGATGTTTAGGTTAACTTTTTTACTTTTTATGAAAAATTGTGTAATAAAAAATTGTAAAAATTGATTTGTAGGTGTGTAGGGAAAAATTAATATTAGGAGTTGTGCAGCCGTAATTGTTGACTTTTGGTGAATTGTGTTAACTTTTTAATTTTTTGAATAACTTTTTGACTTTTTAACTTTTTTATAATATACCAAACTTGACCTTAAATATTATATATAATATAGATTAGTCTAAATAAACCTGCGTTGTGTTCCTAGCAATTTTTTTAGAGTAACTTTATGAGTTTTGTCACATTATTGTTTCATCATACATGAAATAGGGAAAAGAATTTTAAGTCATAGAATTTGGTTTTAATTTGACAAAAATTACACTTCGCCTTGCAATGCTAGGTACACCCAAATTCAAAGTCATAGAATTTGGTTTTAGTTTAACAAAAAATTCTCTTTTCTTTTTGGATAATGTTATGGTACACACTTTTAAAAGGGTGTGCCATATGTAAGTTATGACATTTGCAAGGTTGATTATCACATGTTATAATTTAATCCTATAAAAGTCATAACTAAAAATAAAAAACAAAAAAATTATAACCAAACATTGCAAAGGTATAATCAAGAGGTTTTTGATCATAATTAAAATAATATAATAACCAACATTACAATAATTCATAACTAATACTACAATATTTATAACTAAGTTATAATTATCACCTCAATAAGTCATAACCAAATACATCTAAAGTCATAACTAGGGGACATATGTGTACTATAGAATTTCCCTTTCTTTTTTCTCTTCTTTGTTTTATATTTACACTATGTTTGGTTGGGAGATTTAAGAAGAGATTTGGCAAGGGATTTTGAAATGAAATGAAATGAAATGAAAAAATATAGGTGAAATGTGAGTAAAATATACTTATATTTCACTTAGTTTCACATACTTTTTTCCTTTTCCTTTCCAAATCACTTCCCAAATCTCTTAACCAAATACAACATTATTTCCTCTTCATAAATCCCTTACTACTAGTCACCATTGCAACTCTATTTGGCGTAATCATCAGTCCATCTCCTATCATTCATTACCACTTACGGTTACCCTCACCTCCATCATCGTGTTTCTATCATTACTCGTTATTGTCACTACTCCCACTACCTTTTCTACAACCCCTATTGCTCTCTTATCATCCCTAACTCTTCTACAACTGCAATTCCCTCTTTCAAACCCTAACCACTGCAACAATCCTAATCCCCCATTCTCTTGTTATCGCAATTTCTTACTCCACCGCTACAAATTGCATCTTGTGCAAGTGTGTGCAGTGCAAATGTGAACTTGTAAACTTTCACAAAAAAATCTTTGCTTTTTTTTTTTTATTTTAAAAAACACATTTATTATTAATAAAATACAAGTAACTTTGTTTGGCTATGAAATTGAGACTATAATGTAGGTTAAAAAAATAAATAAATAAAACTTTAGCTTTTCAAAAAAACAAAATAGTGTTTAGGTATAGAAAACAAAATTGAAAAAAGCAAAATTATGAAGGATTATAAATTGGACAATGATTTTATTTTGTGAAAAAACACAAAATAAAGTGGACAACAATTTTAACTACCGTTTGGGAAGGTGGGCTGGAAGTTTTTTTTGGTTATTTTAGTTACAAAAGATAAAATAAGTTATTTTAATCACAACAGACAAAATATCACATTTAATCCATAATTATTACATTCTCTTACAAAAAAAAATCAAAAAAAAATTTCTAAATTAAAATTTTTAATCCAAATTAAAATAATCAAAAAAATTAAAAAATCAACTCACTTTTCAAACGATACATTATCCATTCTAGTTAAGTGGAATGCACGAGTGATGTCAATTGTGATTTTCGTACTTTTTGAAGAATGACGTCACTACACTTTTTTGTTTGCTTTTGTTTTGTGTGTGTGGATTGGACAAGGTGTCCTGGACAGAAAAAAATAGTCAAAAAAAGAATCTTGAAATTCCACATCATCGCATAATAATAGAAACAAAATGGCGATATAGACTGAAGAAAGAGAATCAGGATCCTCTCCTTGCAGCTTCTATCCTTGCGTCTGTCCTTGCAAGCCTTCGGGTCTACTTTTAGACCTAATTTTGATAATCCGAACCGTTCATACTTTATGATTTATTCAGTATATCATACCTGTAAAAAATCAAATTGATCGGATATCAGAAAGTATGTGTTCGAAAAATTGAACTAAAAATTATTTTTTAAATAATTTAATAAACAGTTTTCCAAACACATACTTTCTGATATCCGATCAACTTGATTTTTTACAGGTATGATATACTGAATAAATCATAAAATATGAACGGTTCAGATTATTAAAATTGGGCCTAAAAGTAGACCCGAAGACCTACAAGGACGGACGTAAGTACCAAGCTGCAAGGAGAGAACCTTGGCTCGAAGAAAGAATAGCCGTGTCAAGCAAGGCTACAGCTACGAAAATTATTATTAGAATTAAGGTGCATGCACAATACAACCAAAGCTTCTAGAATAGAAAGGATTTGATGCACTCTAATTAATTTTCATAGTGTAAATTATAAATACATTTTTAAAATTCTATTTAAATTATAAATTATTTTTAATAATTTAAAAAATCATAAATACTTATTTATTAAAAAAATTATTTAACAAAATTAATTAAAAAACAAAATTCATAATTACTGTCTTATATAATAATAAAATTATCTAAATTATTAATTAAAATATATTTATAAAATCATCAAAAATAGTTAATTGATTGAATGATTTATTAACAAAATAAACGATCTGTAATGAAATTAAAAACCTTATGGAGGTGGAATGTAAATTCTAAAACCATAAGAAATAATTTTTATTTTAATCAAATATCAAAAATGTATTTATAATTTATCCATTTTCTTAATTTACTAGATTATGGTTAATGATAATGTCAAAGGCATCTACATGCTCTTAGTCGTGGCCCAAGTGGACCACAGATAAAATTGAGTGAATTACATTCGCCTCTTATCTAATTTAAAAAAAAATACGAAAAATTTTACAATTTTAATATAATTATATTAATTTTTTTTGATAAGATTAAAATAATTAAAATTAATATAGATAGAGTAAAGATACAATGCATAAAGTAAAATATATATTTCAACATAAAAGATATAACATTACTTTTTCATTCATATGACTTAAGAATTATTGATAAAAATTAGGGCTGAGTGAGGAATCCGTAAAATCCGTAATCCAATCCAGTCCAGTCCAATCCGATAGGTTTGGATTAGTTTTTTGAATCCGCGGTGCGGTTTTGGATTGAAGAATTAAAAATCCGTAGTCCACGGATTGGTTTCGGATTGAATCTCACGGTTTCGGATTGGAACCGATCCGGACCGTATACAAATAATCTATATTTTTATTATACATCCTCCCCCATAGTATCTTTTCTTATTCTATATAAAATCTAAATTCAAACCTAAAATCGTATAATATATTCTTTTATTACTTTTGTTTGTTAGTTTTTAGTTTTAATTTGTAATGGTCTAAATACTTATGGTGAAACCAGTTTTTTTATGGTTGTTTAAATTCTAAAACAGTGTGTCGTTATTATAGAAAAACATGTTGCTATTGTGAAACTAATATAGCGTCATATTTATATTTTTATGAAATTAAAGTGATATATATATATATATATATATTTGTTATTTAATTATGCGAATCCATAGTCCTAAACCGATCCAATCCGTATTTAAATGGATTGGTTCGGATTGGTTCCATGATTTAAATGGATTGGATTGGTTCTAATTTTTCAGGAACCGTAGATAACGAATTAGTCCTGGTTTTATCCCAATTCGATCCAATCCGGACCATGCTCACCCCTAATAAAAATTGAACTACCTTGGTTAGTAATTTTAGTTAATTTTTTAGTTTTTTACCAAAAGATATAGAGCAAAATAGAAAAAGTGATGTGACAATTTACAATAACTTTTTAACTTTTTGGTTAAAATTTCACATTTTCAGACAAGGCCACACCTTATATGAATCTAACATAATTATACCTAACTTGTGAGATTTATTATATTTTTCTAAATCTCTATGACTAATATAATTTACCCAATAAAATATGTACAAGAATCTTGGCTATAAGGGTCTTTTGATAATTAGCATTATCAATTTAACCCTTTTCTTATTGGGACGGAGTAATAAGGGTATTTTGACTCTGTCTCGACTAATTTTTACATGTTTATAATCTCTAATTCCATTTTTATAGAAAAATTACTAGGCAAAAGTCTTGAGAAACACAAAAATCCATCACAGAAACACGAAATTACTATTTTGCTTAGTTGCAATATATACTTATCCAAATGATATGAAAACAACCAATAAAAAAACACGACACTGAGAAATTACCATCAATAAAAAACACCACATAGATGGTGAACTTCACTTTTTAAATATATATTACTACTTTAGCTGATTCAGCTTACTAACTTACACATATACAGAGGGGGATATATTACACCTTTTCAATAATTTATTATTAAATGATGATATTATATGTCCATGTATTACTGTTATAGTAATTTTTTCCCTCTAGTGTAGTACCTTTTTTTGTCTCATATAATTACATCTCAAGCATTAATGGGTCAACTAAAGTTTTTGATTGGGCTATTCCACCGACCATCACAAGTGGCCAGTGGGAGGAAAGAAAAAGCAACAAACAATGAACGAAAAGTCAAAAATATGTAATTAGTTTAAGAAGTTATAAAATTAAGAGTAATGTTTCATTGAATTTGCCTCGTTCGAATTGTTTAAATGAGGTGTATATTAATTGATATATTAGTCATTTGAAAGGTCGTTCAGTTAATTAAAAGTGACAATCATGATTGATAGAGGTGACGTCAGTCATTTAGATAATTGTTAATTGACACGTTGATCATCCGGAAGATCATCTAGTTAGTTAAGGGGGACAACTATAGTTGATAAGGGTGATGCCGGTTATCCGAGCAATTGACCAGCCGATTATCCGGTGTAAGAATTATTGGACAATTCGGTTAGAATCGGGTATTCTATATTTGGTGGATCAATTATTTTTTCTAAAATTAAAACATGAGAAAATCTTAAGCCTCACAAGTAATCAAAATGTAATTTTTTATTATTTTATTTTCGTTTGGCAAACTTGATTTTTTGATTTTTTTGACTTTTTTAGCCTGGGACTTTTTTGTTCGTTTGGTTTGCTTGTTTGACTTTTTTGCATTAGAATGACAAAATTACCCTCTACTTGGAAATGATACTTTTTTGATTTTTTATTTATATATGGATTAATTTGATAATTTTACATAAAAAATCATGTATTTTGACATTTTATAGCTTTTTTTTTGTCCATAGTTCCAACTCAAAAACCAAACCGGGGCTTAATCAATTTGCTCACCAAATGTTTGGGGGCGGCAAGGGCCTGAAATTTTAATTACGGAACATTCTTGTTTAAATGCGAGATTTAGTTATGGTCAAAATTATGAAAATTAAGAGTCGGTCAAGGTTTCTAGATGTATCAATGACTTATTGTAATGGACTAAAAAATGTACTATATTTATATGTTATGTATTAATAGTCCCCAAATTGTTATGTTCCAATACATGATACATTTTCAAACATAAATAATTGTATTGTTTCTGTGATCATTGTCGTACTAGTAATAGTCCGTATAGTAGCGCTGCATTTATGGTTAGAAATCATACAGAGATAAAAAGAGAAAAAGCTAGAATAGTAATAAATTATAAAAGATTAAATGATAATACAGAAGATGATAAATACAATATATCAGATAAAGATCAGCTTATAAACAGAATACAGACAACAAAGTTATTTAGCAAATTTGATTATAAGTCAGGATTTTGGCAGATAAAAATGGAAAAAAAATAAAAAATAAAAAATGTGCACTTCAAAATTAAAACTCATATAATATTTTGAAAATATTGTAGTAAGTCCCATGTTACATAATTTTTGATTCTTCAGATTTTGAAGATTTTCCACCAAAGACCCGCCTTGAAGAATCACTCCACAAGCCAACGTCAATAATTGGTACTCCAGTAGAAGAAGACAAAATCCGTAGAAGATAAGGCTTCCTTTCAATTATTAGAAAAATGTACGCCAAGAAAAGTCAAAAGATTCTGTAGATATTTGTGTCTGTAATTATTTGAGTTTGTCAGTGATACAGATTTTCCTTCACTCACTACTTTAATAGAGCAGATGACCCCCACCTTGCCCCATTAAAGAAAAGCTGTGAAAATCTTTACACGTATCTTGTAATAAATTATAGTGTCAAAATTTTTTCTAAAAAGGAGGATTGAATGATGTGCGATGGGGCCCAAAGCAGTATCCAGCACCATTATCCAAACCTTATATTTGTTTTTATCTATGTAGAAAAATCGTCAAAAAGGGCATATAATTGTATACATATAGCTTTGTCTTTATCAGGTGTTGAAAAAGCCTAAGTCTAGGCTTGGATAGGTTTTGAATTTAGAAAAAGTTTAGACGTAGGATAGATTTGAAGTCTTTTGTTTTTATCTTCTTTTTGAGTTGTATAAATTGGCATCCATGCCAACGAAAGAAGCAGAATGAAAAATTCCCCTTCACTCTGTTTTGTAAAAATTTTCAACCCCTCTCAAAAAACCTCTAAGTGTACTAAGTCTTTTAGAATTTCAGATTCTGTAATATAATCTTTGTAAGTATATTTCTTATTAATATGAAGTGTGAGTAGTCTCTCTTTTTCCTTAAATATTTCAAAAGGGTAACTCTTCTATTCTAAAAATTTATTTTCTTTTTGGAAAAACTAAGTTTATGGAATGCTTGTTTGCTCATTAATAGTACATGTTTTACACCTTCGTAGTATCTGTTGTTTTCTATTTTATTACTAAGTGACCTTAGCTGAAGAGCCTGTGTGAGTCGTGGTTAGGCGTTGGATGGCAAATTGTAGGCGGAAAGGGAAAAGTAAAAAATAGAAAATAAAAATATACTATGTTGAACGAGACTTAGCTTCAAGGTGGGAGTACATGTAATGAAAACAAACATTGCCTAAAAATAGTTTTGCCATAGAAAAGAATTTTAGAATACAAGAAGAGCAACCCAAGTAGAAATATTAAGGAAATATTATTCATAAAAGAATTTAAAAAATCAAAATTGTATGCCTTTAGCTGAAGAACTTAGGATTAAAATCAAAATGAGTACGAAACTTATACAAGAATTAGAAGATCAAAAATTAAGATATCAGTTTCTCTTATCATTAGCTTCTGGCAGATCCCTAGAAAATTACAGTTTAAAAATTTCTCAAATAAATAGACAGCTAACTGTAAAACAAGAAGCCTTAAAGCTACCCATACAACAGCTTGAAGACTTATTAGCATAACTGTAGAATTAATTAGATAATTCTCAGCCCAATTTCAAAATAGTGGTAGACCACTAACTCATCACCCCCAAAAATTGGTATCAGGGCAGTGTTCGGTTTTAGAACAGTTTAAGTTAGTTTATACATTTTGCTTATGGTAATAGAGTAGTTTTTATTTTTGGACAATTTAGTTATAAATTTCATGTTATAGTAGCTTGTAATAATTTTAAAGTAGGATTTAATTTTGTGTATGAAAAGAGTAGAATATTTAGATTTAGAACTCAGCAATTATAATCATCGTCTTAGCATAGATAAAAATAAATTTCGCTGTAATTTTGAAGATATTTTACACATCAGTTTCATAATGAACATAATCCTCAGTTAAATAGTATTGTAGATTATCAGATTAATTTTGCAGAAAATATTAAAAAGGACATAAATAAAATTAGTAATCTTTTTATTTCATCCATAGATCATCTTCGTAATAATCGTAGCATAATTAAAGATCAAGATAAAAAATTATATTATATCCAAGACCAGTGTAGTTCAATTTTACAAAAACGAACAGATTTAAATTTAGAAAAATTTCCCACCAAGCTAGAAATAGAAACTTTAATTTCAGCTATAAATACTAGCAGCTCAAAACAAATAGAGTTAGAATTTAAACAACTAATTGAACAAACTCATAACCAGATAAATCAAATAGCTAAACAAATAGAACAAATCAACCCAATTCAAGACAATTTAAAACAAAAATTAGAGATTTTAGAACAACTAATAAGATCTTAGTTTATGAGTAGTGATAAAAAGGCTAATAGAAATTACCATACTATTTTAAAACAAGCAGAAGATTTTTACAATAACCCAAAAGGAATCAGTAGCTATCAGGGAATAAATCAATCAGATAAAATATCAGTAAGACAAAATAATATAGAAATTTTATTTCTAATCAGATTGTGTGAAAAATTTGAAGAACTATCAGAACAATTACACAGCTTAGAAAATCGGTTAGCTTCTTTAGAAAGAATATTACTTCAAAAAGGAAAAGGAATAGAAGGACAAATAAATAAACCCCAATCTCAAGTAAACGAAGAAAATATAGCTAGATATTTCGAAATGCTTAAATTACCAAGGAAACCTGTTTGTAGAACTTACAGAAGATAAAAATGTTTAAACAGTTAGTAAAAGGTAGTAGTAGCAAAAAGCATAATGAAGATGAAGATATTAAAATGAAAGAATTTATAGACGTAGAACAACAAACAAAAAAAAATTAAGAAAGAAAAACTAGAATTAATTCCAGCTAAATATGTATATAAGTGTGTGAGTGATTTTTCGATCACACTGCCCGCTTAGTATTCAGCTGGAGAGCGCTGGCAGAATAGATGACACTTGGCTAACCTGTAACAGAAAGAGAAGATTCCGGCAGCGGTTCGTTCACCCGGGGGCACTCCGACGATCAAGTCAGTATATCTTTCAAAGATAATCAATAGTGCTTAACTCACTAGACAGAATATAAATTGCGTACCTTAGACCCATGGGGGTGCCTCTCTTTTATAATTAACTCAATACTTGTCCCACTAGAAGCCTGACTTCTATGGATTCTTGTTCAGTACTTACTTTGGATTCCTCAAGAGATAAAGATAAACTCCCTAAGAGCTTTATCCTTATCTTGGCTAAGTCTCTTCTTTATTTTTGGACTCTTGTCCCTTATCCTTATCCGCTTATCTCGGATTCCGATATCTTCGGAGATAACCTCGGCCTAACCGAGATGACCTCGGCATATCAACCAGGACACGTGGCACCTCGGCTGACACGTCGGCGTCACCTTGCCACGTGTTGGTACTCAAAAATATATCCACACAACTGCCCCCTAGGTTTTATTACCTCGGTATTCTGAGGTGATGGAACCTATATCAGTACCACATGGTAGTACATCGTCTTTAAGCCGAGATCATTATCATTAGCCGATATGTCTTTTTAAAGATCAAGAATTCCAATGAACTCCTTTATGCGTATAAGTTGTCAATCATCACTTTTTCAACCGTTTTATTCACGCGTTTTATCCTTATTGGATCGTACCCCAGACGCGCCAGTAAACCGTCTCGCACATACGTGTGTCGTCTGACGCTCACGTTGTCCCAAGCACATTAATTGCCCTCTTTTGCCGCCGTTTCAAGTTTTTAACAAAACTTGTTTCTTTCTTCTTTCGTGTTCTTCACTTTTACATCGATTCCTTTGCTTTTTCTCTCTCTTTCTTGCTTTACCCTTCGAAATCCTCCATTGCGCAAGCTCCTAAAGTTCTGCAGCCACCGGCGTTTGCTTTCTTCGACTAGGTTCGTGCTGATTCTCCGGTCTGCCACCGTCGTCTGACCTCGGCAACATTTAACACTGGTTTCGTTCTTCCTCTGGTAATACACTATTCCTTCTTATTTCAGTTTCTTAATTTTTTCTTGAACTTGTTGCCATTACTGCATTTGTTCAAACCTTTAACTTGTGAATCATACATCTGAATATGTTTTTTCCATGATTTTGCCCTTGCTCATATCTTGAACACACGCACTGTTTCATTACTTCCCTGTATTGTTGCCACTGTTCTTGGCCCTATACTTCTTGTATTCTTTATGTTCTTGATAGACCATCTCTGTTCTTGATTCTTAAACTCGTTCTTGTTTCTGTTTTTTTTTGTGTTTTTTCCAGATTCGTGCCTTCAGTCTTCGATTCCATAGACTTAGGTTTTAGGATTTGTTTGTAGAACCCATAATTTAGAAAAAAACTGAAACGAACTTCCTCTAGATCCATACAAACCTTTATCAAAGTGTACTTTTAGGTCTTTAGCCGAGGTCCTTTAAACCTTCCAAAAATACTTCTTCCTGAAATCCGATATCTCCATTTAAGCCGACATCATGGGCATGTGGAAACATAGAGTAAACACCCCATCCAAACTAGAATTCTTTAGACAAGAGTTTGAAATCCCAGCCGACGTCCATCTGAGGTTGGCTGGGGATGATGACTCCATCATGCCTACAGATCACTCCATGCCCTTCTCTGTGGTAGCCTTCATTGAGTGTGGACTTCGGCTCCCACTCAACATCCTTTTTCATGAAATACTTCATTATTACAAGTTGAACCCAATGCAACTTTCCATCAACTGCTATCGAACCATCAATGGTATCATAGCCTTAGCAAAACAAGAGAACGCTAGGATCACATTAGCCGATATCCAGTATTGCTACACTATGTGTGGCCTCAAAAAAGACACCGACTACATTTACTACCTCAAGCTGAGGTCCACCGAATACAAAATTGTCGCCGACCTCCCTAACTCCAACAAGAGAGTTGGGGATGATTATTTCATTACTTCGGGGAACTGGGAGTTTTCCCTAGATGAAGACCTCCATCTCTTCCCTCTCCTTCGATCAGTCTTTGTAGAGGGCAATGGTAAAAGCCTTGCATTCATACCTACTTGTTTTTTAAAGTCGTTCATACTTTATCTATTTCTCAGTGTTTGTTTTTCTTGCAGCTGTTCCTAAGCCACCAAAGAACTTTCGCCAATCCTTCGTTCCCAGCAAGGATTTGAAGAGACTCTTGGACCTGCCAGTTCATAAACGAACGACGCCTCTGTTTCTCAATTTTATTCCAACGTACAAGTTAATTTTTCCTGACGTCCCTAGGAGGAAGAAGAAAAGCTTTTCTCCACCCTCTGCCACAACGCCATAGACCGCATCCACATCTCGGACAGACCAGGGTCAACCTCTGATCCAGCCGAGCAACCGTTAACTTCGGCTCCATACTTGATTCCAATATCCCAATGCCGCCGTCGACGCCGATCAGTTTCTACTGCCGAGATGGGTCGCCTTAAACCAATTGCAAAAGATCTCTTGGGCAGCATTCCTTCTGATGTTGATGCACAACCAACACAAACCCTGCCTCCACCGAAGCCGAAAAGAATAAAAAAGGCTCAGCCAAAGGCTAAAGTTACTCAAATTGAGTCTGAGGATGCTCTGTCAATCTCCAAGTTGGCTGAGAGTGACAAATCTCAACCCTCTGCTGGGAATAGGCGTTCTGAGGCCCAACCATCCGAATCAACCAAATCAAAAAAGTCGAGGTCATCTTCTGCAACGACCTCGAGGTCTAAGAAACCTGCTGCCACTTGGGCTCTCGAAAATACCTTGGAAGATAAGCCAGTCATGGCCAACGATAGCGCCGATGATATCAATGTCAACATTGCGCTCAGTACTGCTCTGCTTCTTCTAGGCGACCTGGAGCGAAACGCCGAGTTGAGCGAATACGAAAACTACGTGTTTATGCTTCAACGCTCTGTTCAAGTAAGTGTCTTTTATCTGGCACCTTTTTTTTCCTTCTTTTCCATACTTAGAAATTTTCTAATACCTTTTGCTTTGTTCAATTTCAGGCCATCCAGCATGCTCATTCCTTCTCAATTCAGTCTTTTGAGAACCGGGAGAAGTTGGCCGAGATGAAGAGGGAGTTCTCTTCTCTTCAAAAGACCAATAAAGGCTTACAGTCAAAAATGAAAAAGTTGGAAGACCAAGCCGAGGCTGCAATCAAAGCCCAAACTGATGCCGAAGAGAAGGCGAAATCTGCCGAGGCCATCAGGAAGGTCTCTGAGGCCCAAAAAAGAGAGGCCGAGGAAAAGATAGAACAGGCCCAAAAGGAGCTTCAAGAGGCCTTGGCCACGAAAGAAGCTGAAATCAAAGATGCCGACGAGAAGGCATACGCTCAAGATATGGCCGATGTTACGGAGGCTTATGAACTTCAAGTGAGGCAGGCATGCACTAAGGGTTTCATCCTTGGTTGGATGTCTCTTCTAAAAAAGCTTAATGTCCCCGAGGACTCGCCCTTCAGAAATGCCGACCTCATTCCTCTTCCATTTCCTCCAGCCCCAACTCCAACTCTAGCTCAATCTGACAGTGGCTCTGAATCCGAGGAGGAGATTTTGGTGAGGAAGCCAAAGGATGCTGCTGGGGTTAAGTCCCCTCCTCAGAATGAGTAAGTCCTAGACCTGACTCAAGATGAGGAAGGTGATGAGATTCCCAAAGACGCTGCTCCTGAGAATGCATCAGGCAACGTCACCATTGTTGATAAGAGTCTTGAGGAAACATTGCAAGAAATTGATGCCGAGCTTGCGGCAGAAAAGGTGGCCGAGGTGGCTTCTCAATAGCCTTTCGAGGTCCAAACCGAGCCTGTTGCTGTTGTTGAGGAATCCTAATTTCCATGTCTTTTTCTTTTGTACTTTGTTTTTCTTTGTTTTTGAAACAATGTAAGCCCTCCGTACAGCCGATGTGCCCTCTCTTTGTTGAATGCTAATACAACTTTTGTTTGTACCATTGTCTTCTTTTGACTGCTTTTGCGTGATTCTATACTTAAAATATTCTGTATGTCTTTAACATATTCTTCCTTCTTTGTGCAATCTTCTCGGGGTGACCTACCTCGGATAGACAAACTTCTCAGTTTAATCTTAGCTTGTAAACTTGTAACAAGTGTTGAACATCATATCGGTTTAACTCAACTTGTAAATTGCTACAAATTTTAACAAGTGTTTAAACAATAATCTGGGTTTAACTTCAACTTGTAAATTGTCCACAAATTTCAACAAGTGTTAAACAATGATTTTCGGTTTAACTTAACTTGTAAATTGTCCACAAATTTCAACAAATATTAAACAATGATTTCGGTTTAACTTAACTTGTAAATTGTCTACAAATTTCAACAAGTGTTAAACAAGGATTTCGGTTTAACTTCAACTTGTAAATTGTCCACAAATTTCAACAAGTGTTATACAAATGATTTCGGTTTAACTTAACTTGTAAATTGTCCACAAATTTCAACAAGTGTTAAACAATGATTTCGGTTTAACTTCAACTTGTAAATTGTCCACAAATTTCAACAAGTGTTAAACAAATGATTTCGGTTTAACTTAACTTGTAAATTGTCCACAAATTTCAACAAGTGTTAAACATCTTTGTCTTCTCTCTGCCCCCTAATGTGAACCTGAGTTTCACTTGAGTTCTCATTTAAGCATTCCAGAAACAACATTATGTATCTTTATCAGTACAAATGTTGAAGAATCTTGCTAAAATTTTATTTATGACGTCGGCAAAAAACAAGTCAAATCTCAATGATAAAAAAATTTCAGGTTACAAGTGTTCCAGGGTCTTAGCAACTCTTTGCTCTCATTATCTTCAAGCCGATATGCCCCATTACCCAGCACCGAGATGATTCTGTAGGGTCCTTCCCAGTTTGGACCAAGTTTGCCCTCTCTGGGATCCTTCTTGTTGCCGACAACTTTTCTTAAGACAAGGTCACCAATCTGAAATTCCCTTGGGTTAATCTTCTTGTTATAAGCTCTGGCAAGCTGTTGCTGGTATGCTGTGAGCTGAATTGCAGCTTTCTCCCTTCGTTCTTCTAGAAGATCTAGATCTCGAGCTAAGAGTACATCATTAGTCCCGTTCTCTACCCCTTGGGTTCTGATCCCAGGGATGCCGACCTCCAGTGGAATGACTGCTTCTGTGCCATAAGCCATGGCAAATGGGGATTCCCCTGTTAACCTTCTCGGTGTAGTCCGATATGCCCAGAGTACATTGGGTAGTTCATCTACCCACTTTCCTTTTGCTGCCAGCAGCCTCTTTTTTATCCCATCCAAAATTACTTTGTTGGATGCTTCTGCTTGTCCATTGCTTTGTGGAAAGCTTGGGGTTGAAAAGTAGTTCTTGATCTTGAACTTTGCACAAAAGTTCTTGATTAGTTTACTGTCAAATTGAGTTCCATTGTCTGCAACAATTGCTCTTGGAATTTATAACCTGGTGATAATGTTTCTCCATATGAAGTTCTTGACATCCACATCTCGGATCTTGGCAAGGGGTTCTGCTTCTATCCACTTTGTGAAGTAATTTGTTGCTACCAGCAAGTACTTTGTTTGTCTAGTTGCTTGGGGCAATTGCCCAACAAGATCCATGCCCCATTGGGCAAATGGCCAAGGACTGGATACAGGGTTTAGGTCAGCAGCTGGCTGGTGTATCAAAGGTGTGAACCTTTGGCATTATTCACACTTCTTTACGTAGGCTTCTTCATCTTTTTGCATATAAGGCCACTAATCCCCCTGGGTAATGGCCCTGTGAGCTAGTGATCTGCCCCTAGTGTGGCTTCCACAAATTCCTTCATGGATTTCATATAAAAAATCTTCAACCTGCAAAGGGTGTACGCACCTTAAAAGGGGTCTAGTGAAGGACCTTCTGTAGAGATGTCCTTTTGTTGTCAGACTGAATCTTGCCGACTTCAATCTGATCTTGTGTGCCTCCTTGTGGTCATCTGGTAGCTTTCCTTCCTTTAGGAACGCAACAATTGCGTCCATCCAGCTTGGTCCTATGTCTACGCACATTGCTTCATGCTCCGTGGTTACTGGTTCAATGCTCGGGTCCGACAGGTAATCAATCATTATTGTCCTTGCTTTTCCAGGTTATACTACGCTAGCTAGGTTGGCCAACGTATCGGCATGGCTGTTATCATCTCGGCTTACCTGAAGTAGTCGGCAGTTCTGAAACAAGGCTGACAGTCTGATGACTTCCTTTGCGTAGGCCGACATTCGTTCATCTCGGGCTGCAAACTCGCCTGTTGTCTAGTTAACTATTAGTTGTGAATCACAAAAAACTATTACCTCATCTGCTTGCACTGTTGCTGCCAACTTCAGTCCTGCAATGAGTGCTTCATACTCTGATTCATTGTTTGAGGCCTTGAACTCCAAACAAATTGACTGTTCTAGTATCAATACTACTCCTGCCCCCGCTCCTTGTCGGTTTGAACTCCCATCAACAAACAGTCGAAAGGAGTCGTCGATGTAAATGCTGCAGGGTTTGAGTTTGTCCTCTTTCCTTTGTTCTTTTGCCTTTGGCTGTGCTTCTCCTTGCTTGGTTGGACATCGCTCATCCTGGCTCAACGGAGCCCGATGTTCGATGGATTCTGGTGTGAACTCGGCCACGAAGTCGGCTAGAACCTGGCCTTTGATTGCTGTCCTTGGCCTGTACTCCAGGTCATACTGGCCTAGGGTGACTGCCCATCTGGCTATTCTTCCTGTTAGGTCTCCTTGTTGCAGTAAGGACTTCAAGGGGTGTTCTGTTAGCACCACAATTTTATGGGCCTGGAAGTAATGGTTCAACTTTTTTGAAGCCATTACTAAAACTAGTGTCAATATCTCTAAAGGTAGATACCTCGTTTCTGCATCGGCTAGGGTTTTGCTTACATAGTAAACAGCCCTTTGCTCCCCTTTTTCTTCTCAGATTAGTACTGCACTTATCGCATGTTCTGAAACGGCTAAGTACAGAAACAGCTCCTCCTCAGGTTCTGGGTTTGAAAGAACTGGAGTTGTGGTCAAGTACTTCTTTAGGTCGGCCAAAGCGGCTTCGCATTCTTCTGTTCATAGGAAGTCTGTGGTGTAGACGTCCCCGAATGCCCCGGGAGGGAAATCCCGTTTTGTTCATTTGGGGTCACCATAGCTCAGGACTCTTAAATTGTCACGGTTCTAAATCTGAACCAAAGAGTCCAAATCCGGCAAATCGCTTTGAGAAAATAGATTTTTGAAAGAAGTGCCTAACATGGACTGCTTTGCCAGATACAGAGTCGCCACCTAAATGTTTTATTTTTGGGAAATTTAGGAAACCCTTACTCGTTTGCCTAAGGCCACGTGTCCGTCATCACCAAAGTTGCCTCGGCTTGGGAACTTGGGTACGATTGGGGAAGGTCACTTCGTGAGCACCCCCGCTCGCCCGATCAAAGATCGGCCTCTACTAACCATGATATCAAGTTTTGAAAACATTGTGTGTTCTTATTCCGATTATTAGCCTAGATTACTATGTGATGCGCACAACATACAAGTATAGACTGTATCGCCTGAATTGGAACCAAAACATTTCATGTTTGTTTTTTGAAAGATGTTTTGCTACTCGCAAGTAGGCTTAAAGATGCAGATTTTGCCACCCTCAGGTGGTCTTAAGAAAAGATGTTTTGCCACTATCTAGTGGGCTTAAAACTCACAATCAATGATTTGCTCCAATTCAAATAACCCAACCTTCACCCACAGGCATTCAGACAGTTATATCACATAAGCATATAGCCTCATGGTAAGCATGCTATCATGGCAGTCACTCACACACATGCGAGGATGCTAAAGCATAAAACTTACCGAGTACTCCAAGCCAAAACAGAAACTAATTAGAAATCAATGCATAATCCTAGTTCATGTTAAAAGGGCTAATGCAACACATGCAAAAATGCAATTAAGATAGGCTCGGCTATCCTAAGAATGTCATGTGAGATGCAACTTGGTACATGTTTTCAAATTGTAATTGAAATACAATGCAATTAGCATGATGCACCGAGCCCGGTGCATGCAATACAGATGAATGAATGCAAACATGCTATCATACTGTATGCTAATTGAAACATGCCCTAATCTAACCATCATAAGCAGGTAAATAAAAGGGAAGAAAGACGTGGGGTTGGAAGACATACAACACACACACGCACAAATACAGTCCGAATAAATAATACAGTCCAAATATGTACAAAACCCTAATTAATTACCAAATTAACTAAGAAAACAATAAACTGGCATGCAAGCCAGGGACTACCTTGACTCCACTCTGGATGATGAATGATGCATGCTCGGGTTGCCTTGCGCGGAAATCCACCGCGATGCCCCAATTAGCCTCTGTTTTGCAATGATTTCTTGGAAAACGCGCCAAGCCCCGAAAGACTGTTGATTCTTAATTTGCTGCAACAGAGAGCAGGAAAGGGGCATAGCAATGTATTTTCACAAATATATGCATGCCTCGATCCTCGTGCCACCAATCACGCATCTCGATGCATGATGGCCGAGGAGTCGAATTGTGCAACTCAATATAGAATGAATGCACATGAAAACAAAACAAAACCTAGACTCCATCATGGATAATCCGGAGTGTCGGCGACTAGGAATTGAGACACGTTCCGTCACTCGGAGTACGAAACGTACCTCGTTTCCCGTGCCTGGGCTAATTCCTATTCCAAGCACAATGCAATATGCATGATATGCATGAAATGCAACAAAGATACAACCTAACATACACAATGCTATGAAATGGCATACACGATGCACGAGGTAACATGGCATACACAATGCGCTAACATACAACCTAGC
This sequence comes from Camellia sinensis, assembly GCF_004153795.1. Taxonomy (NCBI): domain Eukaryota; kingdom Viridiplantae; phylum Streptophyta; class Magnoliopsida; order Ericales; family Theaceae; genus Camellia; species Camellia sinensis. The sequence goes on from NW_021025228.1 coordinate 107,673, forward strand.
ATACGCAATGCTATGAAATAAAATGGCATACACAATGCATAAATGGACTTACACTAACACAAGTGGACCTCATCCACACTCGCATAAGAGGCCATAAGATGAAAATGAGACTCTCGAAGTACGTGCATGCATGCACGCAAACCGAGGACCGATCCTAAGGCACCGAATGCCACTCTACTGAGACATGGCAAGGCATGGAATATGATATGCAAACATGCAAATTTCAGTGCTAAAATATGACCCGAAACAGCCCCGAATCATGAAAGCATGGCACCCGATGCATGAAATGGTCCCGAAATGAAAAATTAGGCATACGCAATGGCCTACAGCTATACAAAGCATGCATTATTTGATCATGACATGTGAATACAGATTCAAGGCAGCCCCAAAACAAGCATGTTTTCAGTTTTAATCAGGACCAAACAGCAAACACAAATGGGGAAAAACTAGCATGCGAAAATGGCCCCGAAAGCAAGCTAAGGAAGCAAGTCACAGCTTCTGGCCCCAAACAGCTGAGGGTCCTTCAACAATGTTGAAGAGGGACCCAAAATATGACCTTTTACAGTTCTGAAAAGAGCCCAAAAACAAACACAGGTATGGCTAAGCTCTTATGCAAGAAATGGGCCAAAAGATGGACAAAGAAGCAAGTGAAGGTTGCTGCCCTCAAACACAAGAGGGCCCTTCAACAAAGTTGAAGAAGGACCCAAAACATGGCATTTTACAGTTGGTGGCCAGACCCAAAACAGCATGTATACAAGCCAAAAATACTATGCAAAATATGACCAAAAAGAGAGATATAACACAAAGTATAAGAAAGATGCCTCAAACAGTGAAAGACCCTCAATGAAATATGAAGAGGAGGTCAAAATAAGACTGTTTTCAGTTCTGAAAAGAGCCCAAATACAGAAGAATCCGAGGCTAATAAATCATGCAAGAGTATGGCCAAAAGAGAGATATAAAGGCAAGTGATAAATAGAAGCCTCAAACAGTGATGAGCCCTTCAACAACATTGAAGAAGGGCTCAAAATAAGCTACTCCTAAGTTCATGACAGAGCTCAAAACAGTTTATACATAGGCCAAAAATACTACACAAGATAATGGCATACAAGAGGGATAATGAAGAAGTGCTACAAGGAGGCCTCAAACAGTAAGAAGCCCTTAAGAAAAAGTGAAAAGGAGCTCAAAATAAGCCTAACTCCAGTTAGGGTCGGAGCCCAAAACAGCAAGCACAAGGAGCTAGAATAGCATGCAAAATATGGACCAAAATGAGGGGAATGGAACTTACCCTTGAAGACAAGTCTTTGGTAGCTTCTTGGACCAAAATGCAGCACTCCTAAGCTCTGGAGAACACCCTCAAACTGCTGGAATGGAGGATGGAAGGGTAGGGCTATGGGTTGGTGAAGAAATGGTGTAGGGTTAAGGGTGTTTGAGCTTGGAAATATAGAGAGGGAGAGAGATATAATGCAAAGGCCTTAGAGGGAAATTTTGTAACCCTAAACCAGCAGCTGGAGCTGCTGTTATATAGGCACAAAAGGAGGGAAAAGGGGGGGAAAATGGAGGGAAAACAACCCAAGTTTCCCTCCAAAAAGCAGCCCCCCCGGATACAGAATCTGGGGGGAAAAAGAATGCATATTTGCACTGTAGCTGATGTAAGGATTCTGGCCGGCCGGTTATTGTAGCTCCAGGTGGCCGGCCGGCTACCTCCCATGGCCGGCCGGCCAAGGGTCAAAAAGGTTAAGCAAGATTAATGGCCGGCCACCACAAAAAGGTAGCCTCTGATGTGTGCACAACACAACCAAGTGGTTAAAAACTAGAAACAATAAACCAGGAGAGAGAACAACCCACTTTTCAAAGGGGTTCAAAAGGGTCAACAACAATTACTGGCCGGCCACCAAATATTGGTGGCCTCCCAGATGTGTAGATCACAAATATGGGGTTTAGGGTTCAAGAAAATGGCCCAAGGGTGTCCAACATTGGCTTTGAAGTAAACAAAATCGGGCGACGGAGGGCGATGAAGGGATAAAGTTGGCTGACAGAACAATTACTGGCCTCCCACCCTTCTGTGACCTTCCTAGCAATGAAACAAAGGTCCCTACTGTAACGCCCTCAAAATTAACCCATTATATATCATTGACATACATTATTTAAAGAAGACAATATATATTAATTCATTCATCAGAGTATTACTAAATAAAGCATTACATGTAACATCGAATAAAATGCCCTACAGGCTTACATCTTTCCAAGCCAACACTTGGATACAAAAATATGAGTTCTAACTCAATACAAGAAAAGCCCTAGGCTTGAACGTTTACATGTACTAATAATTAAAGACAATTAACTAAAGGTAGTCTTCTCCAATCCAGAAGCCAAACCCTCCCAAGCTAAGTCCTTGGAGGTAGTTTATCACCTGAACCTGAAAATGATGTTCCCATAAAGGGTGAGCCACAACCCAATAGAAATATACTAAACCACATATAAGCAATGAATAAAGCAAAGCCGCCGCCGTCCGTCCGGTCGGGCGGGCTGGGCTTGGGTGCGTGGTGCGTGAGTTGGGCTTGTCCGGCCCAATACTTATTTTTTTGGGCATAAAATATTTGTAATTTATTTATTTATTTTTTATTTTTTTTTCAAAATTCAAAATAAATTGGTCCAGAATTTTTCTTTCACTCGAACAGGTTCAAAGGGTTTAAAACAGGTTCAACTCTAACTGAATCTGTCCAAACAGATTCAAATATGTCTGGCACCTGTTCAATCTGTCTGAACAGGTTTATACCTGTTCGGAACAGCTACCTTTTTGCCTATATAAAGCATGCTTCCAGCAATTCATTTCATTCAATTTTTCCATCAGAATTTTGTCCTTCTTCTTCTGTTTTTCCTGTGCTCTTGCATCTGTTTCTGCATTTATTTTTTAGAAAGAAAAAGAGAGAGTTGCAATAGAGTTTTGGTTCGTCAGATTTGATTTTATAGTACTGTAAAATCAAGTGTTAGTCGTTGCATCCTTGGAAATAGACGCCGGTTAAAACTTGAAGCACAGGAGTGAGGGCGAAATCTACTTTAAGGAGATTGTGTCCAACACAAGCCTTGACATTTAAAGTTTCTGTAAGCGTTTAATTCAGAATTTAATTTATTAAATTATTTTCTGGATTATTTATTTTTACTTTGTTGTTTATTTTATTTAGTCGTTTAATTTACATACACACATCCACACTGGGAATAACAATATATATATATATATATGTTTTTCTTGTGAAGGTGTTACTATTTTATTTTATGAGTGTGTTGCAAAGTCCTCTGAGAGGTCTCGAGCGAAGACTTGGTCGCTCGAGCCCCAGACACAGAGAAACTACGCTCGAGCCAAGGAAGCCTTGCTCGAGCCAACAACTCAAAAGCTCGCTCGAGCGAAAAAAATCTCGGTCGAGCGAAGAACCCATACCCTCAGGTCTGAACCCAGACACACGCTTGAGCGAAGGAACTATAGCTCGAGCGAAGGATGAACTAACTCGCTCGAGCGAAGAAAAGCTCGCTCGAGCCAAGAATGCACAGCTACAGGTCCAAATCAAACACTACCTCTCGCTCGAGCGAACAACTCCTCGCTCGAGCGAAGAACCAAAAACCTGGACAGCAACTCTTAGTTTCTAAACCCAACCAACCTGAAACAAACCTGCCCAACACATCCTATAATTCCAAATGAGAAAATAAGGAATAACAACAACAACCATTATACAATGACAGAATCTACGGAACAGTCCGGATACAATAATTAAATGGGAAAAGACCGGGGTCGCTATACCTACCAAAAATGAACCAAAACCGATGCGAAATGAAGGTTCGGGGGCCGGAACGCGCAGTTCGGGGTCCCGAAAATTGACTGTTGGGCACCGGGAGTGGTATTCGACCACGAAGTTGGTCTCTCGGACCACAGTGTCCCTCAAAAGGGAGCAAATAAGATGTATGCCAGAAACTGGAGCAAACAGAGATTGTTAAGCGGTCCCGAACCGAGGCACACGACCAACAGCTCTGAAAAATCGGAAACCGGACTCCAAACGGGCAAAATGGCCTACGACCACGAAACGTAGCCTACGGCCATTGAGAGATGGTCTACGAGACCTCTACCTCCCTTCGGGAAGAGAAAACAGAGAAAATCGAGCCTGGTTCGCAAACCGAGGCAAAGCACAAAAGGGCCCGGAAGTCCGGAGGCAAGGCTCGCAGCCGAGACTTTGAAACTTCTGAGCAAGCACAATATGCAATATCACCGAGTGCTCAACTGGTGACGTCTGAGTCTCAAGGTCGATCAAAAATGGGGTGTCTACATGTGGCTTTCTTCACCAAGTTGAAAAAAGGTCTGCACTTATCTGAGCTTCTACTGATGAATCTGTTTAGGGCTGCGGCCCTTCCAGTTAGCATCTGCACCTGTTTTGCCAACGTCGGGCTTTTCAACTCTAGGATGGCCTTGATTTGATCTGGGCTGGCCTCGATGCCCCTTCTAGTTACCAGGTATCCTAAAAACTGACCAGATCCAACTCCAAATGCACACTTCGATGCATTGAGTCAGAGCCGATATGTTTTAAGGATTTCAAAGACTGTTTTTAGATCGACAAGATGACCCTCAGGCTCCTTGGTCTTAACGACCATGTCGTCGATGTAGACTTCTACTGTTCGGCCAATCAGGTGTTTGAACATTTTGGTTACCAGCCTTTAATAAGTTGCTCCTGCGTTTTTCAACTCGAAAGGCATTACTCTATAACAGTACAGGCCTTTTGGGGTGATGAACGCGGTCTTCTCTTCGTCTGGGGGGGTACATGGCTATCTGGTGGTACCCCCTGTAGGCGTCTAGGAAGCTCATTCTTCCATGCCTTGAAGTGGCATCTACTAGCTGGTCAATCTTGGGTAGATGAAAGCTGTCTTTGGGATAGGCTTTGTTAAGGCTGGTGAAGTCTACGCAGACCCTCCATTTACCGTTCTTCTTTTTTACCACCACTGTATTGGATAGCCATGTCGGGTAGTGTACTTCTCTAATGGCCCTGGCCTCCAAAAGTCTGTCTACTTCTTCCTCTACTGCTTCGACGTGCATCAACGTCGGTCTTCTGGCTTGCTGAATTACAGGTTTGGTCGACCTGTCAACATTCAGTCTGTGGCACGTGACCTCGGGGTCAATGCCAGGCATTTCGTAAGGTGTCCAAGCAAACACCTCAATATTTGCTCTCAAAAAAGTTTCCAACTCTTTTTTCTCTTTTTTGGCTAAGACTGAGTCGAGAAGAAAGAAGTGTCCTCCAGAAGTCTGTCTACTTCTTCCTCTACTGCTTCGACGTGCATCAACGTCGGTCTTCTGGCTCGCTGAATTACAAGTTTGGCCGACCTGTCAACATTCAGTCTGTGGCACGTGACCTCGGGGTCAATGCCAGGCATTTCGTAAGGTGTCCAAGCAAATACCTCAATATTTGCTCTCAAAAAAGTTTCCAACTCTTTTTTCTCTTTTTTGGCTAAGACTAAGTCGAGAAGAAAGAAGTGTTCTTTATCCCCATCCTGGATGAGGATTTTCTTCAGTGCCTCCTCGCTCTTCTCGGCTGGCTCCTTGCCGACGTCTTCTAGGACTTCCACGTCCTCATTTTCAATTTCTGCCTTTTTTGGCTCTCGTATGCTGCAGGTAGATTTTATTGCTGCCATGGAGCAATTCTTCGCCTGCAGCTGGTCGCCTCTGACTTCCTCTATCCCATGCTCTGTTAGGAATCGCAATAGTTGATGCAATGTTGAGGGAACTGCCTCCATTGCATGCAACCATGGTCTTCCCAAGATGATGTTGTAAGGGGAGGGTGTGTCGATGATGGTGAATTCTGTCTTGATCTTCCTAGTGCCTGCCTGCACCTCCAAGCTTACTGTTCCCAATGGCCATGTCGGAGTTCTATTGAACCCAACCATTGGGCCACTGAATTGTTCCATATCATCTGGGTGAAGGCTGAGCTCTTTGTAACATCGGACGTACATGATGTCACAAGAGCTGCCTTGGTCAATCAAGATGCGTTTCACTTGGCACTCCCCAACCTGAAAGGATACTACCAAGGCATCACTGTGCGGATGCTGGACCATCTCTAGGTCGACTTCAGTAAAGGTTATCATTGGTCCCTGGCACTCTTCTACCCGATATCTTTTCTCCCTGACTTGGTAGACATGTTGTAGGTATTTTATCTTCTGGGTCTCTCCTCGGATTTCGTTTTCGTTAACCTTCGAGTGGATTACGTTAATTACCTGAGGTTCTCCTACCTGCGGCTGCTGTGCTGGGGGAGGTGGGGCTGCTGGTGCCTGAGGCAATCTTGCCCGTTCTTCCCTTGTCCTGGTCTCATCGACAAGGTCTCTCAGATGTCCTTGTCTCACCAGGTCTTCCAAATACGTTTTCAGGGCTCTACAACCCTGAGTTGTATGCCCATCTTCATTGTGGTAGGCACAATGCCTGCCAATGTTTCTTCTCATGAACTCTCCTGGAGTTCTCTCTGGCGTTCTGAAATAGGGTTGGTTCCGAATTTGATCCAGGACTTTGGGAATTGGGATTCGGAACACAGTTGTTACTGCTTGTGTGGCCCTCAGTTCTGCCTCTTGCTTGCTCGTTCCATTGTTACCTCGGCCTCGCTTCGGCGAGCCATTTCCTTTCTCTTGTTTTATCTCCTTGGTTCCCGACGTGTCTTCTTCGGCTCTAGCGTACTTCTCGATTCTCGCCATGAGCTCCTCCATACTTTTTGGCAATATCTTTGCCAGAGACTTTCGTAGTGGATAGTTGTCTTTTAAGCCGTTTTTTAAAGATACGACTGCCACCTCTTAATTACATTTGGGTATTCGATTGAACACCTCATAGTATCTTTTTGCATAGGCCCTAAGGCCTTCATCCTTACTGATCTTTAGAGCCATCAATGCGTCCACCCTTAATGGCTGCAACTTGTTTGTCACAAACCTGGCCACAAACATCTCGGCCAGGCCTTCCCAAGTCTTCATGCTTCCCTTCGATAGTTTGTGGAACCAATCTGATGCAATCTCTCCAAAGGATGAGGGGAACACTTTGCCGAGCAACGGCTCGTTCCCACTATATAATGTCATTGAGTTCAAATATAGTCCAGCGTGGAATTTGGGGTCTGACTTACCATCGTATATTTGAAACCTTGGCATACTGAATCTCTTCGGCGCCTCAAACCTGTCTAGTTCCACCGAGAATGGTGTCCTCAGCTTATTTGGGGAGGTTACCTCGGCATAGGCATTTTGTTGCTTTCTCTTGAGGTAATCTTTTAAGTCTTCTTTGCTCTGCCCAGGAGCTCAGCTATTTTTTGACTTTAGTCTTTTCGGTATACTACTCTCAGCCTCGTGGTGAGCCCTTTTCGACCCTTCTCCATGAGTTGTGTCGAAGCATAGTGCCTGCCCCTGAACATGCCGATGTCCTTTGGGTTTTGCCTCCTTTGTGCGATGCGTCCTCCGTGATTCCTCTCTTCTTGACTCTCTTCGTCCGACCTCCCTAGAAGGTCGGTGAAATTATCTTTTGCTCCCGTTGTGCTGAGGGGCTATGGGATTGTTTTCTGCCCCTCCTTCTAGGTATTGGCCGCTGGAATTAGCGTGTCCTGCAGTGGGAATAGTGGCTGCATGACGTTATTTTGCATCATGAAATTGACGACCGACTGTAGGTCTGCCAATTTGTTTGCCATATCTCTTACCTCTTCGTCCCTCCGCAGGCACCTATCCTTCCATACCTGGAGGTCGTCCTCGTTGTAGTACCCACTTTGATCTGGTTTCTTTGGTGCGTCGCTAGTCTGGCCGACATCTTTTACTCCGTGATTTTGGTCACGAGTTTCTGCGTTGCTTTCGTCTCCTGTGATATCAAGGTCAATTGGTCTCCCACTCCCAGCAGGAGTGTCGTCCCCAACCTTTTTTTTCTGTCCGTTACTGGCCATCTATTCTCCTTTCTTTTCCACAGACGGCGCCAAATTGTGTGAGTGATTTTTCGATCACACTACCCGCTTAGTATTCAGCTGAGAGCACTGGCAGAATAGATGACACCTGGCTAACCTGTAACAGAAAGAGAAGATTTCGGCGGTGGTTCGTCCACCCGGGGGCACTCCGACGATCAAGTCAGTATATCTCTCAAAGATAATCAATAGTGCTTAACTCACTAGACAGAATATAAATTACGTACCTTAGACCCATGGGGGTGCCTCTCTTTTATAATTAATTCAATCCTAGTCCCACTAGAAGCCTGACTTCTATGGATTCCTGTTCAGTACTTACTTTGGACTCCTCAAGAGATAAAGATAAACTCCCTAAGAACTTTATCCTTATCTTGGCTAAGTCTCTTCTTTATTCTCGGACTCTTGTCTCTTATCCTTATCCGCTTATCTTAGATTCTGATATCTTCGGAGATAACCTTGGCCTAACCGAGATGACCTCGGCATATCAACCAGGACACGTGGCACCTCGGCTGACACGTCAGCGTCACCTTGTCACGTGTTGGTACTAAAAAATATATCCCCACAATAAGCTAGGTGAACAAATGATTAGTGTAACCCATGAAGATGAAAAAATAGAGCCAAATTTAATAGACAGAGAGAGCTATAAATATGTAGTAAATGAACACCTTAAAATGACTCATTTAGGATTAGTTGTGGTATGGATTAAAGCTTTAACTAGAGAAAATTTAGGAACTAAAGTTTTCATATGTCTTTATGATGATAGGTTTAATGATGTAGGACAAAGTATTTTAGGCAGCTATGAATTAGATATGAATTCAAAAGGAGAAATAGTTTATTTTATACCAGATTTCCTATTACCAACCTCGACCTTTCATAAAAAGATAAAAATAGGAATAAAAAGCATGAGATACAAAATGAAAAAATGAGAAAAGAATTTATTAGTTTGCACAGGATTTTTAGGCTTAGCAGTCTCAGAAAGCAATACTCACTATAGACTTACAAACGATCAGATAGTTAAGTTATTAGGCGTAAAAGGAATAAAGGCACTACCAGCTAAAAAATTTAATTCCGAAGATAATGCAGCACTAGATTGGAATTTAGGAGATTTTCTAGGACAAAAAATGTTAGCCTCTCAGGATAATTTATTATACCAAAGAGCAGATGGAAATTATGCAGTAAGATTCACTCAATATACGTATGTAGCACCAGAAAAATCTGAAGATGATGAATTTAGTAGTATAGATAAGGAAGAAAATCAAGATAGTCGTAGTGACATAAATCAGCTTTATGTAATGACAGAGGAAAAAACAATATCACAAAAATAAAATATATAATATTGATGAGATAGATTTAGAAAATTTCACCCTAACTGATATGAATAAGATACTAGACACCAGATATTATGAATATTTAGCCAGAAGAGAGACCTATGATGAAGCAGTGTCATTTTTAGACCAAGAATTTCATACTGAATATGTAGATGATATCATAGAAGATAAAATACATCCTAGCAAAATATTTAAAATACCAAAACAATCCAACTTAGAAGATACTTTTTACATGAACACATAAAGCACCAGTAACCCACAACCAACTGTAGAAGATCCCGTAGAACCAATACAGTATGCAGTAGGAGGAAGAAGGCCATTGGCAAGTTCAGGACGTAGTAATACAGACCCGAATAAAAGTTATAGATTTCATGGAAAGCGTAAACAACCAGATATGAGTATACAATTACAGCCAGCTAATAATCAAGGAACCCTTTTAGACTTAGCTAGATTCGACCCTCAGATATGGCAAGAAGTAATAAAAAGATGGGAAAAAGATGCGGTAAAGGCATGGATAAGTAATCCCTATGAAACAACTGATATGTGGGAATATATGGAGACACTTTTAGGAGATTCGGCTTTTAATATATACTTAACATTTAAAGGAAAATATGAGGAGATAATTAGACAACTTAAAGGACTAGGAGATAACTCATGGAATTTTACTAATTTTATAAAAGAAATACTTATAGGATATGACCCTTCTAGACGAAATACTTACACTCAAAGCATAGCATTAACTGAATTAGATCAGATAACATTAGGAAGTTAGAAATATATTGTACCCTTCAGTAAAAAATACTTAGCCATAGTAGCTAGAACTGAAAAAAGTTTTGATGAAGAAATAGGAAATAAATATTTTAGAAAATTACCTGGAGAACTAGGAAGAGAAATAGAAAATAAATTGTCAATTTATTATGCAAACTTACCAGCCCAATTAGCCTCAGGAGAAGTAACAATAAAAAGAATCTTAGGAATAGGACCTAGGATAGTTTTTACATTCCATAGACTTAAAGAAAAATGTATAGAAGGTAAAATACAGAAAGATTTGAAAAAACAAAATTATGATTTTTGTAGCAATATAATATATACTCCTCAGCAATATGAAAATAAATATAATAGGAAAAAATACAAAAATATGGAAAATATAGAAAAGAAAAATATTGGAAGAAAAAATATAGAAAACCATGGAAAAACAAAAATTCATTAGAAAAAGTAGAACTTTTAATAGAATAAATTATAAGCAACTACCCAAAGAAGAAAGAGATAAAAGAAAACAAAGATATGTTAAAAAACCCAACAGTAAAAAATGTAATTGTTTTATATGTGGAGAACCCAATCATTTTGCAAAAAACTACCCAAAAAGACAAAGACCCAATACTAATAAACAGATAGAACGACTACATATTATAGAAGACTTAGAAGAAGATATAGTTAGCATAAATAGCGATGATTCATAAGTCTATAGCATAATCAGTGATTATGAATATCAAATAGAAGTCATAAGTTCAGATAGTGATTCAGAAAATGATACAGATGTAGATAATCTTTTAGGACAACTCAACCAAGAAATAGGAATGACTCATTCTCATGATACTTTCTTTATGATGGAATGTAATGCAGATACTGAATGTCAGCATAATTTTCAAATAGGACTAGGATTTGACACCACTAGATGCAGTTATTGTAATTGGTTTCCAACTAAAGATAAGAGAGCTCAGTGTTTATTATGTAATGCAACCTATTGTACAGTATGTCTCGAAAAATTAAACATGACACATAAGATAACATTAAAAAATAATAGAGAGGATTATAGTGTAGAAAACAGAGAATTACATATAGCAATAAGAGAATTAGCAATACAAATAAGAGAACTGAAGTTACAAATACGAGAGATAGAAACTAAGACTAGTTTTGACATAGAATGTTTAGAACTAGAAAATAGACAGCTTAAACCTCAGCTAGAACAACTTCACAATAAATATCCTTTAAAAGATAAACTGATTGAAGAACATATGAATTCTTTAGAATTAGTCAACCTAGTTGATTCTCAACCCTTTAGTCAATACTCTCAAGCACAACCAGATAATATATATTTACCATTTAATTACCTGGTTATACCCAAACCAAATTTAGTTGAGATCTCTTGTGTAATTAAATTTGTAGAAAAAACCCTTAGTATAGATGCCATGATAGATACAGGAGCTAGTAAGTCATATATTGAACAACACATAGTTCCACCAGGATAGAGCACAGCTATGACAACTCCAGCCTAAGTCAGTATAGCCGATGGCACTAAACAGACATATACGTATTGCATCAATGGCGCACAGATTAGTTTTCAACATCTAGGTTCTCAAGATCAACATGTAGAATGGTTCTCTTTACCTCAAGTTTGGATTAGAAATACTAGACAAAATCATCCTTTCATCTTAGGACTTAACTTCATACTTAGTCTTCAAGGAGGCATGTTTATCAGCCAACACAACATTAGTTTCTTCAAGCGAACTGTACATACACCCACAGCATATTCCCTTAACACTATAGCCCATTCCTCAGAGTTGCGTGCAAAGCGTGGTGGTACCATAGGAGTAGATTCAGTTCCCACCAGTTTTTTATTTCCTAGTAGAAATATTTTTCCCGAACTAGCCCAACAATATATACCGGATGAGATAGCAAATACTTCTTTAAAAAATTTAGACATAGAAAATTATGAATTAGAAGACTTAGAAAAAAAATGAGACTATTGGAACTTAGAAGATTTTCAAAAAACAGTTAACCTAGAATTATTTTTTGCAAAAATAGGAAAATTAAAGAAAAAACCAATATACAGAAGAACAGAAAATAATTTAGATGAAATAATAAGATTAGCTGAAACAACAGAGATTTTAGGAGAACAACCCATGAAATATTGGGAAAGAAATAAAGTTTTAGCCAGCTTAGATAAAAAAAAATAAAGATTATAGGATTACCTCAGCACAAATAGATCATACGCCAGCAGATATAGAAGAATTTAGAATACAGATTAAGGAGTTACTAGATCTAGGAGTAATTAGACCTAGTAATAGTCCGCATAGGAGCGCTGCATTTATGGTTAGAAATCATGCAAAGATAAAAAGAGGAAAAGCTAGAATGGTTATAAATTATAAAAGATTAAATGACAATACAGAATATGATAAATACAATATATCAGATAAAGTTCAGCTCATAAACATAATACAGACAGCAAAGATATTTAGCAAATTTGATTGTAAGTCAGGATTTTGGCAGATAAAAATAGAAAAAGAAAGCATACCTTGGACAACCTTTTGTTGCCCACAAGGACATTATAAGTGGCTAGTCATGCCTTTTGGACTAAAAAATGCACCTTCCATATTTCAGCGTAAAATGGATAGTATATTTAATAAATATAGTTTTATACTGGTATACATAGATGACATATTAGTATTCAGTCCAGATAAAAATAATCATATAGATTATTTATATATAACATTAGAAGAATTCATAAATAATGGAATAATAATTAGCAAGAAAAAGATGGTATTAAATAAGCCTCATATAGAATTTTTAGGAATGGAGTTAGGAGATGGAAAAATTAGGTTACAACTTCACATAGTTAAGAAAATTTTAGATTATCCAGATAAATTAGAAGATAAAAAACAACTTCAATCATTTTTAGGAATTTTAAATTATGCACGAATGTATATTCCCTACCTAAGTAAAATAATAGGACCCCTATATAGTAAGACCACACCTACAGGACAAAAATATTTTAATCAACAAGATATAACTTTAGTCAGAAAAATTAAAGACATTGTAAAAATTTACCAGACCTACAACTTCCCTTGGAATCATAATATATAGTCGTAGAAACAGACGCAAGTCAATTAGGATGGGGAACAATATTATTAGCTAAACCTAGTAAGTATGATAGTAAAAATAAAGAACGCATTTGTAGATACAGTTCTGGAAAATTTAAAGAAAAAGATACAACCATGACCAGTCTAGATTTTGAAATATTAGGAGTAGTATATGTAATAAACAAATTTAGATTATTTTTGCACAAACCTTTTACAATTAGGACAGACTGTGAAGCTATAGTTAGATTTCATAATAAACTTAATGAGCGAAAATTAAGTACTAGAAGATAGGCAAAATTTTTAGATTGTATAGTAGGACAAAGGTATAAAGTAGAGTTTGAACATATTAAAGAGAGTGATAATAGGTTAACAGATTGGTTAAGTAGGAAAATTTATCTAGAAAAAGAAAGTAACCAGTTTAATTTTTGTGCAGATAATGGAGAACAGCAAAATCATGCATTTTGGGGGATTTTCTCTTCCCATTCATGAAGGCATAAACAAGTTCAGACCATTAACAGGAATTAAGTTAGACTCGGTTCAACAGTTCCTTTTAGATAACCTTTGGAACAGTCATAGCCACCCAGCTAAACGTCTGTTAGCCCTAAACTCTTTTAGTATATATTTTTCAAAAATTCAAAATAAACCTTTGTCTAAAAGTTTTTCTTTCTATGTAGTAGCTAAAGGAACCAAGCCTGGCATTTATCATGACTGGATAGAAGTTGAACCCTTAGTTAAAAATTTTCCCATACCACAGTATAAAGGTTTTTATGATTTTTAGTCAGCCAGTACCTATGCCCGAAGACAAATAGGAACTAGTTACTTTATCAGTCAAATAGTTAAAGATTACCTAGACACATTGAGCAAAATGAGGTCAACCACTCTTGCTACTAGTGGAGCTCCAGTTAGCCAAATAATTGGAAGCAGTAGTACTGGAAGTAGTAGTTCTAACCCTCAGACAGATTCTCAAAATCCTCTCCAGATGTGCAGACATTGTGAAGGCCTTACCAGAAATTTCAAAAAAATTATGGATAAAGGCAAAAGAGTCAGTGAAGAGCTAAGCCAGCTCCGAGGCGAAGAAAAACAACTGAGAGCCACCATTCGAAAACAACTGCCCCCTTTCCTAACCAAGAAATCAAACAGCTCACCAGTGAGGAATTTGAACAATTGAGTGCTAGAATGTATTTCTTCAGACATTCTATCATTCGATCTTTTTGTGAGAAAAGCCAAGTAATAGAGGACCTAAAACCCTATATATACACCTTAGCCGAAGATAGCAGAAATAGTGAGCTAGTCACTATACAGCAGTTTCTTCAAGACCTCTCCATAGTAGGAGATGAATGCCCTGGCATAGCTTATCAATAGACCTATACCTATAAAGATGAAGAGCAATCCTGCTTAGAAGAAGAAAAATGCAATAAGAGGTCAGAGCATTTTGGCCGATATCAGTGTAATTTAGATTTCAGCATCTGCCTTTGCTAGATAAATCTAGCAACATTCGAGCCATTGGAGATAGAGATTAGGGGCAAAACGCGTTATCTAACAGCCTCACAATTGTTAGATTACGGCTTTATCTCCAGAATAATTTTCTCAGATCCAGATCAGACAGATAGCTTTGGGAATAAACTTGCTCATGCCATACTTTGTGTAATGGAGGAGCATCATCCGTATGTAGAAGTATTAATAGATAGCAGACTACCATAGTGGAAAGGAATATGGTGCAATCCAGCCAAGCATAAAATGTACCTCAGAGGAACCTCGACTTTCCCAGGATATCCAGGACTTCTCAATAGGAGATCCTGGACATGTAGAAGATTTTCACTTAGAGAATAGCTCAATAAATGGAGGAAATTTGCTAACAATCCTCTATTAGCATATAATGGAAATTATGGACGTCTAGTCTATAAAGATAGAAATCAGAAAATATTTTGTAATCTAGCTATCCCAGGATATCCCTTCAGTAAAGAGACATTTGTCGATGAAAGTCAGTATCCCAACTATCAGCATAGCGTCTCTCATGAGTCACCAGTAATGGGAGAAAATGACCAAGAATGGCACGATGAACCACCCATGGGGGATGGAGATGACTTTTACGATCAACTCTCAGCAGCAGACTTGGACGACCTCTCAAATAGAATGTATGGATAAAAAAAAATGTGCATCTCAATTTGTGCTCTCAATTCAACGATAAAAAGTAATTATTTAAATTTTAGGAACAATTGTAAATTTTTTTTAAAGATTTGACTCTTATAACAAAATAAATCTTAAATTTTTAATTTTTAATTTTATCAATTTAAATTATAATATTTTAATTTCTTTTCAATTTAAACTATTTACCTATTTTCATTAAGTAAAATCAATATAAAAAAAAAGATTTTAGTCATTAAACTCAATGTAGATATATATATATAAAATATCTAAAATATATTTTTTATTGAATTTAATGATTAAAATACTCATTTCTTCATCGATTCTACTTAATAAAAATAGATAAATGGTTTAAATTGAAAAAAATAAAAAGTTTAGGGTTTAAAATGAACAAATTAAAATCTCATAGTTTATTTTGTTGTAAGACTCAAATCTTAAGAACATTTAAAAAGATTTCTCCAAAAATATATTATTTGTAGATGATATAGTTTTAGTTGACGGAGTAAAACATTGATGCTGTGTTTGGTTGAGGGATTTGGAGAGGAAAATAAAAAAGGTAGATGAAATGTGAATAAAATATGCCTATATTTCACCTAATTTCACATACTTTTTCCCCTTTCCTTTCCAAATTTCTCCCCAAATCTCCCAATCAAACACAATATGAATGAACTTTAAGCTATAATTATTAAGAGAAACTTTAAAATTAAAAAAAAAAAAGAAAAAAAAAGTTTAGGTAGAACTAAGATAAATATATGAAATGCAACTATAGCAAAACTAGAAAACGTAGGTGAAAAAATATACTAAAATTTGATAAGAGATCTCTGGTGTAGTGACAGATTTAGGTTTGTTATTTATAATGATGGAATGATTAGAAACAGTAATATTGTATTTGGTTGAAGGATTTGAGAAGAAATTTGAAAAAGAAAGGAAAAAAGATGTGTGAAACTATGTGAAATGTAGGTATATTTTATTCATATTTTACATATCTTTTTCTTTTTCCTTTCTAAATCTTTTTCTAAATTCTCTAACTAAATATAATATAAAACTTACAGAATTAGAGCAAGAATAAATAAAATAGAGTGCGATAAAAGTGACATGATCATAGAATTGAAGGAAAGTTTTTAAAGAAATGTTACAAGACATGCTCATGGAATGGAAGGAATTTTTTTAAAGATGGGTTGGATTTTTTTCAAATTCGTAATCGGATTAGAGGGTATTGTTAGATTCATGGGAGTTGACCATGGGTCTTGTTTCAATAATCCAAATCGTTCAATGCGTAGAACTCGTCAAGTACTATATGCCTGTAAAATATCACGTTAATCGAATATCGATAGCTATCTCATCGAATCAGATTTCTGTCAACCGTTTATTTTTTTACGGTCCATTTTTTTTGTACAAAAACTGATTTAATCACGTCGCTATCGATATCTGATCAACGTGATTGTTTATAGGTATATAGTACTCAACGAGTACTACACATTGTTCAGATTATCAAAATGGGACCTGTGATGAACCCCCACGGGTCTAATAGTACCCTCCAGTTCGATCACGGATGGGAAAGCTAGTGTTGTGATTGGTTAGGGAATTTTGGTAAGGATTTGGAAAGAGAAAGGGAAAATGTATGTGAAATTAGATGAAATTTAAATATATTTTATTCACATTTTACTTACCTTTCTTATTTCTCTTTTTAAATAATAACAATATTAAACTCAACGAGTACTACACATTGTTCAGATTATCAAAATGGGACCTGTGATGAACCCCCACGGGTCTAATAGTACCCTCCAGTTCGATCACGGATGGGAAAGCTAGTGTTGTGATTGGTTAGGGAATTTTGGTAAGGATTTGGAAAGAGAAAGGGAAAATGTGTGTGAAATTAGATGAAATTTAAATATATTTTATTCACATTTTACTTACCTTTCTTATTTCTCTTTTTAAATTTCTTTTCAAATCTCCTAACCAAACACAACATGTGTTATAAGACATGCTCCCCCTCTAATGCATGGTACTAAACAGTGGGAAGGAAAGTGTTGGGAATTGTAGACTTGATACGTACTTAGATATGGCCCCCAATCTAGTGAGGGTGCGTTTGTTTGGATGGATTGAATAAGGGATGATTGAAATTCATCAGATTGTAATATTAGAATTCATAGTCTTGGGACTATTTGGTTGAATATGATATGTATCTCATGTTTGTTTAGTCATGGAATTAGTATCAGAAAAGGATTATTTGGTTGGATATGATATAAATCTTATGTTTATTTGGGATATTATAGAGAAGGATAAATGCTCAAATGACTATTTTACCCTTTTCAGTTATTTACTAAATAATAACAATATTAAACGTATCTTTAACATTTTAATTATTTTTAGCTAGATTAAATAAAAATTAATTTTATTTTATTTTTTACACAATTAAATAAATTTATTTTTTAAAAATTAAACAAATAAAATATCAATAAAAATATTTGTTATTTTTAATTAAAATTTTAAATAAATTTATTTTAAAAAATAATAATAATTAAATAATGAAATTAAATAAAAACATCTATTAAAATTTAAATAATGAAATTAAATAAAATATAAACAAAATTTTAAAATAAAACATCAATAAAATATCTATAAAAAATTATTTTTAAAAATTAAATAAATAAAACATCAATAAAAATTAAATTAAATTATTTTATTTTTAAATTGAGACAATTAAATTTAATTGAATTTTACTAAATATAATACATAATTAAATATTAGAGGGTCAAAATAGTCATTTTATCACCTAATCCCATATCCCCCCTATCCCCTCATTTGTGTCCACCCCCCCATGAGACACAATAGTTTAACACATTCGAGACTAATAGTCCGGAGCAAAATTAAAAAACCAAACAACGATATAAATCCTATCCTACACTCTAATTCCTCCAAACAAACAACACCTAAGAGGTTTAGGGGGCCTACTCCCGAGAGTTGGAGGATTTAGGTAATTTTTCTATTGTTTTTGCCTTATTTTAATTTTTTTGATCTAAAATTTTTTTGGGTATTTTTGGTAATTTCTTTATTATTTTTTGCCTTGTCTTAATTTCTATATTTTTATAGATGAGAGGCATTTTTTTTTGTAATGAGTGAAAGAGTTATAATCATTTTGAGATTATAGTAAAACTACAATGACAAGCAATCATATTTTGACATTTTGACGTGAATTACATCAATTTTTATATTTTTATGTATGTGTGATTGTTTCGATTTGTATTATTTTATTTTATTTTTTTTCCTTCGCCTCACCTATGCTGATTAGGTGTGTTACATTCCTAACAAAAAAATGATTCTCGGACTTCTGAAGAAACATAGGGACCTTCTCTAGAGTTGGTGTCGAACTTTGGGCCCTTAGAGATAGGCTCCAGTTTGCTCTCAAATTGGTGATAAATCTACTATCATCTCAAAACATTGAATTACACTATGCTTGGTTTGGGTACACCATATAAATATAAATATAAATATAAATATATTATTTTATTTTTAGTTATATTATCTCTTTATTTTTTTATATAATTTTTTTAAAAAATCTTAAACCACGCCAGTTCTGATTGTAGGCCGCACAGACATTGATCTCACGGATAATTTTTACACGCCTAGTCATAAGGAGACTGAAGCGAAAGTGATGGCTATATGGAAATTATTATTTACGTACACGCATGATACGGCCAAAGTTGAGGACCCACTCATTGTTGGAGCAATTTTCATAGGGATTGACTGACTTTCATCTTTATCTTGAAAAAGAATTTAAGTTTGATAGGTTCACTTCCATGCTAATTTTGATAATTTGAACTGTTTATTTTTTAAAATTTGTTGAGTATAATATTTATGTAAAAAATTAAAATAATCGAATATCAATAGATATATGTTTGAATCAAATTTATATTATAAAAAATAATTAGGTATTCTTGAAATTATATTTGTTATCTATTTTTTTAAAAACAAATATGATTCAAATATATAGTTACCGATATCTAATAATTTTAATTTTTTACATGAATATTCTATTTAACAAGTCCTAATAAGTGAACGGTTCGGATCACCAAAATGGATTTCAAAATGAACCTACTAAGCCCAAACACTCTCTCAAGTTGAGATGATAACTTGAGAGGAACCAAACCCTAACTAATTAATCTTTATTTGTGAGGGTCATGTTGTTAATATCAAATTAAGCAATAATGCTCTTATTAGTCAAGGCAGTTGGGCTATAAGTATGTACTCTAATTAACTAATTAATTTTAATTTGGTAGGGTCATGTTGTTAATATAAAATTAAGCAATCTAGATGCTCTTATTAGTCATGGCACAGTTGGGCCACAAGAATGTAAAATTTGATGATCCTTGGACCGGTGCATTGGTGTATTATGAATCCTACTAGGACAGGTGCATTGGTGTATATGTATTATGAATCTTATTAGGTTATTTGAATGGTTTATTTTGTAAATTCTTATGTAAATTATTAACTAAAAGAAATCAGAATAATTGAATAATTATAGACATTTAATTTTATTATATTTATCTTTAAAAAGATATATTATAAATTATAAAAATAAATATAATTAAATTATGTAATTATAATTATAGGTACGATATAATTTTTTTTAATGAATAATTTGTCCACAGAAATCAACAAAATAATTTATTTAAATCATTCAAATGAGTGTTTTTCTTTTCTTTTTTTTAACAGAAGAAGAGATTGATTGGGAGTCTCATGAGCTCATGAATGTTCTAGTCCATCACTGTGAATTGAAGTGAAACCTCTCCCAATCACATATATAGGTGTCATTTGAAAAGTGGATTGGCTTTTTGATTTTTTAATTTATTTTTTTACTATTTTAATTTGGGATTAAAGAATCTGGTTTGGAAAGGACTTTTAACTTTTTTGGCTTTTATGACTTTTTTGTGAGAAAAAGAATGCAATGATTATAGATTGGATGTGATATTTTGTCTTATTAGGTTAAAAAACTTATTTTATTTTTTGTGACTATTTTAGTCAAAAAAAACCCAAAAAACCTATTCCCAAACAAAGGCATAGTCTTAGGCAACTTTTGACAAGCATTAGTTGGAGGGATTGACCTCCATGCCCCCCATCAATTTTAATATCATGTTTGATTAAGGAATAAAAACAGGAGATAAAAGTTGGAGAACACCTTGTCCGCACAGTTTTTAATATGTTGTTTGTTTAGTCCATAATTAAAACTCCAAATAATTTTAATATTGGTTCGAGGGTTTCAATGGAGAAAAATGGGAGTATTAATTAATAGGGTTTATTACATTTTTTCAACTAATACTAATATAGTTACTCTGTCCTCTCTTTCAGTAAGGATAAAGAGATTAAAACTAATACAGACGGTATGTATACACAAAAATACACAAAATAAATACAAGGTAAATTTTTGACGAAAAGAGAGGGTTAAGTATTATATGAATTACAATATTAAGGGAGCTCGATGTAATTATATCAAAATTAAGAGATTTTTTATTTAATTTTTTTCAAATCTTAGGGAGATCAATGTGACATGCCCATACTTCAGTGACAAAATTGATCACCACAGCATCAGAAACCAAAAAAAAAAAAAAAAATCTGAAAAGAGTATTGTTCCACAAACATAAATTTTCATACAAAATTTCAGCACAAAATAACATAACTTATTATATTCCTTCCATTTCCAAACAAAAAGAGATCACTTGGAATTAAAATTTCAAAAATGTCACAGCCCAATCTGCCACATTATTTTCAATATGATTTATGTATGAATATTTTTTCTGCATATCATTTTCTATCTAAAATCAGTAATGCGAATCATTAGTACACTAGTTAGTATGCCAACATTATTGATCTAAAACAACTAATCCATGTGCTTACAATCAAATAAAAAAGGCAAGTAATTCAGAAGAAATTTGCTAAAATAAATGGTTTAATAACATGTTCCAATGACAATCAAACAGATAGCCAATAAGCTTTATACAGTCCCCCCTCCAGCCAGATGAAGGTGTGATATGATCCATAGCACCTAGCAAGACAACTAAGAGACTTCACCAACTCACCTAAGTGACACTAATCAAGCTTACAATTTATTTTGATTAGTAATACTACATACCCTGAATTTTTACCCTGAAATATCAATATGCGGTCTAGATTCATACACCAAATCAATCTCCACCACACAACGAAATTCTGGGCAAAAATCTGGTCCCATTTTCTGAGTATCCAGACTTGCTGTATTTCGCTAGCTATTGTTCTCCATCCAGCACAGTAGTAACAAGACATAATTACCAAACTACCCTGACATCTAATTAGGACAGTCCAACTTACCCCAGTCCAAGTGCAAACAATGCTGATTCAAGCTGCCCATTATCAGTACCTCTGCACATCTAGGGCACGGCCTTTCTTGGCCACATTCCTTCTCACTGAGAACCACCTCACAACACTGAATAAGATTTTCCATCTTCTCCGAGCTTCGTACTTTTTCGATAAGTACCTTCTCTGAGCTTTATTCATGGCAGCTGTGGTTGAACGAGCCAATAAAATGTCATTGACAGTGTCATGTAGGGTGGCCTGTGATTCCAGATTTGGGTTCTGAGATCGGAGTGAACAATGGGTATTGAAAACCTGTAGATGTTCATCCTGACAGAATCCCTGAGTCCTGCACTCTGTGTCACAGATTGGGGAGTTGGTGAGATTGCCTGGCATAGATTGTTCATATCCATGATTTGGGTTGCTTGTGTCGCCGGTGCTTTGCAAGCCATCACTATTGAAGCTATTCATATTCCCCATGGAAGAGATGAATGGCATGATATCTTGAGACGAGGAACTCAGTTTGAATGGGATATCTTCGATGGAGGTTTTCCTGGCCACGTTCCTTTTCACGGAGAACCATCTCGCTACGCTGAATAGCATTCGCCATCTTTTCTGAGCTGTACTTCTTTTTAGTAAGTACCTTCGGTGAGTTTTACATTTACTCATGCCAACAGCTGAAGAATGAGCCAATGGACTGTAATCGACAGCACTGTCTACATTGGCCAGTGGATCCAAATCAGACTTCTGAGATTGGACTGCACGATGAGTATCCAAAACCCTCAGATGCTTGTCCTCGCAGAAGGCCCCAGTCATGGATTTGGTGACGTTACTAGGGAAAGTCCAAGCCTGTTTGTATCCATGTTCCATATAGCCAGTACTCTGAAAACCATCATGATTGGAACATCGAATGATAGAAGAGGCACTAAGGTTCTTTGGTATTTCTCTAACTCGGGTTTTTCCAGCCACATTCCTCTTCACTGAGAACCATCTCATTAAGCTGAATAAAACCCTCCATCTTCTCTGAGCCTTCTCTCTTTTTGATAAGTATGGTCTCTGAGCTTTGTTTTTGGCAACAGCTGCAGAACGAGCCAACAGAATGTCATTGACAGCACTGTGTAGGTTGGCCTGTGATTCCAAATGATCATTGGAGCTATTCACAGCTTCAATAGCACAAATTGATGGATTAATAGCTCGAGAAGGGGCAATTGAGAGTTCATTAATTTCTTCAAAAGGGTTTTTCTTGGTGACATTCCTCCTCACCGAGAACCACCTCATTATGCTGAACAACATTCTCCATCTCCGCTTAGCACTATTTTTAGAAAAGTTTCTTCTCTGAGCTTTATGTTTGGTAACAGCCACAGAACGTGCAAATTGAATGTCATTGACAGCATTGTGTGGATCACCCTGTGATTGCAAGGTTGTGTTGTTACATTGAAGGGAACGATGATTATCAGAAAACTGCAAAAGCTCATTCTCGTAGAAGGCCTGAATCATGGTGTCTGTATCACAGAATAGGGGGCTGGTGACTTGGCTTGCGAAACTCAAAGGTTGTTCATATCTATTATTGATATCATCAATACCCTGCAAATCAAAATCACATAAGAAATTCACAACCATAAGAAAATTATTATCTTAAGCAACGAAGAACAATACTGACTTTTCAATGCTTTATTTAGTGAGGAGAAATGAACACACACATTATTGTTTCTTCATATTCTAGGAACAATATTTAGTGTCTTTGTAAAAGTGAGAGAATCTCCTTCAAGAACTATTATTTCCACTTCTGCTGGGACAGGGCCAGAACAAAAACTTGCCCAATAAGAGAATCAAGTAAAGCAATTTTTAAGGCAGTACAATCTTCTCCTACAATAGGGACTCCAATAAGGGAAAATTGCATTTAAATGGAGGTGCAAGCAAGTCTGTGTCTGGTGCAAATGAAAATTGTGGCATGGGACACAGCTCTCACTTGCTGCGATTTGCATCTCCATGAAAATGCAATTACTTTTGTTCCTATTTAAATGCAATTTTCCCTTCCAATAAATACTACAATGGATATATTTAATTGTAAGCTTCTGGATTCAACATGGAATACCTCTTCCCCGATGCTCCAAAACAAGTTCTCAGGCTCGTAGTTGATATTTTGCGTCACAGAATCCTGGCCACAGATCCTGGAGTCAGGGATTTCGCCTTGTAAACAAAAAGGTTGGCGACTTATATAATCCAGTTCTTCAACACCAATCAAGCCAATGTCGTCCAAAGTATTAGCAACCCCAAGTGAAATGATGTCTGCGGTACATTGCCGTGCATTGCCATACATATCGGGAGTGTCAAAATTACAACTATCTATACTCTCTGGCGTGGTCAAGTTTGAGGGGTGGAGAGCATTTGCTAACTGTTGAGAGCCCATCGTAAGAGATGCCTCATCATCAACAGGTACAACTTGCTCCCAATGTTGAAATGCTGATACTACCAACTTGTGGGCATAATCCTGATAACAAAATCAATCAGAAAGGAGACAGAAACAACCAAAAACAGACAGACAGAAAGAGTAAAAACTTAAGGAATCAGAAGAGTGCCTTTTCAGTCAGAGACAGCTTATCCACAGAAATGAGTTGTTGTTCCATAAGAAGCCCAATCAATTGTCCCACTACGTTAAAAACAACAGTAGTTTTTTGTTGAGGGCAGGGAGGACAGTACAAATATGCCCTCTTATCAAGTATACATGTTCGGGCATGGTCCACTGTCACGTCCCACATCTTAGCAGACATCCTCACACCAAGGATCTGCAGACACCCACAGAAACAAATATAACTGTCACTTCATATGCAAAGGAGGGAAAAACTGTTTATTCTCCAGGATGCAAGAAACTCTTTGTTAACTATATCATAATGTTATGAAAAACTAAATGGGGTCAACATAGGATATCCTTCAGGTAGAAAGCTATACACCCAAAAAAGACATGTTCCTGTTAAGTCACTAGTTATCTTAAAAGCTTAAGCTGTTCACCTTCCCCCATGCGCAACCCCGTTTTGCATGTGAAGCTACAAATATCCATACATACAGAGGAAGGGAAAAAACAAAACAAAAACAGCAAATGAGAGAGAGAATGCAAACAGGGACCAAATGCAAATGGTGAAACTTCTTCATCCCAAAACCTCCCCCAACTTGAGTTCTAATACCATTTTAAGTAACCAATTGTCCCAAAAGCTTAAGCTCTAAGAAAACGGGCCTTATTTAGCCCATCCCAGTTTAAAATAGCTTATAAAACAAAACACCCCATCACATTACTTTCTCTACTTTTTTACATGCCTTTTCGTAAAAGCTAAATAGCAAACTAAATAGCCTATTCCCAGATGGGTGTATATATCAATCTTTTCAAATAGTTCCCGAAATTAGAGCATATTACTAGCAAGTACTACAAAGGTAAAAATCAAGAAAAGAGCAGTCAATTATTACCTTTTTTAACCTCTCAGGGTCTATATTGAGTAGAGTCACAAAATCCTTCACAGTTTTAATGTCATCTTCTGTCAAACGCTTATGGAAAGCACCATCTTTACCAATCTTTTCTAATCTCCAGACTGGATCAGATAGAGCTGGAGGGTGGTGCTTCTGATACACTGCAAACAGAAAGAAGAAGTTACATAGGAGATTTTTCTTTTCTTAATATTAAAAAGATCTCAGACACCCTAGTATGTAACGATATACAATCTCATAATATCATAGTATCATAGAATTGTACTTATGCACAAAGCCAGTAAGACAATTATTCAAGTAACTGAAAAACATATCTTCCATAGCTATATCTATAATCACTTAAATGGTTATAGACATTATTAGTCATGCAGATGAATTTCACATAATGATATTTTGAACCAATTACTACTGATAAGTTGATAACACATAATAGTGAAAAAATAAATAAAATAAATAGGAGAATAATAGCTTACAACAATGAATTCAAAGTTTTTAAAAGAAACTAGTACAACAAGGAATGTCCAAAGACTCCAAACACAGAATTTCACAACATACAGGTGCAGAGAGAGAGAGAGAGCAATAACCTATGGTTAAACTAGATGCAATGAAAAAAATGAAAATTATAACTAACAAAAGAAATTAAGAGAACAGAACCTATGTCCTGTGTTTTTCATGCTTCCAGTCTTCTAACCAATCCAGTGAACAAACAATAATTCGAACAATACTCAAGAATTCAGGACATGAACCAAGAAAATAATGAAAAGTTGTCCTTACCCATTGTCAACCACAAATACTGAAAGAATGGAAGTTTATGAACATGTCACATGAAAGGGAATTAATGGCTAATCTCTATTTCTCATAAAAGAATTGGTTCTAAACATTAAATTCCCACTATTTATATTTGCATTCAGTACACTATCTATGTTACATGGACTCTTCAAAGTGATCAACAATACCCAAATTCCAAGAGTTCCAGGTGTCCACGTATTGAATTGTTAACCACCAACTCATCTAAAGCTTAAGCTCTTAGAGAGAGGGGCAACTTTGTTTTATATTATATTCTCAACAACATTGCCTTCACATTTGGGTCTCACTTGTAAGTTAATATCGTTAAAATAAAAACTTATTTCCAATATTTACAGATATTTATGTTTACATATAATTAATATAAATGTTGCAATTTCTTTCCACCAGTACCATAGTCCACTTCAATTTCAAAGATACTACTGAAATATGTGATTATTTAACAAAAACATACCAAAAAAAGTACATAAAACAAGAAATACTCACATTTTCCACGTGAATCCTCAACAATGAAAGGCTCTGTCCATGCTTCTCTTACTTCAATTCCATCAAAACCACCCACGATTCTTGCACCTAGCCTGAATTCTTTCTTTGTCATCCAGCATTTGGTATGCTTAAAGTAAATGTTACCTATTAAACCACAGCCTTCTTTAAGATTAAGGTAAACATCTCCCATAAGAAGTTGTTTTTGTCCTTCCCTTTCGCCAACAATCTTATTCTTGAATTCTTCAGGTGTCCAATTATCTCCTTCACAACCATTGACATCCATGTCAAGAACTACTATTTGCACCTTTGCTGAGGCTTCAGGGCCCGCGTTAACGACTTGTCCTGTAAGACCATCAACTAAAGCTACTCCAATGGAGGTATACTCCTCTCCTTTAATTTTTTTTCCGGTCAATACCGGTTGAGAGAGTTTGTTTAAGAATCGTAGTTGTAAGCTTCTTGATTTAGAAAGCTGTATCTCATTCCCAGAGTCCCTGAATAAGAAGTGGAAGTATGCATCATCTATAGGATAGTTACGAATAAGCATTATTACACAACAAAATTAGCATTACATCCTCACCATTTCTTGTTACACGGATGATTTTGTTCTGCCAGTGCTGATTCAACTTTCTTATCTGTCTGGAGACACAAGGTAACATCAGGAAGGTGTTACTATGTGTACAACTAAACTAAGAACCATAAGCAATAATAGAATATAGACTCTCAACACTAGTTCAGCTTAGCTTATTGCTTAATCCACAGGGAGCTTACACTTATCAAGAAGGCCAAGAACCCAAAGTGGAGGCATCTCTATACAACTAATTAAGAAGGCCAAGAACCCAAAGTGGAGGCATCTCTGTACAACTAATTTAACACATCAAAGATTAAAGTAGGACCTCAGAACAATTGGTTTTAATTCAAACTGGAAAACAGAATCCATGCAGCTACACTTAAGATGGTCGTGGTAAGGCCAAACAATGATGATTCATAAGGTACTAATTTTGAAAAAAAAAAAGCTTGAGAATGTGTCGAGAAAAGAAGAAGAAGAGAACCCACATTCAGTGATTAGCATGGAAGCATAAATAATATGCTAATTTTATATTGACATTTGGAGTATTTTGTAGAAGGAAGGAGAAAAGGAGGGCATCCAATATAGTGAAATTTACATACAACAGAAAAAAGCCCCATCCGTGTCCCTTGACAAGGAGGATAAAGAAGAAGAAAAAAGAATTTAAAAAAAAATAAATAACAACGAAGCCTTCTAATTATAAGGCCTACGAAAAGAAAGCTCAAATCCTCAAATTGTTTGGATGTATGCCCTCTAACCAATGGTTTTGTGTTGAAATAAATGGTTGTTTTATTCAAAATGTTTTATACATACATATGGACATCATTCAAGAGATCTCAAGTTAAACTGAATATGGTTTATGTAGGTTAAAGAGTTCCACTTACAAGAGATATAAATCATCATAATCCTTATGAGTTGTGACTTTCTATTGTTCACTGTTGTAATAGACTTGGGAAATCTACTAGGTCAACTATAGCATGATTAACCCCTATGTGATAAGATGGTTTATTACAACCATTGAAGTGGAAGATTCCAAGTCAATATGTTGGTGTATATGATGCATTGAAGGACCACAACACCTCAGCATGTTGGTTAATCTATTTAGAGTTGTGGGAACAACTTTTTCAAAATAGAATCTACCATGTGTAGAAAATCAAAGTAAATGTCAATTGAGTTTGTTCACACAGTTAGTTACTTGATTCTAGATTCTAGATCTGGTCATTGTTACGAACAGTTCATTTAAATGTGATTAGTGACTTGTCAAGTTGTGGACTAGTTACAGGGTTGTTTGGGATTATCTAAATAAGTATACTTTTTGACTTTTTACAAAAAGATGTGCAGAAAGTAGAGAGGTGTTGTGACCCAAATAAGTTCACTTATCTAAATAAGTGCACTTATTTAGTTTACGCCAAATAGTGCCAATTGGACAAAAAATTAATTTTGACTCCATTGCCGCTTATAGACATTATTGGTAAAAGGGTCTACAGTATGGTATTGTCGAACGTTGGCCCTATTATAATTAATATATTTGTTCCTTTAGGGTTAGAGTGCAATTGCAATTGCAATTTATAGTGAAATTAATCACTTTTAATTGATAATTCTTTATCCTTATGAGATAGGGGTATTAGAACCCAGTTGGATCTAGAACTCAAGGGAGCCTATGCTGTCCCAATCCAAGTCTACATAGGAGTAGGCCTTATAAATTTCTATATAAATGGCCATCCATGGTGATACATGAACATGAGTTTTATCTCTTTTGAGTGTTTGTGTGTGTGAGAGAGATTTTGTGTGAGACACAAAGTCTAGTTGGATCTCACTATGCTACATTGGTTCAAACTCCTAAGGATATTAGATTAAAGACTTAAAGGCATGAAGAACAATATGACATGATCAAATTCATGGAATTACTCAAGTTTTTTGATGATTCAAAAAAATCCTTGGAGATGAAAGTGTTCAAATTTTCACATCAATAATGCAGTTTTCTCATAATTTAGCTTCCAACAAGAGTTGCAAGGGTTATTTCTTGACATTCTCTAATCTAGAACAACACGATCACGTTAGAATAAAATATAGTTTTTGAAAAATTATTTGCCTCCACAAGCCTTGTCAAACAAACATAAATCACATAGATCACCATTATGGCTAGAGCAATATATGTGGCAAATTACGTCTAGACAAGTACGAAGTAAAACACAATATGAAAATCGGTCATCCATTCTTAACAATACTTGTCCATTTTCTATGTTGTTATTCCTGTAAAAGAAGTTTAGAATTTGCTGAATTATGTAACTCTAGAACCTTTTGTAAACATTTACTCACATGTTGACCTTATCTCTTTAACATACCTAGGTTGCAACATCAGTTCTGTAATTGCAAGATTGGCATCATCTATGCCTCATTAGGACTCTCACGACCATCTTAGGAGCATAGTTACCAAAAATCTCACTTTGAGATAGGGATCTCACTTCCCTAAAAACTTTTTTCCAGAACGGAGACAAAACTCTAAGAAACCTTCTGAGACGTTTGTGAAACTCTAACACAATTTAAGAAACTTGTTAGAAACTTCACTTCTCATAATTTCTACTTTTTTTTTTTTTGCTCGCCAATCTTGTTACTCTTCTAAAATATTTTGTAGTATTAGTGTTTTAGTTAATCATGAAAACATTCTAACTCAATCTTAAACCACCTAGCATTATATTTATTGACCATGTTCCATGTTTCCCATTTCCCATATTGGCAATTATGTTTCTGAGCAGGGGCGTAGTCCAAATTTTTTTTCATTGGGGGCCAAATTAACATTATGAAGAGTGAAATCCAACTCGTGGTACTAAGATTGCCAATTGATAAAATAATGATAATATGACATTGATTCCCAACTCGGCTAGGAATATAACCTGAACAATACAAAGTAGAGTTGAGAGAGTGACAATGGACTCTGATTTTATTCACATACTATTAAAATGTGTGAACAAAAAACAAGTTTTGATTAGTTCAAAATAATGGGATTCACAAATTTACGAGTGCTCAATACACTTTTTGAATGAGAGACCTACCATTATAGACCAGTGAAATTCTATATTTTGATAAAACACTCAAAAACTGTGTGAACAAATTTAAATTCGAGACAATGTACAAATAAAATATTGAGAGGGTACAGGAGAAGTGAATCTGTTGAGTACATAAAGTAGATACATATTGTATCACTGACCTTTGTTGTACAAAATTGTCCTCTTATTTAATCAAAATGACATGAAAATTACAAATGGTGTTATGTAACAATAAGATGGCGGTGACCTTACAGTTGTCAAAAGGGGGTAAAGTTGTGAATTCCAAAAAGAAGCCATCCAACAAAAAAAATTCAAAATTTTAAGAGTGCCTATGAGGAATCTGCTTGGTATTTCCAAGTTTTTTGGGTGAAGATGAGCCAATTTCAATTTCAACAATAAACAGCTATATGTTACAGAAACTTCTTAGACCTTGGGGGGACGAGGGGCCTTGCTGGTCAACCAAATGTCTCACGTGGTGTGGGGTCTGCAATTTTGTAGACCCCACACGCATGTGAGACATTTGTTCCGTGGGATGATCACACCACACCACACCACACCACACTATTGTTGGACCCCCTTGTACTTTATCACTCTGAAGAAGGTTCTAAACTTTGGAAAAGTTGAGATCTATTATAGAGAGACATCAAGAGATATATATAAGGGTGACTTGGGTGACCCTTTTCACTCAATTTAAAATTATCCACACTCATGAATGTCTCAGCGCTCACTGAGGGAGAATTTGGGGGAGACAGAGAGAGAAACAGAATCATTCTACATGAAAGAATATCAAATACTAGGAAACAATTTGAAATTCACAGGGCTTCCAAACAACTAAAGCAAATTTAAACTTTCTTCTATAAGTTTGTAGAGGTTGTAGAGGTAGACATGACTTTTGGACAATAAACACACACAGCTTCAACAATGCATGAAGTAGTCTGTCTATGCTCAAAAACAATAACCAAATTTGATAAAGAAACATATTAAATTCAGTTCTCTAAGTAAAGAGAAAAAAAAAAAAAAAAAAAAAACCCAAACAGTCTGAGAGCATCCACTTACATATCCAGAAATTAAGCGCTCTACTGCAGTCTCAGAACATCGGTCAGATTGTAACTTCATTATCTCTGATACTACACTGAAATACCCTCAAACCAAGTGTTAGAAACCAAAATTAAGCAAAACCCATTGAAATTAGCAACATAATTTGCTCAGTTCTCATTCAAATTTTCCATTTTTCTTTCATTCAACAGTGACAACAGAAAGAATGAAAAAGAGGGCATAGTATAGTTGACCTCCTCAAATCAGGCCGAGGCGGCTTTCTTCGCTCATCCTTGGGACTATAATTTCCTTCTTGTGATCCAACATTGACATTTCCTTCAAACTCTCCACCGTGAGGCATTTTTTCACTCTAAAATCAATGCTTTGATATAAACAAAAACAAGTAAATGGGTTTGTTTCAATTGTGGGTGTATTAATAGATTAGCCGAGCTTAGTTTTTCTGGGTCACTGGAAGCGATTTGTTTCAATTGTGGGTGTATTTATACTGATAGATTAGCTGAGTTTAGGTGGGTCAATGGTGGTGATTAGTGAAGATAAACAAGTCACAGTGTCCACCCATCACAGTAGTTGTAGATAGACACTCCCACACACACACCAACACTCCCTACACCTAAATCTTCGTTGTTTGATATCGCCATAGATCTGTTTTCTGTTTTCTGTTTTTCCAAAGGACTGGCCGGCTTTGATTTGACCCACAAGATGGGGTGACTGGGACCCATAAAACTGTGTTCACACCCATCTGCAGATAGATGGGTCGAAAGTTTTCAACAAGCACATGGTGCAATAAAATTATAATCACAGTGTTTTATAATATAGTAACATAATTGGTGAAAAAAATAAAGTAATGATTATTTATATTAAATAATTATAAACTTTAAAAAGAAATAATAATTAATAAGAAAATATCACTACGTAATACTCAGATAATTGACTGTTACTCCCTCTTTTGAAGAGGTTTCAACTTTTTAATTTTCATTGAATATAAATCACTTTTCAAAAGAAACCATCATCATTTTTATTTGGAAAATAATGAAAAATAAGGTAGAATATTTTCACATTTTCAACTAGTAAAAGATTGAAAAAAAAGGGTCATCAAAAAATTTACTCAACATTAAAATATATGGTATAGGTTTAAATTTAAATATTATGTGGGTATTTGGGAAGTGATTTTTTTTGTAGATTTTTTTAATTGTAGGATATTATTAGAATTTTTTTTTTATTTATTTGGAAAGATAGTTGAATTTTTTTGTGGTTGAATGTGATGTTTGTGAGAGAAAAAGTGAAATGATTATGAAGTTTAATGTAATATTTTGTTTGGATTTATTTGTTTTGGTTTTGTAACCAATTTGTCTTTTAGTAAAAAAAAAAAAAAAAAAACTCAAAACCTAACTTCCCAAACAGCGCCTATATCATGTAGATTACTTTGAATAAATTTGCGTTGGGTTCCTAGCAATTTTTTTAGAGTAACTTAGCCTCCGTTTGGGAAGTGGGTTGGCTTTTTGGCTTTTTGGCTTTTTTGACTATTTTAGCCTGGGCTTAAAAGCTTGGTTTGGGAAGGGCTTTTTGGCTTTTTGACTTTTTTGAGTTTTTTTGTGAGAGAAGAATGTAATGATTATGGGTTGGATGTGATGTTTTGTTTGTTATGGCTAAAATAGCCTATTTTGTTTTTTGTGGGTAAAATAGCCAAAAAAGCCTCCAACCCACCTTCCCAAACGGTGCCTTAAAGAGTTTTGTCACATTATTGTTTCATCATATATGGAATAGGGAAAAGAATTTTAAGTCATAGAATTTGGTTTTAATTTGACAAAAATTACACTTCTCCTTGTAATGCTAGGTACATCCAAATTCAAAGTCATAGAATTTGGTTTTAGTTTGACAAAAAATTCTCTTTTTTTTTTGGGTAATGTTATGGTACACACTTTTAAAAGGATATATCATATATAAGTTATGACATTTGTAGAGTTGATTACCACAAGTTATAATTCAATCCTACGAAAGTCATAACTAAAAAGAAAAAATTATAACCAAACATTGCAAAGGTATAATCAAGAGGTTTTGGATCATAACTAAAATATTATAATAACCAACATTACAATAATTCATAACTAATACCATAATTTTTATAACCAAATCATAATTAACACCTCAATAAGTCGTAACCAAATACTTCAAAAGTTATAACTAGGGGACATATGTGTACTATAGAATTTTCCTTTCCTTTTTCTTTTCTTTATTTTATATTTACGCTGCGTTTGATTGAGAGATTTGAGAAGGGCTTGAGCAAGCGATTTAGAAATGAAATGAAAAAAAGTAGGTGAAATGTGAATAAAATATATTTATGTTTCACCTAATTTTACATATCTTTTTCTTTTTCCTTTCCAAATCACTTCTCAAATCTCTCAACCAAATACAATATTATTTCATTTTTATAATCCCTCACTACTAGTCATCGTTGCAACTCTATTTGGCGCAATCATCAGTCCATCTCCTATCATCTCCTACCACTCACGGTTGCCTTTACCTCCATCATCGTGTTTCTATCCTTACTCGTCATTGCCACTGCCCCCACTACCTTTTCTATAACCCCTATTGCTCTCTTATCATTCCTAACTCTTCTACAACTGTAACTCCTCTTTCAAACCCTAACCATTGCAACAATTCTAATCTCCTATTCTCTTGTTATCGCAAATGTGAACTTGTAAACTTCCATAAAATAAAATTTGCTTTTTCCTTTCTTTTCTTTTTTTTTTTAAAAGCACATTTGTTATTAATAAAATACAAGTAACTTTGTTTGGCTATGAAATTTAGAACATAATGTAGATTAAAAAAAATAAAAATAAACCTTTAGCTTTTCAAAAAAACAAAGTAGTGTTTGGGTATAGAAAACAAAATTGAAAGAATCAAAATTATGCAGGATTATAAATTGGACGATGATTTTTTTTTTTGTTATAAGAAAATCCTCCCTACCCTTCCGCAGGTCCAAAGCAGCGCTCCTTACAGAGATCATCAGGGTGTCCTGTTAGCCGTTCCGAGCGAGGAGACTGTAACTTGGGAACTTGCCCCGACCTCCCAAGACAAGTTTCGCTTAAGTCAGGACACGTACAGCGGGGAGTATTGAACCCACACCAATTAAGTCAAGAATTAAGTCATGACTCGCACAGCGGGAGAGTATTAACTAACTGTGCTTCGCCTAGGAGCATTGAACTCACGCCAAGTATGGATTAGACAACTTGAGGTCCAACCTCCTAACTAACTGCACTTCGCCCAGGAAATTGGCCCAGAGAAGAAGAGAATTGAACCTATGACCTTAAAACTTAAATTTCAAATCTTAACCACAATGCCTCCAATCCCTGAATTTATTGGACGATGATTTTATTTTGTAGAAAAACACAAAATAAAGTGGATAACAATTTTTGTTTGTCCATTCTAGTTAACTGGAATGTACAGGTGATGTCAAGTTTGATTTTTGTACTTTTTGAAGAATGACGTTACTGTACCCTTTTTTGTTTGCTTTTGTGTGTGTGGATTGGACAAGGTGTCTTGGAAAGAAAGAAAGAAATAGTCAAAAAAATAATCTTGAAATTCCACATCATCACATAATAAAAACAAAATGGCAATATAGACTGAAGAAAGAATAGTCGAGTCAAGCAAGGTTATTATTACAGCTACAAAAATTATTATTAGAACTAAGGTACATGCACGATACAACCAAAGCAAAGCCCTTCTAGAAGAGAAGGGATTTGATGTACTCTAATTAATTTTCATGGCGTAAATTATAAATTATTTTTTATAATTTAAAAAATTATAAATACTCATTTATTTAACAAAATTAATTAAAAAAATAAAATTTATAATTACTCTCATATATAATAATAAAATTATCTAAATTATTAATCAAAATATATTTCTAACATTATCAAAATTGTTAATTGATTGAATAATTTATTAACAAAAGGGACGATTTGTTATGAAATTAGAAATATTAGCGGGTGGAATGTAATTTTTAAAATTATAAAAAGTTCATATTTTAATTAAATCTCAAAAGTGTATTTGTAATTTATCCATATTCTTAATTTAGTAGATTATGGTTAATGATAATATCAAAGCATCTACATGCTCTTACCCTCTCTTTGGGAAGAAGGGTTAGGTTGGGTTTAAGGCTATTTTAGTCATAAAAAGATAAAATAGGCTTTTTAGCCCAATAAAATAAAATATTCCGTCAAACCCATAATCATTTTATTGTTTCTCTCACAAAAAGTTAAAAAAGTCAAAAAGTCTATCTCAAACGAGACATTTTAGCCCCAAGCTAAAAAAACCAAAAAACTAAAAAACCAATTCACTTCCTAAACGAACCCTTAGTCATGGCCCAAGTGGACTGCAGATAAATTTGAGTGAATTACATTCACCTCTTATGTAATTAAAAAAAATACGAAGAGTCTTACAGTTAATATGATTATATTGATTTTTTTTGATAAGGTTAAAATAATCAAAATTAATATAGATGGTGTAAAAATACAATACATAAGGTAAAATATATATTTCAACATAAAAGATATAACATTCCTTT
Organism: Camellia sinensis; assembly: GCF_004153795.1. Classification (NCBI taxonomy): domain Eukaryota; kingdom Viridiplantae; phylum Streptophyta; class Magnoliopsida; order Ericales; family Theaceae; genus Camellia; species Camellia sinensis. The sequence continues at coordinate 143,278 of NW_021025228.1, forward strand.
TTTATTCATATAACTTAAGAATTATTGATAAAAATTGAACTAGCTTGTTAGTAATTTTAGTTAATTTTTTAGCTTTTACCAAAAGATGTGGAGCAAAATAGAGAAAGTTATGTGACAATTTACAATAACTTTTTAACATTTTAGCTAAAATCTGGGTAGCTCACCATTACTTGCTCGCAGGTGATCGGACATCGACGGAGCTCGGAAGAAAGGAATACGGGCACGCCGGAATATTTGCTCCCCGTACAATTATATATATTTTAAATCTCTATGACTTTTTTTATTTACCCAATAAAATATGTACAAGAATCTTGGCTATAAGGGTATTTTGATAATTAGCATCATCATATTTAACCCTTTTCTTGTTGGGACAGGGGTAATAAGGATATTTTGGCTTTGTCCTGACTAATTGTTAAGTGTATATCGTCTCTAATTTCATTCTTATAGATAAATTACTAGGTAAAGGCCTTGAGAAACACAAAAATTCATCACAGATTCGACTGCTAGACAAGTGATTCCTCAATTCAATTTTAGTTAAAAAAATTTAGGAAAACAAAAACTAATAACATAATTAAACACAAATTTTTTATCTGAGGTAAGTCTGACACGATGTGAGATTTTATTATTAATTTTTATATGAGCAGAAAAACTGTTTTGTTTAGTTGCAATATATACTGATCCCAAATGATATGAAAACAACCAATAAAAAAACACAAAATGAGAAATTACCATCAATAAAAAACACCACATAGATGGTGAATTTCACTTTTTAAATATTACTACTTTATCTTATTCAGCCTACTAACTCACACACATACATGGGGGATATATTACACCTTTTCAATAATTTATTATTAAATGATGATATTATATGTTCATATATTACTGTTATAGTAATTTTTTCCCTCTAGTGTAGTAATTTTTTTGTCCCATATAATTCCATCTCAAGCATTAATGGGTCAACTAAAGTTTTTGATTGGGCTATTCCACCGACCATCACAAGTGGCCAGTGGGAGGAAAGAAAAAGCAACAAACAATATGAACAAAACGTCAAAAATATGTAATTAGTTTAAGAAGTTTTAAAATCAAGAGTAATGTTTCATTGAATTTGGCTCCTTAGAATTGTTTAAATGAGGTGCATATTAATTGAAAGGTCGTTTAGCTAGTTAAAGGTGATAATTGTGATTGATAAGGGTGACGTTGGTCATTTAGATGAATGCTAATTGACATGTTGATCATCCGAAACGTCATCTGGTTGGTTAAGGGGGACAGTTGGAATTGATAAGGGTGATACCGGTTATTCAGGTAATTGACCAGCCGATCGTCCAGCGTAAGAACCATTGGACAATTCGAACAGAGTCAGGTATTCTATATTCAGTGGATCAATTATTTTTCTAAATTTAAAACGTGAGAAAATCTTAAGCCTCATAAGTAATCAAAATATAATTTTTTATTATTTTATTTTAATCAATTTGCTCACCAAATATTTTAGGAAGAGATAATGTTTGGGGGCGGCAAGGACCTGAAATTTTAATTACGGAACATTCTTATTTAAATGTAAGATTTAGTTATGGTCAAATTAATGAAAGGTCAAGGTTTCTGGATGTATCAATTACTCAATTGTAGTGGACTAAAAAATGTACTATATTTATATATTATGTATTAATAGTCCCCAAATTGTTATGTATTAATAATTGTATTCAGTATGTTTTGTTTGGGTTTTCTGGATTAAATTTTTAGAAAATTGAGTTTTTTGATTTTCGTATTCTTTTGTTTTTAGTGAATATTTTTTAAATTTTAAACATTTTTTTTTTTACATTTTTAGATACACCTTAGTTAGATGTATCTAAAAAGTAAAAAATTTGTGAAAAAATATTTTAAAAAATTAATAAATATATAAAAATATAAAAAATGTACTGAATTCTTATATTTTTTTGTATTTTTGGTATTTAGTGAATTTTTTAAAAAAAAATTATAATTTTTTTACTTTTTAAGTGTATTTATGTTACGTGTGTCTAAAAAGTAAAAAATTTACTTAAAATATTTAAAAAATTCAGTAAAAATAAAAAAAACACGAACAATAAAAAAATAAAATCTTTTAAAAAGTATTTTCTGAAAAATAAAAACAAGCAAGTCGAATCATTTGTGCTCCATCAAGCTGAATCAAGCTGAAAACAAGCAAGCTGAATCCAGTGTTTCTGTGATCATTGCCGTACTCTTTCATTTTACATCAATTCTACCACGTGCTCTCAATTTGTGCTCCATGGGATAAATAATTCCTCTCCCAATCGCTTCCTTTCTCAATTCAACGATAAAAAATAATTATTTAAATTTTAGGAATAATTGTAAATTTTTTTTAAAGATTTGACTCTTGTAACAGAATAAATTTTTAATTTTTAATTTTATCAATTTAAATTTTAATATTTTAATTTCTTTTCAATTTAAACAATTGTAAAATTAATAAAAAAAATTAAGATTTTAGTCATTAAACTCAATGTAGATATATATATATAAAATATCTAAAATATGTTTTTCATTGAATTTAATGACTAAAATACTCTTTTTTTTTTATCGATTTTACTTAATAAAAATAGATAAATGGTTTAAATTGAAAAAAATAAAAAGTTTAAGATTTAAATTGATAAAATTAAAATCTCATAGTTTATTTTGTTATAAGGCTCAAATCCGGAGTAAAATTAGAAAACCAAACAACCATATAAATCCTATCTCACCCTCTAATCCTGCCAAACAAACGACAAACAACACCTAAGGGCCACGTTTGTTTGACAGATTAGGTTGAATGAGATTGTTAATGAAGGGATTATTAGTGAAGAGATTGTTAATGTAGGATTGTTAGCGAGAGGATTAAGTAAAAATGTATTTGTTTTGATGATAATGTGGGAGATAGTTAGTGATGAGATTGTTAAATTATTTTTATATAAAATAAATAAATTATTTCTATATTAAAAAAAACTAAAACAAATATTAAAATAAACAGGTGCACTTGGTCAAAAAAATATATATATATATATATATATATAATTTTTATATAAATAGACTCAATCCTCTAATTATTTTCCTAATCTCACTCAAAATTTACCTAAATTAATCCCCTTATTGAGCAATTAGCAAGCTGCTTCAAGAAAGCCATCAAACAAGAGTTAGTGGGACCCACCTCTTTATCCTCTATTTGGGAAGTGGGTTGACTTTTTGATTTTTTGACTTTTTTAGCTATTTTAGCCTGGGCTAAAAAGCTTGGTTTGGAAAGAGCTTTTTGACTTTTTGACTTTTTTGACTTTTTTTGTGAGAGAAGAGTATAATGATTATAGGTTTGATGTGATATTTTATTTTTTGTAGCTAAAATAGCCTATTTCATCTTTTGTGACTAAAATAACCAAAAAAATCCATTTTAGTTCTTTCCAAACGGACCCTTACTACTCCAATCAACTAATCTCCCAAACAAATATGACCAAGAGGTTTGGGGGGCCTCCTTCCGAGAGTTGCAGGATTTGGGTAATTTTTCTATTGTTTTCACTTCATTTTAATTTTTTTGATCTAAATTTTTTTGGGGTATTTTTGGTAATTTCTTTATTATTTTTGCATTGTTTTAATTTCTATATTTTTATAGATGAGAGGCTCCGTTTTTTACTGAGTGAAAGAGTTATAATCATTTTGAGATTATAGTAAAACTACAATGGGGATAAAGTAATCATATTTTGACGTGAATTACATAAATTTTTATATTTTTATATGTGTGTGTAATTGTCTCGATTTGCATTATTTTATTTTATTTTTTCTTTTGCCTCACCTATGCTGATTAGGGGTGTTAAATTCCTAACAAAAAAATGATTCTCGGACTTCTATAGAAACATAGGCACCTTCTCTAGCGTTGGTGTCGAACTTTGGGCCCTTATAGAGATAGGCTCCAGTTTGCTCTCAACTTCAATCTTGGAGCCACCCCCTCTCCCCTCCTCTTCAGCAAAAGGCGTTTTGGTTTGTGGTAAAAATATGGAGATTAAGGTCAAGTTTGGTAATATCAAAATAATTTATCTTTTTATATTTTTTTTATCATATCACTTTTCTATTTTTTTACACATCTTTTTATAAAAAGACAAAAAGTACACTTATTTAGGTCATTCCAAACAATCCCTAAGTCCTTAGGTCATGAGTTTTAATTCTTTTTAGATTAATTTTTTGGGTATAGTACAGTTGGTTAGGAGGTTGGATCTCAAATTTTTTAACCAGTACTTGGTGTGAGTTCAATGCTCTCCCTCTGTGCGAGCCTTGACTTAAGCGGAGCTTGTCTTGGGAGGTCAGAGTAAGTTCCCAGGTTATAGTCTCCTCGCTCAGAACGACTAACAGGACACTTTGGTGATCTCTATAAAGGGGCGCTGCCTTGGACCTGCGAAAAAGTAGGAAGAATTTTTCTGTAACAAAAAAAAAAAAAAAAAAAAAAAAAACTTCAATCTTAGCCTCACCCCCTCTCTCCTCCTCTTCGGTAAAAACTCACAAAAATTGGTGATAAATCTACTACCATCTCAAAACATTGAATTACACTAGGCTTGGTTTGGGTAGTACTATATATATATATATATTTATCTTTTTATTTTTTTGAGTTATATTATCACTTTATTTTTTTGTTCATTTTTTCATAAAATATTAAAAAGTAAACTTATTTAGATTATTCCAAATAACTCCGGACCTTGATTGCAGGCCACACGGACTAAATATGTATTTTGCGAGGGAACAAGTGTGCATACATTTTGACAAACAAAAATATTTTAGAATTTTAATAGTTTTAATGTGTATGTAGAACCTATCTGATGTAATGTTTTGGCATTTTTTTTTTCCTGGACTTTCCACGTCACTAAAACTCAATTAGAGCTCTAATTTAATAGGAATGTATCATTATTGTTTGACAAATAAAGGTTTTCGCATAGATTTTCCTCTCACTATGTTCTCCTTCGCTCTGGATTGTGTTTCCTTCCAATTTTTAAAAGATGGCGGGGGATGTTTTTATCCTAGGACTTCAACTTCTGAACTCTATTTTAATATCAAAAAAGAAAGAAAAAAGAAAAAGAATATGTATATTCAAAAAAATAAGTATAATTGAAATGGGATGTTAAGATAGATAGAGAAAAGATGATAATAATCAATCTATTAGCAAAAAAAATAAATAAATAATAATAATATCAATTAAAGATAAATAAAAGAAATGTTGTTTTAGATAATATGATCATGTGTATGGTAAGAGTAAAATTTCAGAATAAGAATCAAAATCTTGAGTTCAAGTCATCTTAAGAGGTGGTCATTGGAAGTATTGTTGGACAATCTTCACTGTATTTAAAAAGATTAAATTCTGTTGTGTACAAAACAACAACAAGAATAAAAGAAATAGAGAAAAGGAGAGAATTTGTTTGATTACAAAAATCAAACTCAAAATAAAAATAAATAAATAAAACCACAGATTTTATTTTGTTACAAAAACAAAATAAATTAAAAATCTGATTAAATAAACAAATAAAACAGAATTAAATTAAACAACTTACTTGGTTAATTTATTTGAATAAATTTTCTGATCAAGTCCAGTGTTTTACACTGTGTCCTTAAGACAGATTCGTCCTCTCCACGGTACTTTCAGAATTGGACGTCTATCTCCCAAGATGAAATGATCTTACCACAACAATAGCAGCACTATAAATTGTTTGCCTTACGAACACACTAGGTGTTTACACTCTTTCTTTCGGAAATAAAAATGCAACAAGATGAATAATATAATTTGCAGAGGATGGAGTACGAAAATTAGAGTAAAATCCAAATGGGAGGCTAGTCTATTTATAGATGTAAAGGTGGCTTTTGGTTTTGAATTGAACAGGTATGAAACCTGTTAGATTCAAATTTAAACAGATTTGAATCTGTTTATTCAAACAGATAGAAACGGAAGGGCTCTGTTTGGATGAGCAATAAATCCAAAACAATTTAATTCTGTTTGAAAACGGGAAGGGCCTGTTTGGATGAACAATAAATCCAAACCAGTTTAATTTCTGGATTTTATTTTAATAAAAAATAAAATAAATTCAAATGTTTTTTGCCCAAAAAGATTAGAAGCCCAACCCAACCACGCACCCGCGCCCAAGCCCGCCCGACCGGACGGGCGGCGGCGGGCGCGTGCGTGTGTGGTGATTTTTGGGTCCAATGGGTCTAACCCATTTTGTCCATAACCTCTCCCTCTAAAACACTTGGGTACCCCTTGGGGCACACCCCAAGTATCTCACCCTAAGCCTAATAAACCTTTCAAAACTTCCCACCAAATCAATGTGGGACAAGCCAATTAACAACCTTAAGGAATTTCCACCATAACTGCATTTCCATGGAGCACACTTTGGCTTCAATTTCCCATTCACTTGTAATGGTTTTGAGCAACCAAATATACCACGTGAATCACAACGCGCATAGAACGCGTTACCACTTTGACCCGAGTAAATCGACACTCGGGGCCCACCTAAAAAAATAGACCAAACTTGAGGAAAAATTCTGGTTTTACCCAGATTTTTTTCCACCATTTCCAACAATCCCCCACATGAATGGAATTTGATGACAACGGAAATGCAACAATATGCAGACTTAACGAAAGAGTATAAGTCGAAAATATCTTGCATCAGGATAGGTAGTTTTCGGCCTTGAACCTTCCTACTGATAACCTATCGGACTTACTGGCTAACCAATGGCGCGATGCCTTTGAATTGTTCAGCCGTTTGTGTAAGCCAAGACAATAGATTTCACACAAAATATTTTCTAACACATCGTGGTTCTCACTGTTGTGTTCATTTTGGCCTTGAACGCACCTGGTTTTCATGAGTATTTCTAGAGAATGTAGCCTTCTTTATTCTCATAGAACCGACCCCAGTTCAACACTCATATAGGTGATCTTATTGTGAGTATCTCCTTATACTCGTCTTGATTTTATGCCTTAATCAAGATATAAGTAATCATTAAAAGCAAAGCTTATCCTTAATACCCCTGCAGATAACATATGTTGCAGATATCACTCTCACCATAGGAATGGGTAGGAATTTTAATCCCTTGGTGATTTCTGGCGAGCCATACATAACTTAGTTGTCCCTTTGAAACTTAGTTTTTGGGATCTCCAGTCATATAAGTAGGGTTACCATTATGACGACTCTTATGTAATAGACTTTAATCCCATCCCCTTCGATGAATTATACACTAGCTCTTTTGTCAAACCTTTTGTTAACGGATCCGCAATATTCTCTTTAGATTTTATATAATCTATTGAGATTATTCCGTTGACAACAATTGCCTTACGGTATTATGTCGACGACGAATATGTCGTGACTTACCATTATACAAATGATTCTGTGCCCTCCCTATTGCAGATTGACTATCACAATGAATAACAAATAGCTGGCACAGGTTTTGGCCACATTGGAATGTCTTCTAAGAAGTGACGAAACCATTCTGCTTCTTCTCCTGATTTGTCCAAAGCAATGAACTCGGATTCCGTTGTGGATCGTGCGATGCATGTTTGTTTGGTGGATTTCAAGAAACAGCAGCGCTCCTAAAGTAAAGACATATCCACTAGTGGATTTTGAATCTTTAGTATCGCTATCCAATTGGCATCATAATAACCTTCGAGTACTGCTGGTATCGAGTAAAGTTCAAACCATGATCACGAGTAAATCTTAGATATCTAAGAACTCGAATGATGCTTTCCAATGGTCTTCTCCAGGGTTACTAGTTTACCTACTCAATTTACTGATAGCATAAGCTATATCAGGACGAGTACAATTCATTAGGTACATTAGGCTTCCAATGATTTGGGAGTATTTTAACTGAGACACTGCATTACCTTTATTTTTCGATAAATAAAGACTGATGTCTACAAGTGTTCTAGCTAAATTCAAACTCATTTTGATAAATTTATCAAGAATTTTCTCAATATAATGAGATTGAGATAATGCATATCCGTCAGATGTTTTAGATAATTTTCATTCCTAATATAACATTGCGACCCCCATATCTTTCATATCAAATCTTTTGTTAAGCATTTGCTTAGTTGATTTGATCATGTTTTGACTGCTTCCACATGATCAGCATGTCATCCACATAAAGATAAACTATGACATATCCTTGGTCAGTGTTTTTTACAATAGACGCATTTGTCACATTTCGTTTATCTTAAACCCATTAGTAAGCATTGCATGATCAAATTTTTCATGCCATTGCTTAGGTGCTTGTTTTAATCCATAAAGGGATTTTAACAAGTCGACAAACTTTCTTTTCTTGTCCTGATACTACAAACCCTTCGGGTTGTTCCATATAGATCTCTTCATTTAGATCACCGTTTAAGAAAGCTGTCTTAACATCCATTTGATGTATATCTAATTAAACAACGCTGCTATAGAAATAAGCATGCGAATGGATGTTATTCTTGTCACAGGGAATATGTGTCAAAATAGTCCGGACCTTCCTTTTGTCTGTAACCTTTAACAACAAGTCTTGCTTTATACTTGTCAATTACTATCTGCTTGTATCTATTTTTCTTTTGAATATCCATTTATATCCAAGAGGTTTAGAACCTGGTGGAAGATCCACAATTCCCAAGTATGATTTTGCATAATGGATTCAATTTCATTATTAACAGCCTCTTTCCACAAAGGTGCTCAGGACCTGTCATTGCTGCCTTAAAGCTTTGAGATTCATTTTCTAAACAAGGTATGTCAGAAAATCTGGACTAAAGGATTTTGATGTTCTCGCTCTCTTACTTCGTCTTGGTTCATCATCAGTTACATCCTGTTGTCGAGACTATTACTAGTCTCTTTGTGTTTGATTGTCATTAGTCTCTGACTTTGTGTACAATCATAAGTTCTTTTCTGTGAACTTAATTCCTGTCATTTCTTGTTAAGGAAAGACATGTTCAAAAAACAGCATTCCTTGACTCTATAATAGTTTTACATTTATATCAGGTATTTCTGATTTATAAGTCAAGAAACCGATATGCACTACTATTCGGAGCATAACCAATAAACACACAGTCTATTGTTTTTGGTCAAATCTTAATCTTTTTAGGAACAGGAACTTCAACTTTTGCCAAACACCCCCACACTTTTAAGTATTTAGGAAGGCGATCAACCTTTCCACAATTCATAAGGAGTGTTGTTGTTTTTTCTTGTGGGGTATTCTGTTAAGAACATAATTAGCAGACAATATTGCTTCCCCCACAAGTTCTGTGGTAACCTGAACTTAGTAACATGGCATTCATTATTTCTTTGAGAGTTCTATTCTTCCTTTCAGCAATTCCATTTTGCTGTGGAGAATAAGGGCTGTAGTTTGGTGAATAATGCCATGTTGTGTACAAATTCATTTAATAGTGCATCCATATTCACCACCCTATCACTTCTAACCATTGTAATGGTTTTACAAGTTGATTTTCAACTTCTGTTTTGTAGAGTTTAAACATTTCTAAGGTTTCATCTTTACTTCTAAGTAAATAAACATAACAATATCTTGTGCAATCATCAATAAATGTTATGAAATATTTTTTGCCTCCTCTAGTTTGAATAATTTTAGATCACATACATCAGTATGAATTAATTCTAGAGGTTCGGTTTTTCTTTCAACCGATTTTAAATGGAGCCTTTAGTTAGTTTTGCTTCTACACAAATTCCACATTTATGATTAGGATTAATTTCAAACTTTGGTATATAATCTAAACCAATTTAATCTACGCAAAAGCATCAAAATTCACTATGTCCTAATCTACCATGCATAAATTTGACTCAAGAATATAAACAAAAGATGTGTTATTCTTATTCATAGCAACTTTCGGTACAATTGTCATTACATTCAATTTAAAGAGACCATCACTCATGAATCCCTTACTAACAATTCATACCACTCTTTGTTTAATACAAATTTATTAGACTCAAATACAAGCCTAAAATCATTTTACTTAACAAAGACCCAGAAACTAAATTCTTCCGGATGTCAGGTACATGCAGATACGTTGGTTGAGGGTCAGTTTTTCTGATGTCATCTTCAAGATCACTTTCCCTTGTCCAGCCACAGTAAGAAGTAGAAGAATTCCCATGAAAAGTTGTTCACCATTTGCAGCCTCATTGTAGGTAGTGAACATCTTCTTGTCCGCACTATGT